>JAVLSZ010000153.1:25000-42500 GCA_032313775.1 Urocyon cinereoargenteus | reverse complement strand
AACCCGTACCCTAACCCTAACGCGTACCCTAACCCTAACCCGTACCCTAACCCTAAACCTAAACCGTACCCTAACCCTAACCCGTACCCTAACCCGTACTCTAACCCGTACCCTAACCCTAAACCTAACCCTAACCCGTACCCTAACCCTAACCCGTACCCTAACCCTAAACCTAAACCGTACCCTAACCCTAACCCGTACCCTAACCCGTACCCTAACCCGTACCCTAACCCTAACCCGTACCTAACCCTAACACTAACCCTAACCCCTAACCCTAAACCTAACACATAACCTAACCCTAACCCTAACCCGTACCCTAACCCTCACCCGTACCCTAACCCTAACAAGTACCCTAACCCTAACCCTAAACCGTACCCTAACGCTAACCCTAACCCTAACCCTAACCTTAACCAGTACCCTAACCCTAACCCATACCCTAACCCTAACACTAACACGTACCCTAACCCTAATCCTAACCCTAACCCTAACCCTAACCACTTACCCTGACCCTAACCCTAACCCTAACCCTAACACTAACCCTATCCCGTACCCTAACCTAACCCTAACCCTAACCATAACCCTAACCCCTAACCCTAACCCTAACCCGTACACTAACCCTAAACCTAAACCTAAACCTAACCCTAACCATAACCCGTACCCTAACCCTAACCCTAACACTAACCCTAACCCCTACTCTAACACTAACCCTAACCCGTACCCTAACCCTAACCAGTACCCTAACCCTAAACCTAACCGGTACACTAACCCTAACACTAACCCTCACCCTAACCCTAAACCTAAGCTGTACCCTAACCCTTACCCGTACCCTAACCCTAACCCTAACCCGTACCCTAACCCTAACCCTAACCCGTACCCTAACCCTAAACCGAAACCGTACCCTAACCCTAACCCTAACCCGTACCCTAACCCGAAACGTAAACCTAACCCTAAACAGTACTCTAACCCTAACCCGTACCCTAACCCTAACCCTAACCCGTACCCTAACCCTAACCCGTACCCTAACCCTAACCCTAACCCTAACCCTAAACCGTACCCTAACCCTAAAACGTACCCTAACCCTAACACTAACCCGTACCCTAACCCTAACCCTAACCCTACCCCGTACCCTAATCCTAACACTAACCCTAACCCTAACCCGTACCCTAACCCTAAACCTAACCCTAACCCTAACCCGAACCCTACCCCGTACCCTAATCCTAACCCTATCCCTAACCCTAACCCGTAACCTAACCCTAACCCTATCCCTAAACCGTACCCTAAACCTAACCCTAACCCGTACCCTAACCCTAACCCGTACCCTAACCCTAACCCGTAACCTACCCCGTACCCTAACCCTAACACGTACCCTAACACTAACCCTAACCCCTAACCCTACCCTAACACGTACCCTAACCCTAACCCTAACCCGTACCCTTACCCTAACCCGTACCCTAACCCTAACCCGTACCCTAACCCTAACCCTAACACGTACCCTAACTTTAACCCTAACCCTAACCCTAACACGTACCCTAACACTAACCCTAACACTAAACCTAACCCGAACCCTAACCCGTACCCTAAACCTAACCCGTACCCTAACCCTAACCCGTACCCTAACCCTAACCCTAACCCTAACCCCTAACCCTGACCCTAACCCTAACCCTAACCCTAACCCGTACCCTAAACCTAACCCTAACCCTCACCCTAACCCCTAACCCTAACCCTAACCCTAACCCGCACCCTAACTCTACCCGTACCCTAACCTGTACCCTAACAATAACCCGTACCCTAACCCTAACCCTAACCCTAACACTAACCCGTGCCTTAAACCTAACCCGTACCCTAAACCGTACCCTAACCCTAACCCTAACCCTAAACCTAACCGTAACACTAACCCCTAACCCCTAAACCTAACCCATACCCTAACCCGTACCCTAACCCTAACCCTAAACCGTACCCTAACCCTAACGCTAACCCTAACCCTAACCCTTTCCTAACCCTAACCCTAACCCCTAACCCTAACCCTAACCCGTAACCTAACTCTAAACCTAACCCGTACCCTAACCCTAACCCAAACCTGTACCCTAACCATAACCCTAACCCTAACCCGTACCCTAAAGCTAACCCTAACCCTAACCCTAACCCGTACCCTAACCCTAACCCGTACCCTAACCCTAACCCAAACCCGTACCCTAACCCTAACCCTATCCCTAAACCTAACCCTAACCTGTACCCTAACCCTAACACTAACTCTAACCCTTACCCTAAACCTAACCCGTACCAAAACCCTAAGCCGTAACCTAACCCTAACCCGTACCCTAAACCTAACCCTAACCCTAACCCTAACACTAACCCCTAACCCCTAACCCTAACCCTAACCCGTACCCTAACCCTAACCCTAACCCTTACCCTAACCCTAACGCTATCCCTAACCCTAATACTTTCCTAACCCTAACCCTAACATTAACCCTAACCCTAACCCGTACCCTAACCCTTACCCGTACCCTAACCCTAATCCTAAACCTAACCCTAACCCTAACAGAAACGCTAACCCTAACCCTAACCCTAACCCTAACCCGTACCCTAACCCTAACCCGTACCCTAACCCTAACCCAAACCCGTACCCTAACCCTAACCCTATCCCTAAACCTAACCCTAACCTGTACCCTAACCCTAACACTAACCCTAACCCGTACCCTAACCCTAAACCTAACCCTAACCCTAACCCGTACCCTAACCCTAACCCTAACCCTTTCCTAACCCTAAACCTAACCCTAACCCTACCCCTAACCCTAACCCGTACCCTAACCCTAACCCGTACCCTAACCCTAACCCTAAACCTAACCCTAAACCTAACCCGTACGCTAACCCTAACCCTAACCCTAAACCTAACCCGTACCCTAACCCTAACCCGTACACTAACCCTAACCCTAACCCTAACCCTAACCCCTAACACTAACCCTAACCCGTAACCTAACTCTAACCCTAACACGTACCCTAACCCTAACACTAACCCGTAACCTAACCCTAACCCGTACCCTAACCCTAACCCGTACCCTAACCCTAAACCGTACCCTAACCCTAACCCTAACCTGTACCCTAACCCTAACTCTAACCCTAACCCTAACCCGTACGCTAAAGCTAACCCTAACCCTAACCCTAACCCTATCCCGTACCCTAACCCTAACCCGTACCCTAAACCGTACCCTAACCCTAACCCTAACCCTAACCCTAAACCTAAAACCTACACTAACCCTAACCCTAACCAATACCCTAACCCTAAAACTAACCCTAACATGTACCCTAACCAGTACCCTAATCCTAACCCTAACCCTATCCCTAACCCTAACATCTAACCCTAACCCTAACCCTAACCCTAACACTAACAAGTACCCTAACCCTAACCCTAACCCGTACCCTATCCCTAACCTAAACCGTACCCTAAACCTAACCCGTACACTAACCCTAACCCGTAACCTAACCCGAACCCTAACCCCTAACCCTGACCCTAACCCTAACCCTAACCCTAACCCGTACCCTAACCCTAACCCTAACCCTAACCCTAACCCCTAACCCTAACCCTAACCCGTACCCTAACCCTAACCCGTACCCTAACCCTAACCCGTACCCTAACGCTAACCCTAAACCTAACCCTAACACTAACCCGTGCCCTAACCCTACCCGTACCCTAACACTAACCCTAACCCTAACACTAACGACTAATCCCTAACCCTAACCCTAACCCTAACCCTAACCCGTACCCTAACCCTAACGCTAACCCTAACCCTAACCCTTTACTAACCCTAAACCTAACCCTAACCCTAACCCTAACCCGTACCCTAACCATAACCCGTGCGCTAACCCTAACCCTAACTCCTAAACCTAACCCTAACCCGTACCCTAACCCTAACCCTAACCTGTACCCTAACCCTAACCCGAACCCTAACCCTCCCTAACCCCTAAACCTAACCCTAACACGTACCCTAACCCTAACCCTAACCCGTACCCTAACCCTAACCCGTACCCTAACCCTAACCAGTACCCTAACCCTAACCCTAACCCGTACCCTAACGCTAACCCTAACACTAACCCTAACCTTAACCAGTACCCTAACCGTAACCCATACCCTAACCCTAACCCTAACACGTACCCTAACCCTAACTCTAACCCTAACCCTAACCCCTAACCCTGACCCTAAACCTAACCCTAACACTAACCCTAACCCGTACCCTAACCCTAACCCTAACCCTAACACTAACCCCTAACCCTAACCCTAACCCGTACACTAACCCTAACCCTAACCCGTACCCTAAACCTAACCCTAACCCGTATCCTAACCCGAAACCTAACCCTAACCCTAAACAGTACCCTAACCTAACCCGTACCCTAACCCTAACGCTAACCCGTACCCTAACCCTAACCCGTACCCTAACCCTAAACTTGACCCTAAACCGTACCCTAACCCTAAAACGTACCCTAACCCTAACCCTAACCCATACCCTAACAATAACCCAGCCCTAACCCTAACCTGTACCCTAACCCGTACCCTAATCCTAACCCTAACCCTATCCCTAACCCTAACCTCTAACCCTAACCCTAACCCTAACCCTCACCCTAACCCTAACACGTACCCTAACCCGTAACCTAACCCTAACCCTAACCCTAACCCGTACCCTAAACCTAACCCTAAACCTAACCGTAACGCGAACCCTAAACCGCACCCTAACCCTAACCAAACCCTAACCCTAACCAGGACCCTAACCCTAACCCGTACCCTAACCCTAACCCTAACCCGTACACTAACCCTAACCCTAACCCTAACCCCGAAACCTGACACTAACCCTAACCCTAACACTAACCCTAACCCGTACCGTGACCCTAACCCTAACCCTAACCATAACCCGTACCCTAAACCTAACCCTAACCCTAAACCTAACCCCTACCCTAACCCTAACAATAACCCGTAACCTAACCCTAACCCTAACCCTAACCCTAACCCGTACCCTAACCCTAACCCTAACCCGTACCCTAACGCTAACCCTAACCCTAACCCGTACCCTAACCCGTACCCTAACCCTAACCCGTACCCTAACTCTAACCCTAAACCGAACCCTAACCTAACCCTAACCCTAAACCTAACCCTAACCATAACCCTTACCCTAACACTAACCCTAACCCGAACCCAACCCGTACCCTAACCCTACCCTAACCTGTACCCTAACCCTAACACTAACCCTAACCCTTACCCTAAACCTAACCCGTACCAAAACCCTAACCCGTACCCTAACCCTAACCCGTACCCTAACCCTAAACCTAAACCGTACCCTAACCCTAACCCGTACCCTAACCCGTACTCTAACCCGTACCCTAACCCTAAACCTAACCCTAACCCGTACCCTAACCCTAACCCGTACCCTAACCCTAAACCTAAACCGTACCCTAACCCTAACCCGTACCCTAACCCGTACCCTAACCCGTACCCTAACCCGTACCCTAACCCTAACCCGTACCTAACCCTAACACTAACCCTAACCCCTAACCCTAAACCTAACACATAACCTAACCCTAACCCTAACCCGTACCCTAACCCTAACCCGTACCCTAACCCTAACAAGTACCCTAACCCTAACCCTAAACCGTACCCTAACGCTAACCCTAACCCTAACCCTAACCTTAACCAGTACCCTAACCCTAACCCATACCCTAACCCTAACACTAACACGTACCCTAACCCTAATCCTAACCCTAACCCTAACCCTAACCACTTACCCTGACCCTAACCCTAACCCTAACCCTAACACTAACCCTATCCCGTACCCTAAACCTAACCCTAACCCTAACCTTAACCCTAACCCCTAACCCTAACCCTAACCCGTACACTAACCCTAAACCTAAACCTAAACCTAACCCTAACCATAACCCGTACCCTAACCCTACCCTAACACTAACCCTAACCCCTACTCTAACACTAACCCTAACCCGTACCCTAACCCTAACCAGTACCCTAACCCTAAACCTAACCGGTACACTAACCCTAACACTAACCCTCACCCTAACCCTAAACCTAAGCTGTACCCTAACCCTTACCCGTACCCTAACCCTAACCCTAACCCGTACCCTAACCCTAACCCTAACCCGTACCCTAACCCTAAACCGAAACCGTACCCTAACCCTAACCCTAACCCGTACCCTAACCCGAAACGTAACCCTAACCCTAAACAGTACTCTAACCCTAACCCGTACCCTAACCCTAACCCTAACCCGTACCCTAACCCTAACCCGTACCCTAACCCTAACCCTAACCCTAACCCTAAACCGTACCCTAACCCTAAAACGTACCCTAACCCTAACACTAACCCGTACCCTAACCCTAACCCTAACCCTACCCCGTACCCTAATCCTAACACTAACCCTAACCCTAACCCGTAACCTAACCCTAACCCTAACCCTAACCCTAACCCGTACCCTAACCCTAAACCTAACCCTAACCCTAACCCGAACCCTACCCCGTACCCTAATCCTAACCCTATCCCTAACCCTAACCCGTAACCTAACCCTAACCCTAACCCTAAACCGTACCCTAAACCTAACCCTAACCCGTACCCTAACCCTAACCCGTAACCTACCCCGTACCCTAACCCTAACACGTACCCTAACACTAACCCTAACCCCTAACCCTACCCTAACACGTACCCTAACCCTAACCCTAACCCGTACCCTTACCCTAACCCGTACCCTAACCCTAACCCGTACCCTAACCCTAACCCTAACACGTACCCTAACTTTAACCCTAACCCTAACCCTAACACGTACCCTAACACTAACCCTAACACTAACCCTAACCCGAACCCTAACCCGTACCCTAAACCTAACCCGTACCCTAACCCTAACCCGTACCCTAACCCTAACCCTAACCCTAACCCCTAACCCTGACCCTAACCCTAACCCTAACCCTAACCCGTACCCTAAACCTAACCCTAACCCTCACCCTAACCCCTAACCCTAACCCTAACCCTAACCCGCACCCTAACTCTACCCGTACCCTAACCTGTACCCTAACAATAACCCGTACCCTAACCCTAACCCTAACCCTAACACTAACCCGTGCCTTAAACGTAACCCGTACCCTAAACCGTACCCTAACCCTAACCCTAACCCTAAACCTAACCCTAACACTAACCCCTAACCCCTAAACCTAACCCATACCCTAACCCGTACCCTAACCCTAACCCTAAACCGTACCCTAACCCTAACGCTAACCCTAACCCTAACCCTTTCCTAACCCTAACCCTAACCCCTAACCCTAACCCTAACCCGTAACCTAACTCTAAACCTAACCCGTACCCTAAACCTAACCCTAACCTGTACCCTAACCATAACCCTAACCCTAACCCGTACCCTAAAGCTAACCCTAACCCTAACCCTAACCCGTACCCTAACCCTAACCCGTACCCTAACCCTAACCCAAACCCGTACCCTAACCCTAACCCTATCCCTAAACCTAACCCTAACCTGTACCCTAACCCTAACACTAACTCTAAACCTTACCCTAAACCTAACCCGTACCAAAACCCTAAGCCGTACCCTAACCCTAACCCGTACCCTAAACCTAACCCTAACCCTAACCCTAACACTAACCCCTAACCCCTAACCCTAACCCTAACCCGTACCCTAACCCTAACCCTAACCCTTACCCTAACCCTAACGCTATCCCTAACCCTAATACTTTCCTAACCCTAACCCTAACATTAACCCTAACCCTAACCCGTACCCTAACCCTTACCCGTACCCTAACCCTAATCCTAAACCTAACCCTAACCCTAACAGAAACGCTAACCCTAACCCTAACCCTAACCCTAACCCGTACCCTAACCCTAACCCGTACACTAACCCTAACCCTCACCCTAACCCTAACCCTAACCCCTAACTCTAACCCTAACCCGTACCATAACTCTAACCCTAACCTGTACCCTAACCCTAACCCGTACCCTAACCCTAAACCTAACCCTAACCCTAACCCGTACCCTAACCCTAACCCTAACCCTTTCCTAACCCTAAACCTAACCCTAACCCTACCCCTAACCCTAACCCGTACCCTAACCCTAACCCGTACCCTAACCCTAACCCTAAACCTAACCCTAAACCTAACCCGTACCCTAACCCTAACCCTAACCCGTACCCTAACCCTAACCCTAACCCTAACCCGTACCCTAACCCTAACCCGTACCCTAACCCTAACCCGTACCCTAACCCTAAACTTGACCCTAAACCGTACCCTAACCCTAAAACGTACCCTAACCCTAACCCTAACCCATACCCTAACAATAACCCAGCCCTAACCCTAACCTGTACCCTAACCCGTACCCTAATCCTAACCCTAACCCTATCCCTAACCCTAACCTCTAACCCTAACCCTAACCCTAACCCTCACCCTAACCCTAACACGTACCCTAACCCGTAACCTAACCCTAACCCTAACCCTAACCCGTACCCTAAACCTAACCCTAAACCTAACCGTAACGCGAACCCTAAACCGCACCCTAACCCTAACCAAACCCTAACCCTAACCAGGACCCTAACCCTAACCCGTACCCTAACCCTAACCCTAACCCGTACACTAACCCTAACCCTAACCCTAACCCCGAAACCTGACACTAACCCTAACCCTAACACTAACCCTAACCCGTACCGTGACCCTAACCCTAACCCTAACCATAACCCGTACCCTAAACCTAACCCTAACCCTAAACCTAACCCCTACCCTAACCCTAACAATAACCCGTAACCTAACCCTAACCCTAACCCTAACCCTAACCCGTACCCTAACCCTAACCCTAACCCGTACCCTAACGCTAACCCTAACCCTAACCCGTACCCTAACCCGTACCCTAACCCTAACCCGTACCCTAACTCTAACCCTAAACCGAACCCTAACCTAACCCTAACCCTAAACCTAACCCTAACCATAACCCTTACCCTAACACTAACCCTAACCCGAACCCAACCCGTACCCTAACCCTACCCTAACCTGTACCCTAACCCTAACACTAACCCTAACCCTTACCCTAAACCTAACCCGTACCAAAACCCTAACCCGTACCCTAACCCTAACCCGTACCCTAACCCTAAACCTAAACCGTACCCTAAACCTAACCCGTACCCTAACCCGTACTCTAACCCGTACCCTAACCCTAAACCTAACCCTAACCCGTACCCTAACCCTAACCCGTACCCTAACCCTAAACCTAAACCGTACCCTAACCCTAACCCGTACCCTAACCCGTACCCTAACCCGTACCCTAACCCGTACACTAACCCTAACCCGTACCTAACCCTAACACTAACCCTAACCCCTAACCCTAAACCTAACACATAACCTAACCCTAACCCTAACCCGTACCCTAACCCTAACCCGTAACCTAACCCTAACAAGTACCCTAACCCTAACCCTAAACCGTACCCTAACGCTAACCCTAACCCTAACCCTAACCTTAACCAGTACCCTAACCCTAACCCATACCCTAACCCTAACACTAACACGTACCCTAACCCTAATCCTAACCCTAACCCTAACCCTAACCACTTACCCTGACCCTAACCCTAACCCTAACCCTAACACTAACCCTATCCCGTACCCTAAACCTAACCCTAACCCTAACCCTAACCCTAACCCCTAACCCTAACCCTAACCCGTACACTAACCCTAAACCTAAACCTAAACCTAACCCTAACCATAACCCGTACCCTAACCCTAACCCTAACACTAACACTAACCCCTACTCTAACACTAACCCTAACCCGTACCCTAACCCTAACCAGTACCCTAACCCTAAACCTAACCGGTACACTAACCCTAACACTAACCCTCACCCTAACCCTAAACCTAAGCTGTACCCTAACCCTTACCCGTACCCTAACCCTAACCCTAACCCGTACCCTAACCCTAACCCTAACCCGTACCCTAACCCTAAACCGAAACCGTACCCTAACCCTAACCCTAACCCGTAACCTAACCCGAAACGTAACCCTAACCCTAAACAGTACTCTAACCCTAACCCTAACCCTAACCCTAACCCGTACCCTAACCCTAACCCGTACCCTAACCCTAACCCTAACCCTAACCCTAAACCGTACCCTAACCCTAAAACGTACCCTAACCCTAACACTAACCCGTACCCTAACCCTAACCCTAACCCTACCCCGTACCCTAATCCTAACACTAACCCTAACCCTAACCCGTAACCTAACCCTAACCCTAACCCTAACCCTAACCCGTACCCTAACCCTAAACCTAACCCTAAACCTAACCCGAACCCTACCCCGTACCCTAATCCTAACCCTATCCCTAACCCTAACCCGTAACCTAACCCTAACCCTAACCCTAAACCGTACCCTAAACCTAACCCTAACCCGTACCCTAACCCTAACCCGTAACCTACCCCGTACCCTAACCCTAACACGTACCCTAACACTAACCCTAACCCCTAACCCTACCCTAACACGTACCCTAACCCTAACCCTAACGCGTACCCTTACCCTAACCCGTACCCTAACCCTAACCCGTACCCTAAACCTAACCCTAACACGTACCCTAAATTTAACCCTAACCCTAACCCTAACACGTACCCTAACACTAACCCTAACACTAACCCTAACCCGAAACCTAACCCGTACCCTAAACCTAAACCTAACCCTAACCCGTACCCTAACCCTAACCCGTACCCTAACCCTAAACCTAAACCGTACCCTAACCCTAACCCGTACCCTAACCCGTACCCTAACCCGTACCCTAACCCGTACCCTAACCCTAACCCGTACCTAACCCTAACACTAACCCTAACCCCTAACCCTAAACCTAACACATAACCTAACCCTAACCCTAAACCGTACCCTAACCCTAACCCGTACCCTAACCCTAACAAGTATTCTAATCCTAACCCTAAACCGTACCCTAACGCTAACCCTAACCCTAACCCTAACCTTAACCAGTACCCTAACCCTAACCCATACCCTAACCCTAACACTAACACGTACCCTAACCCTAATCCTAACCCTAACCCTAACCCTAACCACTTACCCTGACCCTAACCCTAACCCTAACCCTAACACTAACCCTATCCCGTACCCTAAACCTAACCCTAACCCTAACCCTAACCCTAACCCCTAACCCTAACCCTAACCCGTACACTAACCCTAAACCTAAACCTAAACCTAACCCTAACCATAACCCGTACCCTAACCCTAACCCTAACACTAACCCTAACCCCTACTCTAACACTAACCCTAACCCGTACCCTAACCCTAACCAGTACCCTAACCCTAAACCTAACTGGTACACTAACCCTAACACTAACCCTCACCCTAACCCTAAACCTAAGCTGTACCCTAACCCTTACCCGTACCCTAACCCTAACCCTAACCCGTACCCTAACCCTAACCCTAACCCGTACCCTAACCCTAAACCGAAACCGTACCCTAACCCTAACCCTAACCCGTACCCTAACCCGAAACGTAACCCTAACCCTAAACAGTACTCTAACCCTAACCCGTACCCTAACCCTAACCCTAACCCGTACCCTAACCCTAACCCGTACCCTAACCCTAACCCTAACCCAAACCCTAAACCGTACCCTAACCCTAAAATGTACCCTAACCCTAACACTAACCCGTACCCTAACCCTAACCCTAACCCTACCCCGTACCCTAATCCTAACACTAACCCTAACCCTAACCCGTAACCTAACCCTAACCCTAACCCTAACCCTAACCCGTACCCTAACCCTAAACCTAACCCTAACCCTAACCCGAACCCTACCCCGTACCCTAATCCTAACCCTATCCCTAACCCTAACCCGTAACCTAACCCTAACCCTAACCCTAAACCGTACCCTAAACCTAACCCTAACCCGTACCCTAACCCTAACCCGTAACCTACCCCGTACCCTAACCCTAACACGTACCCTAACACTAACCCTAACCCCTAACCCTACCCTAACACGTACCCTAACCCTAACCCTAACCCGTACCCTTACCCTAACCCGTACCCTAACCCTAACCCGTACCCTAACCCTAACCCTAACACGTACCCTAACTTTAACCCTAACCCTAACCCTAACACGTACCCTAACACTAACCCTAACACTAACCCTAACCCGAACCCTAACCCGTACCCTAAACCTAACCCGTACCCTAACCCTAACCCGTACCCTAACCCTAACCCTAACCCTAACCCCTAACCCTGACCCTAACCCTAACCCTAACCCGTACCCTAAACCTAACCCTAACCCTCACCCTAACCCCTAACCCTAACCCTAACCCTAACCCGCACCCTAACTCTACCCGTACCCTAACCTGTACCCTAACAATAACCCGTACCCTAACCCTAACCCTAACCCTAACACTAACCCGTGCCTTAAACCTAACCCGTACCCTAAACCGTACCCTAACCCTAACCCTAACCCTAAACCTAACCCTAACACTAACCCCTAACCCCTAAACCTAACCCATACCCTAACCCGTACCCTAACCCTAACCCTAAACCGTACCCTATCCCTAACGCTAACCCTAACCCTAACCCTTTCCTAACCCTAACCCTAACCCCTAACCCTAACCCTAACCCGTAACCTAACTCTAAACCTAACCCGTACCCTAACCCTAACCCTAACCTGTACCCTAACCATAACCCTAACCCTAACCCGTACCCTAAAGCTAACCCTAACCCTAACCCTAACCCGTACCCTAACCCTAACCCGTACCCTAACCCTAACCCAAACCCGTACCCTAACCCTAACCCTATCCCTAAACCTAACCCTAACCTGTACCCTAACCCTAACACTAACTCTAACCCTTACCCTAAACCTAACCCGTACCAAAACCCTAAGCCGTACCCTAACCCTAACCCGTACCCTAAACCTAACCCTAACCCTAACCCTAACACTAACCCCTAACCCCTAACCCTAACCCTAACCCGTACCCTAACCCTAACCCTTACCCTAACCCTAACGCTATCCCTAACCCTAATACTTTCCTAACCCTAACCCTAACATTAACCCTAACCCTAACCCGTACCCTAACCCTTACCCGTACCCTAACCCTAATCCTAAACCTAACCCTAACCCTAACAGAAACGCTAACCCTAACCCTAACCCTAACCCTAACCCGTACCCTAACCCTAACCCGTACACTAACCCTAACCCTCACCCTAACCCTAACACTAACCCCTAACTCTAACCCTAATCCGTACCATAACTCTAACCCTAACCTGTACCCTAACCCTAACCCGTACCCTAACCCTAAACCTAACCCTAACCCTAACCCGTACCCTAACCCTAACCCTAACCCTTTCCTAACCCTAAACCTAACCCTAACCCTACCCCTAACCCTAACCCGTACCCTAACCCTAACCCGTACCCTAACCCTAACCCTAAACCTAACCCTAAACCTAACCCGTACGCTAACCCTAACCCTAACCCTAAACCTAACCCGTACCCTAACCCTAACCCGTACACTAACCCTAACCCTAACCCTAACCCTAACCCTAACCCCTAACACTAACCCTAACCCGTAACCTAACTCTAACCCTAACCCGTACCCTAACCCTAACCCTAACCCGTAACCTAACCCTAACCCGTACCCTAACCCTAACCCGTACCCTAAACCTAAACCGTACCCTAACCCTAACCCTAACCTGTACCCTAACCCTAACTCTAACCCTAACCCTAACCCGTACGCTAAAGCTAACCCTAACCCTAACCCTAACCCTATCCCGTACCCTAACCCTAACCCGTACCCTAAACCGTACCCTAACCCTAACCCTAACCCTAACCCTAAACCTAAAACCTACACTAACCCTAACCCTAACCAATACCCTAACCCTAAAACTAACCCTAACATGTACCCTAACCAGTACCCTAATCCTAACCCTAACCCTATCCCTAACCCTAACATCTAACCCTAACCCTAACCCTAACCCTAACACTAACACGTACCCTAACCCTAACCCTAACCCGTACCCTATCCCTACCCTAAACCGTACCCTAAACCTAACCCGTACACTAACCCTAACCCGTAACCTAACCCTAACCCTAACCCCTAACCCTGACCCTAACCCTAACCCTAACCCTAACCCGTACCCTAACCCTAACCCTAACCCTAACCCTAACCCCTAACCCTAACCCTAACCCGTACCCTAACCCTAACCCGTACCCTAACCCTAACCCGTACCCTAACGCTAACCCTAACCCTAACCCTAACACTAACCCCTGCCCTAACCCTACCCGTACCCTAACACTAACCCTAACCCTAACACTAACGACTAATCCCTAACCCTAACCCTAACCCTAACCCTAACCCGTACCCTAACCCTAACGCTAACCCTAACCCTAACCCTTTCCTAACCCTAAACCTAACCCTAACCCTAACCCTAACCCGTACCCTAACCATAACCCGTGCGCTAACCCTAACCCTAACTCCTAAACCTAACCCTAACCCGTACCCTAACCCTAACCCTAACCTGTACCCTAACCCTAACCCGAACCCTAACCCTCCCTAACCCCTAAACCTAACCCTAACACGTACCCTAACCCTAACCCTAACCCGTACCCTAACCCTAACCCGTACCCTAACCCTAACCAGTACCCTAACCCTAACCCTAACCCGTACCCTAACGCTAACCCTAACCCTAACCCTAACCTTAACCAGTACCCTAACCGTAACCCATACCCTAACCCTAACCCTAACACGTACCCTAACCCTAACTCTAACCCTAACCCTAACCCCTAACCCTGACCCTAAACCTAACCCTAACACTAACCCTAACCCGTACCCTAACCCTAACCCTAACCCTAACACTAACCCCTAACCCTAACCCTAACCCGTACACTAACCCTAACCCTAACCCGTATCCTAAACCTAACCCTAACCCGTACCCTAACCCGAAACCTAACCCTAACCCTAAACAGTACCCTAACCTAACCCGTACCCTAACCCTAACGCTAACCCGTACCCTAACCCTAACCCGTACCCTAACCCTAAACTTGACCCTAAACCGTACCCTAACCCTAAAACGTACCCTAACCCTAACCCTAACCCATACCCTAACAATAACCCAGCCCTAACCCTAACCTGTACCCTAACCCGTACCCTAATCCTAACCCTAACCCTATCCCTAACCCTAACCTCTAACCCTAACCCTAACCCTAACCCTCACCCTAACCCTAACACGTACCCTAACCCGTAACCTAACCCTAACCCTAACCCTAACCCGTACCCTAAACCTAACCCTAAACCTAACCGTAACGCGAACCCTAAACCGCACCCTAACCCTAACCAAACCCTAACCCTAACCAGGACCCTAACCCTAACCCGTACCCTAACCCTAACCCTAACCCGTACACTAACCCTAACCCTAACCCTAACCCCGAAACCTGACACTAACCCTAACCCTAACACTAATCCTAACCCGTACCGTGACCCTAACCCTAACCCTAACCATAACCCGTACCCTAAACCTAACCCTAACCCTAAACCTAACCCCTACCCTAACCCTAACAATAACCCGTAACCTAACCCTAACCCTAACCCTAACCCTAACCCGTACCCTAACCCTAACCCTAACCCGTACCCTAACGCTAACCCTAACCCTAACCCGTACCCTAACCCGTACCCTAACCCTAACCCGTACCCTAACTCTAACCCTAAACCGAACCCTAACCTAACCCTAACCCTAAACCTAACCCTAACCATAACCCTTACCCTAACACTAACCCTAACCCGAACCCAACCCGTACCCTAACCCTACCCTAACCTGTACCCTAACCCTAACACTAACCCTAACCCTTACCCTAAACCTAACCCGTACCAAAACCCTAACCCGTACCCTAACCCTTACCCGTACCCTAACCCTAACCCTAACCCTAACCCTAACCCTAACACTAACCCCTAACCCCTAACCCTAACCCTAACCCTAACCCGTACCCTAGCCCTAACCCTAACCCGTACCCTAAACCTAACGCTTACCCTAACCCTAATCCTTTCCTAACCCTAACCCTAACACTAACCTTAACACTAACCCGTAACCTAACCATTACCCGTACCCTAACCCTAATCCTAAACCTAACCGAACAATAACCCGTACGCTAACCCTAACCCTAACCCTAACCCTAACCCGTACCCTAACCCTAACCCGTACACTAACCCTAACCCTAACCCTAACCCTAACCCTAACCCCTATCCCTAACCCTAAACTGTACCCTAACTCTAACCCTAACCCTAACCCTAACCCTAACCCTAACCCTAACCCTAACCCGTACCAAAACCCTAACGCTAACCCTAACCCTAACCCTTTCCTAACCCTAACCCTAAACCTAACACTAACCCTAACCCGTACCCTAACCCTAACCCGTGCGCTAACCCTAACCCTAACTCCTAAACCTAACCCTAACCCGTACCCTAACCCTAACCCTAACCTGTACACTAACCCTATCCCGTACCCTAACCCTAACCCTAACCCTAACCCGTACCCGTACCCTAACCCTAAACCTAACCCTAACTCTAACACCTAACCCTAACCCTAACACGTACCCTAACGCTAACCCTAACCCGTACCTTAACCCTAACCCGTATCCTAACCCTAACCAGTACCCTAACCCTAACCCTAACCCGTACCCTAACGCTAACCCTAACCCTAACCCTAACCTTAACCAGTACCCTAACCCTAAGCCTACTCTAACCCTAACCCTAAGACGTACACTAACCCTAACTCTAACCCTAACCCTAACCCCTAACCCTGACCCTAAACCTAACCCTAACACTAACCCTAACCCGTACCCTAACCCTAACCCTAACCCTAACCCTAACAGTAACCCCTAACCCTAACCCTAACCCGTACACTAACCCTAACCCTAACCCTAAACCTAACCCGTACCCTAACCCTAACCCTAACCCTAACCTTAACCCGTACCCTAACCCTAACCCTAACCCGTACCCTAACCCGAAACCTAACCCTAACCCTAAACAGTACCCTAAACCTAACCCGTACCCTAACCCTAACGCTAACCCGTAACCTAACCCTAACCCGTACCCTAACCCTAAACTTAACGCTAAACCGTACCCTAACCCTAAAACCTACCCTAACCCTAACCCTAACCCATACCCTAACGATAACCCTAACCCTAACCCTAACCTGTACCCTAACCCGTACCCTAATCCTAACCCTAACCCTATCCCTAACCCTAACCTCTAACCCTAACCCTAACCCTAACCCTCACCCTAACCCTAACACGTACCCTAACCCGTAACCTAACCCTAACCCTAACCCTAACCCGTACCCTAACCCTAACCCTAACCCTAACCCTAACCGTAACCCGAACCCTAACCGCACCCTAACCCTAACCAAACCCTAACCCTAACCAGGACCCTAACCCTAACCCGTACCCTAACCCTAACCCTCACCCGTACACTAACCCTAACACTAACACTAACCCTACCCTAACACTAACCA
>JAVLSZ010000153.1:0-20000 GCA_032313775.1 Urocyon cinereoargenteus | reverse complement strand
ACCCTAACACGTACCCTAACCCTAACCCTAACCGGTTCTCTAACCCTAAACCGAACCCTAACCCAAAACAGTACCCTAAACCTAACCCGTACCCTAACCCTAACCTTAACCCGTACCCTAACCCTAACCCGTACCTTAACCCTAACCCTAACCCTAAAACGTACCCTAACCCTAAAACGTACCCTAACCCTAACCCTAACCCATACCCTAACCCTATCCCTAACCCTAACCCGTACCCTAACCCGTACCCTAATCCTATCCCTAACCCTATCCCTAAACCTAACCTCTAAACCTAACCCTAACGCTAACCCTAACCCTAACCATAACATGTACCCTAACCCTAACCCTAACCCATACCCTAACCCTAACCCTAACCCGTACCCTAATCCTAACCCGTACCCTAACCCTAACCCTACCCCGTACCCTAATCCTAACCCAAAACCTAACCCTAAACCGTAACCTAACCCTAACCCTAACCCTAAACCTAACCTGTACCCTAACTCTAACCCTAACCCTAACCCTTTCCTAACCCTAACCCGTACCCTAACCCTAACCCTAACCTTAAACCTAACCCTAACCATAACCCGTACACTAACCCTAAGCCTAACCCTAACCCTAACCACTACCCTAACCCTAACCCTAACCCGTACCCTAACCCTAACCCGTACCCTAACCCTAACCCGTACCCTAACCCTAACACTAACCCTAACGCTAACCCTAAACCTAACCCGTACCCTAACCCTAACCCGTACCCTAACCCTAACACTAACCCGTACCCTAACCCTAACCCTAACCCTAACCCGTACCCTAACCTAACCCTATCCCGTACCCTAACCCTAAACCTAAACCTAACCCTAAACAGTACCCTAACCCTAAACCGTACCCTAACCCTAACCCTAAAACCTACACTAACCCTAACCCTAACCAATACCCTAACCCTAAAACTAACCCTAACATGTACCCTAACCAGTACCCTAATCCTAACCCTAACCCTATCCCTAACCCTAACATCTACCCCTAACCCTAACCCTAACCCTAACACTAACACGTACCCTAACCCTAAACCTAACCCGTACAATATCCCTAAACCTAACCCGTACCCTAAACCTAACCCGTACACTAACCCTAACCCGTAACCTAACCCTAACCCTAACCCCTAACCCTGACCCTAACCCTAACACTAACCCTAACCCCTAACCCTAACCCTAACCCGTACCCTAACCCTAACCCGTACCCTAACCTGTACCCTAACCCTAACCCGTACCCTAACGCTAACCCTAACCCTAACCCTAACACTAACCCGTGCCCTAACCCTACCGTACCCTAACCCTAACCCTAACCCTAACCCGTACCCTAACCCTAACGCTAACCCTAACCCTAACCCTTTCCTAACCCTAAACCTAAACCTAACCCTAACCCTAACCCGTACCCTAACCCTTACCCGTGCGCTAACCCTAACCCTAACTCCTAAACCTAACCCTAACCCGTACCCTAACCCTAACCCTAACCTGTACCCTAACCCTAACCCGTGCCCTAACCCTAACACTAACCACTAACCCTAACCCTAACCAGTACACTAACCCTAACCCTAACCCGTACCCTAAACCTAACCCTAACCCGTACCCTAACCCGAAACCTAACCCTAACCCTAAACAGTACCCTAACCTAACCCGTACCCTAACCCTAACGCTAACCCGTACCCTAACCCTAACCCGTACCCTAACCCTAAACTTGACCCTAAACCGTACCCTAACCCTAAAACGTACCCTAACCCTAACCCTAACCCGTACCCTAACAATAACCCAGCCCTAACCCTAACCTGTACCCTAACCCGTACCCTAATCCTAACCCTAACACTATCCCTAACCCTAACCTCTAACCCTAACCCTAACCCTAACCCTCACCCTAACCCTAACACGTACCCTAACCCGTAACCTAACCCTAACCCTAACCCTAACCCGTACCCTAAACCTAAACCTAAACCTAACTGTAACGCGAACCCTAAACCGCACCCTAACCCTAACCAAACCCTAACCCTAACCAGGACCCTAACCCTAACCCGTACCCTAACCCTAACCCTAACCCGTACACTAACCCTAACCCTAACCCTAAACCCGAAACCTGACACTAACCCTAACCCTAACACTAACTCTAACCCATACCGTGACCCTAAACCTAACCCTAACCATAACCCGTACCCTAAACCTAACCCTAACCCTAAACCTAACCCCTACCCTAACCCTAACAATAACCCGTAACCTAACCCTAACCCTAACCCCAACCCTAACCCGTACCCTAACCCTAACCCTAACCCGTACCCTAACGCTAACCCTAACCCTAACCCGTACCCTAACCCGTACCCTAACCCTAACCCGTACCCTAACTCTAACCCTAAACCGTACCCTAACCTAACCCTAACCCTAAACCTAACCCTAAACATAACCCTTACCCTAACACTAACCCTAACCCTAACCCTAACCCGTACCCTAACCCTACCCTAACCTGTACCCTAACCCTAACACTAACCCTAACCCTTACCCTAAACCTAACCCGTACCAAAACCCTAACCCGTACCCTAACCCTTACCCGTACCCTAACCCTAACCCTAACCCTAACCCTAACCCTAACCCTAACACTAACCCTTAACCCCTAACCCTAACCCTAACCCTAACCCGTACCCTAGCCTTAACCCTAACCCGTACCCTAACCCTAACCCTTACCCTAACCCTAATCCTTTCCTAACCCTAACCCTAAAACTAACCCTAACGCTAACCCGTAACCTAACCCTTACCCGTACACTAACCCTAATCCTAAACCTAACCGAACAATAACCCGTACGCTATCCCTAACCCTAACCCTAACCCTAACCCGTACCCTAACCCTAAACCGTACACTAACCCTAACCCTAACCCTAACCCTAACCCTAACCCTAACCCCTAACCCTAACCCTAAACTGTACCCTAACTCTAACCCTAACCCTAACCCTAACCCTAACCCTAAACCTAACCCGTACCCTAACCCTAACGCTAACCCTAACCCTAACCCTTTCCTAACCCTAACCCTAAACCTAACCCTAACCCTAACCCGTACCCTAACCCTAACCCGTGCGCTAACCCTAACCCTAACTCTTAAACCTAACCCTAACCCGTACCCTAACCCTAACCCTAACCTGTACATAACCCTATCCCGTACCCTAACCCTAACCCTAACCCTAACCCTAACCCTAACCCGTACCCTAACCCTAAACCTAACCCTAACCCTAACACCTAACCCTAACTCTAACACGTACCCTAACCCTAACCCTAACCCGTACCTTAACCCTAACCCGTATCCTAACCCTAACCAGTACCCTAACCCTAACCCTAACCCGTACCCTAACGCTAACCCTAACCCTAACCCTAACCTTAACCAGTACCCTAACCCTAACCCATACTCTAACCCTAACCCTAACACGTACCCTAACCCTAACTCTAACCCTAACCCTAACCCCTAACCCTGAACCTAAAACTAACCCTAACACTAACCCTAACCCGTACCCTAACCCTAACCCTAACCCTAACACTAACCCCTAACCCTAACCCTAACCCGTACACTAACCCTAACCCTAACCCTAACCCTAACCCTAAACCTAACCCGTACCCTAACCCTAACCCTAACCCTAACCTTAACCCGTACCCTAACCCTAACCCTAACTCGTACCCTAACCCGAAACCTAACCCTAACCCTAAACAGTACCCTAACCCTAACCCGTACCCTAACCCTAACGCTAACCCGTACCCTAACCCTAACCCGTACCCTAACCCTAAACTTAACCCTAACCCGTACCCTAACCCTAAACCTAAACCTAACCATAACCCTAAGCCGTACCCTAACCCTAACCCTAACCAGTACCCTAACCCTAACCCGTACCCTAACCCTAACCCTACCACGTACCCTAACCTTAACCTTAACCCTAACCCTAACCCGTACCATAACCCTAATTCTAACCCTAAACCGAAACCTAAACCGTACCCTAACCCTAATCCTAAACCTAACCCTAACCCTAACCCTAACCCGTACCCTAAACCCTACCCTAACCCGTACCCTAACCCGTACCCTAACCCTAAATCTAACCCTAACCATGACCCGTACCCTAACCCTAACCATAACACTAACCCTAACCCCTACCCTAACCCTAACCCTAACCCGTACCCTAACCCTAACCCCTACGCTAACCCTAACCCTAACCCGTACCCTAACCCTAACCCGTACCCTAACCCTAACCCTAACCCGTACCCTAACCCAAACACTAAACCTACCCCTAACCCTAAACCTAACCCGTACCCTAACCCTAACCCGTACCCTAACCCTAACCCGTACCATAACGCTAACCCGTACCCTAACCCTAACCCAACCCCGTACCCTAATCCTAACCCTAACCCTAACCCTAACCCGTAACCTAACCCTAAACCTAACCCTAACCCTAAGACGTACCCTAACCCTAACCCTTACCCTAAACCTAACCTGAACCCTAAACCGCACCCTAACCCTAACCCTAACCCGTACCCTAACCCTAACCAGTACCCTAACCCATACCCTAAACCTAACCCTAAACCTAACCCGAACCATAACCCTAAACCTAACCCGTACCCTAACCCTAACCCTTACCCTAACCCGTACCCTAACCCGTACCCTAACCCTAAAACTTACCCTAAACCTAACCCGTACCCTAACCCTAATCCTAACCCTAACACTAACCCTAACCCGTACCCCAACCCTAACCCTAACCCTAACACTAACCCTAACCCTAACCCTAACCTCCAACCCATAACCCTAACCCTATCCCTAATCCTAACCCTAACCCGTACCTTAACCCTAACACTTACCCGTACCCTAACCCTAAGCCTAACCCGAACCCTAAAACTAACCCTAACCCTAACCCTAACCCGTACCCTAACCCGTAACCTAACCCTAACACTTACCCTAACCCTAACCCGTACACTACCCCAAACCCTAACCCTAAACCTAACCCTAACCTCCAACCCCTAACCCTAACCCTAACCCTAATCCTAACTGTAACCCGTACCCGAACCCTAACACTAACCCGTACCCTAACCCGAACCCTAACCCGTACCCTAACCCTAACCCGTACCCTAACCCTAACCCTAACCCTAAACCGTACTCTAACCCTAAACCGTACCCTAATCCTAACCCTAACCGGTACCCTATCTCTAACCCTAACCCTAACCCTTACCCTAACCCGTACCCTATCCCTAACCCTTACCCTAACCCTAACACTAACCCTTAACCCTAACCCTAACCCTAAGCCTAACCATAACCCTAACACGTACTCTAACCCTAACCCTAAACCTAACCGTACCCTAACCCTAACCCTAACCCTAACCCGTACCCTAACCCTAACCTGTACCCTAACTCTAATCCTACCACGTACCCTAACCCTAACCCTAAACCTAACCCTAACCCGTAACCGAACCCTAACCCTAACCCTAACCCTAACCCGTACACTAACCCGCACCCTAACCCGAACCCTAAACCGTACCCTAACCGTAACCCTAACCCTAACCCTAACCCTAACTCGTACCCTAACCCTAACCCGTAACCTAACCCTAACCCTAAGCCTAACCCTAACCCTAACCCGTACGCTAACCCTAACCCTAACCCAAACCCTAACCCTAACCCTAACCCGTACCCTAACCCTAACCCGTACACTAACCCTAACCCTAACCCTAACCCTAACCCTAACAACTAACCCTAACCCTAACCCGTACCCTAACCCTAACACATACCCTAACCCGTACCCTAACCCTAACACGTACCCTAACCCTAACCCTAACCCCTAACCCTAACACGTACCCTAACCCTAACACTAACCCGTACCCTTACCCTAACCCGTACCCTAACCCTAACCCGTACCCTAACCCTAACCCGTACCCTAACACGTACCCTAAATTTAACCCTAACCCTAACCCTAACCTGTACCCTAACCGTAACCCTAACCCTAACCCTTACCCTAACCCCTAACCCTAATCCTAATCCATACTCTAACCCTAACCCGTACCCTAACTCTAACCCGTACCCTAACCCTAACCCTAACCCTAACACTAACCCTTGACCTAACCCTAACCCGTACCCTAACCCTAACCCTAACCCGTACCCTAACCCTAACACTAACCATAACCCTAACCCTAAACCTAACCCGTACCGTAACCCTAACCCGTACCCTTACTCTAACCATAAGCCGTACCCTAACCCTAACCCTAAACCTAACCCTAACCCGTTCCCTAACCCTAAACCTAACCCTAACCCAAAAGAGTACCCTAAACCTAACCCGGACCCTAAACCTAACCCTAACCCGTACCCTAACCCTAACCCGTACATTAACCCTAACCCTATACCTAAACCGTACCCTAACCCTAAACCGTACCCTAACCCTAACCCTAACCCATACCCTAACCCTAACCTTAAACCGTACCCTAACCCGTACCCTAATCCTAAACCTAACCGTATCCCTAACCCTAACCTCTAACCCTAACCCTAAAACTAACCCTAACCCTAACCCGTAACCTTACCCTAACCCTAACCCTTACCCTAACTCTAATCCGTACCCTAACCCTAACCCTAACCCGTACCCTAACCCTAACCCTAACCCGTTCCCTAACCCTAAACCTAACCCTTACGCAAAAGAGTACCCTAAACCTAACCCGTACCCTAACCCTAACCCTAACCCATAACTAACCCTAACCCGTACCTTAACCCTAACCCTAACCCTAAACCGTACCCTAACCCTAAAACATACCCTAACACTAACCCTAACCCATACCCTAACCCTAACCCTAAACCTAACCCGTACCCTAACCCGTACCCTAATCCTAAACCTAACCCTATCCCTAACCCTAACCTCTAACTCTAACACTAACCCTAACACTAACCCTAACCCTAAACCGTACCCTAACCCTAACCCTAACCGGTACCCTAAGCCTAACCCGAACCCTAAACCTAACCCTACGCCGTACCCTAATCCTAACCCTAACCCTAACCCTAACCCGTAACATAACCCTAACCCTAACACTAACCCTAACCTGTACCCTAACCCTAACCCTAACCCTAACCCTAACCCGAACCCTAAACCGCACCCTAACCCTAACCCTAACCCTAACCAAAACCCGTACCCTAACACTAAACCCTACCCTAACCCGTACCCTAACCCGTACCCTAACCCTAACCCTAGCCCTAACCCTAACCCGTACCCTAAACCTAACCCTAACCCTAACCCTAACCCTAACCCTAACCCGTACCCTAACCTTAACACTAACCCTAACCCTAACCCGTACCCTGACCCTTACCCTAACCCTAACCCGTACCCTAACCTGTACCCTAACCCTAACCCTTACCCTAAACCTAACCCGTACCCTAACCCTAATCCTAACCCTAACACTAACCCTAACCCGTACCCTAACCCTAACCGGTACCCTAACCCTAACCCTAACCCTAACCCTAACACTAACCCGTGCCCTAAACCTAACCCGTACCCTAACCCATACCCTAACCCTAACTCTAACCCTTACCCTAACCCTAACACTAACCCCTAACTCCTAACCCTAACCCTAACCCTAACCCTAACCCTAACCCGTACCCTAAACCCTACCCTAACCCGTACCCTAACCCGTACCCTAACCCTAACCCTAACCCTAACCGTAACCCGTACCCTAACCCTAACCCGTGCCCTAACCATAAACCTAACCCCTAAACCTAACCCTAACCCGTACCCTAACCCTAACCCTAACCTGTACCCTAACCCTAACCCGTACCCTAACTCTAAACCTAACCCTAACCCTAACCCGTACCCTAACCCTAACCCGTACCCTAACCCTAACTCTAACCCTAACCCCTAACCCTAACCCTAACCCGTACCCTAACGCTAACCCTAACCCTAACCCTATCCTTAAACAGTACCCTAAGCCTAAGCCGTACCCTAACCCTAACACGTACCCTAACCCTAACGCTAACCCTAACCCCTAACCCTGACCCTAACCCTAACCTTAACACTAACCATAACCCGTACCCTAACCCTAACCCTAACCCAAACCCTAAGCCTAACCCCTAACCCTAACCCTAACCCATACCCTAACCCTAAACCTAAACCTAAACCTAACCCTAACCCTAACCCGTACCCTAACCCTAACCCTAACCCGTAACCTAACCCTTACCTGTAACCTAAACCTAACACTACCACGTACCCTAACCCTAACCCTAACCCTAACCCGTAACCTAACCCTAACCCTAACCCTACCCCGAAACCTAAACCGTACCCTACCCCTAATCCTAAACCTAACCTTAACCTTAACCGTAACCCGTACCCTAACCCTAACCCGTACCCTAACCCTAAACCTAAGCCTAACCCTAACCCTAACCCATATGCTAAACCTAACCCTAACCCTAACCCTAACCCTAACCCTAACCCTAACCCGTACCCCAACCCTAACCCGTACACTAACCCTAACCCTAACCCTAACCCTAACCTACCACTAACCCTAACCCTAACCCGAAACCTAACCCTAACCCTAACCCGTACCCTAACCCTAACCCGTACCCTAACCCTAACCCTAACCCGTACCCTAACCCTAACCCGTACCCTAACCCGAACCCGAACCCTAAACCCTAACCCTGACCCTAACACGTACCCTAACCCTAAACCTACCCCGTACCCTTACCCTAACCCGTACCCTAACCCTAACCCGTACCTAACCCTCACCCTAACCCGTACCCTAACACTAAACCTAACCCTAACCCTAACCCGTACTCTAACCCTAAACCTAACACTAACCCGTACCCTAAACCTAACCCGTACCCTAACCCTAACCCGTACCCTTACCCTAAACCTAACCCTAACCCTAACCCCTAAACCTGAACCTAACACTAACCCTAACCCTAACCCTAACCCGTACCCTAACCCTAAACCTAACCCTCACCCTAATTCCTAACCCTAACCCTAACCCACACCCTAACCCTAACCCGTACCCTAACCTGTACCCTAACCCTAACCCGTACCCTAACCCTAACCCTAACCCTAAACCTAACACTAACCCGTGCACTAACCCTAACCCGTACCCTAACCCGTATCCTAACCCTAACCCTAAGCCTAACCCTAACACTAACCCCTAACCCCAAAACCTAACCCTAACCCGTACCCTAACCCGTACCCTAACCCTAAACCTAACCCGTACCCTAACCCTAACGCTAACCCTAACCCTAACCATTTCCTAACCCTAACCCTAACACTAACCCTAAACCTAACCCTAAACGTACCCTAACCCTAACCCGTACCCTAACCCTAACCCTAACCCTAACCCGTACGCTAAAACTAACCCTAACCCTAACCCTAACCCGTACCCTAACCCTAAACCTAGCCCTAACCCTAACTCGTACCCTAAACTTAACCGTAAACCTAACCCTAACCCGTACCCTAACCCTAAACCTAACCCTAACCCGTACCTTAAACTGTACCCTAACCCTAACCCTTACCCTAAACCTAACCCTTACCCTAACCCTAATCCTAAACCTAACACTAACCCTAACCCGTACCCTAACCCTAACCCGTACCCTAACCCTATCCCTAACACTAACCCGTGCCCTAACCCTAACCCGTACCCTAACCCGTACCCTAACCCTAACCCTAACCCTAACCCTAACACTAACCCCTAAACCTAACCCAACCCTAACCCTAACCGTACCCTAACCCTAACCCATACCCTAACCCTAAACCTAACCCTAAACCTAACCCGTACCCTAACCCTAACCCGTACCCTAACCCTAAACCTAACCCTAAACCTAACCCTAACCCTAAACCGTACGCTAACCCTAACCCTAACACTAACCCTAACCCGTACCCTAACCCTAACGCTACCCCTAACCCTAACCCTTTCCTAACCCTAACCCGTACCCTAACCCTAACCCTAACCCTAAACCTAACCCGAACCATAACCCGTCCCCTAACCCTAACCATAACCCTAACCCTAACCCCTACCCTAACCCTAACCCTAACCCGTACCCTAACCCTAACCCGTACCCTAACCCTAACCCTAACCCGTACCCTAACCCTAACACTAACCCTAACCCTAACCCTAAACCTAACCCGTACCCTAACCCTAACCTGTACCCTAACCCCAACCCTAACCTGTACCCTAACCCTAACCCTAAACATAACCCGTACCCTAACCCTAACCCTAACCCGTACCCTAACCCTAAAACTAACCCTAACCCTAAACACTACCCTAACCCTAAACCGTACCCTAACCCGTACCCTAACCCTAACCCTAACCCGTTCCCTAACCCTAACACTAACCTCTAACTCCTAACCCTAACCCTAACCCGTACCCTAACCCTAAACCTAACCCTAACCCTAACCCGTACCCTAAACCTAACCCTAACCCGTTCCCTAACCCTAACGCTAACCCTAACCCTAACACTTTCCTAACCCTAACCCTAAACCTAACCCTAACACTAACCCTTACCCTAACCCTAACCCGTGCCCTAACCATAACCCTAACCCCTAAACCTAACCCTAACACGTACCCTAACCCTAACCCTAACCTGTACCCTAACCCTAACCCGTACCCTACCCTAAACCTAAACCTAACCCTAACTCGTACCCTAACCCTAACCCGTACCCTAACCCTAACACTAAACCCTAACCCCTAACCCTAACCCTAACACGTACCCTAACCCTAAACCTAACCCGTACCCTAACCCTAACCCGTACCCTAACCCTAACCAGTACCCTAAACCTAACCCTAACCCGTACCCTAACGCTAACCCTAACCCTAACCATAACCTTAACCAGTACCCTAACCCTAATCCGTAACCTAAACCTAACCCTAACCCGTACCCTAACCCTAACCCTAACCCAAACCCCTAACCCTGACCCCTAACCCTAACTCTAACACTAACCCTAACCCTATCCCTAACACTAACCCGTGCCCTAACCCTAACCCGTACCCTAACCCTAAACCTAACCCTAACCCTAAACAGTACCCTAACCCTAACCTGTACCCTAACCCTAACCCTAAAACGTACCCTAAACCTAACCCTAATCCATACCCTAACCCTAAACCTAACCCTAACCCGTACCCTAACCCGTACCCTAATACTAACCCTAACCCTATCCGTAACCCTAACCTCTATCCCTAACCATAACCCGAACCCTAACCCTAACCCTAACCCTAACACGTACCCTAACCCTAACACTAACCCGTACCCTATCCCTAACCCTAACCCGTAACCTAAACCTAACCCGTACACTAAACCTAACCCGTACCCTAGCCCTAACACTAACCCTAACCCCTAAACCTGACCCTAACCCCAACCCTAACCCGTACCCTAACCCTAACCCTAACCGGTACCCTAACCCTAACCCTAACCCTAACCCTAACACTAACCCGTGCCCTAAACCTAACCCGTACCCTAACCCATACCCTAACCCTAACTCTAACCCTTACCCTAACCCTAACACTAACCCCTAACTCCTAACCCTAACCCTAACCCGAACCCTAACCCTAACCCGTACCCTAAACCCTACCCTAACCCGTACCCTAACCCGTACCCTAACCCTAAACCTAACCCTAACCATGACCCGTACCCTAACCCTAACCATAACACTAACCCTAACCCCTACCCTAACCCTAACCCTAACCCGTACCCTAACCCTAACCCCTACGCTAACCCTAACCCTAACCCGTACCCTAACCCTAACCCGTACCCTAACCCTTACCCTAACCCGTACCCTAACCCAAACACTAAACCTACCCCTAACCCTAAACCTAACCCGTACCCTAACCCTAACCCGTACCCTAACCCTAACCCGTACCATAACGCTAACCCGTACCCTAACCCTAACCCAACCCCGTACCCTAATCCTAACCCTAACCCTAACCCTAACCCGTAACCTAACCCTAAACCTAACCCTAACCCTAAGACGTACCCTAACCCTAACCCTTACCCTAAACCTAACCTGAACCCTAAACCGCACCCTAACCCTAACCCTAACCCTAACCCGTACCCTAACCCTAACCAGTACCCTAACCCATACCCTAAACCTAACCCTAAACCTAACCCGAACCATAACCCTAAACCTAACCCGTACCCTAACCCTAACCCTTACCCTAACCCGTACCCTAACCCGTACCCTAACCCTAAAACTTACCCTAAACCTAACCCGTACCCTAACCCTAATCCTAACCCTAACACTAACCCTAACCCGTACCCCAACCCTAACCCTAACCCTAACACTAACCCTAACCCTAACCCTAACCTCCAAACCATAACCCTAACCCTATCCCTAATCCTAACCCTAACCGGTACCTTAACCCTAACACTTACCCGTACCCTAACCCTAACCCTAACCCGAACCCTAAAACTAACCCTAACCCTAACCCTAACCCGTACCCTAACCCGTAACCTAACCCTAACACTTACCCTAACCCTAACACTAACCCTTAACCCTAACCCTAACCCTAAGCCTAACCATAACCCTAACACGTACCCTAACCCTAACCCTAAACCTAACCGTACCCTAACCCTAACCCGTACCCTAACCCGTACCCTAACCCTAACCCAACCCCGTACCCTAATCCTAACCCTACCCCAAACCCTAACCCTAAACCTAACCCTTACCTCCAACCCCTAACCCTAACCCTAACCCTAATCCTAACTGTAACCCGTACCCTAACCCTAACACTAACCCGTACCCTAACCCGAACCCTAACCCATACCCTAACCCTAACCCGTACCCTAACCCTAACCCTAACCCTAAACCGTACTCTAACCCTAAACCGTACCCTAATCCTAACCCTAACCGGTACCCTATCTCTAACCCTAAACCTAACCCGTACCCTAACCCGTACCCTATCCCTAACCCTTACCCTAACCCTAACACTAACCCTTAACCCTAACCCTAACCCTAAGCCTAACCATAACCCTAACACGTACCCTAACCCTAACCCTAAACCTAACCGTACCCTAACCCTAACCCTAACCCTAACCCGTACCCTAACCCTAACCTGTACCCTAACTCTAACCCTACCACGTACCCTAACCCTAACCCTAAACCTAACCCTAACCCGTAACCGAACCCTAACCCTAACCCTAACCCTAACCCGTACACTAACCCGCACCCTAACCCGAACCCTAAACCGTACCCTAACCGTAACCCTAACCCTAACCCTAACCCTAATTCGTACCCTAACCCTAACCCGTACCCTAACCCTAACCCTAAGCCTAACCCTAACCCTAACCCGTACGCTAACCCTAACCCTAACCCAAACCCTAACCCTAACCCTAACCCGTACCCTAACCCTAACCCGTACACTAACCCTAACCCTAACCCTAACCCTAACAACTAACCCTAACCCTAACCCGTACCCTAACCCTAACACATACCCTAACCCGTACCCTAACCCTAACACGTACCCTAACCCTAACACTAACCCCTAACCCTAACCCTAACACGTACCCTAACCCTAACACTAACCCGTACCCTTACCCTAACCTGTACCCTAACCCTAACCCGTACCCTAACCCTAACCCTAACCCTAACACGTACCCTAAATTTAACCCTAACCCTAACCCTAACCTGTACCCTAACCGTAACCCTAACCCTAACACTTACCCTAACCCCTAACCCTAATCCTAATCCATACCCTAACCCTAACCCGTACCCTAACTCTAACCCGTACCCTAACCCTAACCCTAACCCTAACACTAACCCTTGACCTAACCCTAACCCGTACCCTAACCCTAACCCTAACCCGTACCCTAACCCTAACACTAACCATAACCCTAACCCTAAACCTAACCCGTACCGTAACCCTAACCCGTACCCTTACTCTAACCATAAGCCGTACCCTAACCCTAACCCTAAACCTAACCCTAACCCGTTCCCTAACCCTAAACCTAACCCTAACCCAAAAGAGTACCCTAAACCTAACCCGGACCCTAACCCTAACCCTAACCCGTACCCTAACCCTAACCCGTACATTAACCCTAACCCTATACCTAAACCGTACCCTAACCCTAAAACGTACCCTAACCCTAACCCTAACCCATACCCTAACCCTAACCTTAAACCGTACCCTAACCCGTACCCTAATCCTAAACCTAACCGTATCCCTAACCCTAACCTCTAACCCTAACCCTAAAACTAACCCTAACCCTAACCCGTAACCTTACCCTAACCCTAACCCTTACCCTAACTCTAATCCGTACCCTAACCCTAACCCTAACCCGTACCCTAACCCTAACCCTAACCCGTTCCCTAACCCTAAACCTAACCCTTACGCAAAAGAGTACCCTAAACCTAACCCGTACCCTAACCCTAACCCTAACCCATAACTAACCCTAACCCGTACCTTAACCCTAACCCTAACCCTAAACCGTACCCTAACCCTAAAACATACCCTAACACTAACCCTAACCCATACCCTAACCCTAACCCTAAACCTAACCCGTACCCTAACCCGTACCCTAATCCTAAACCTAACCCTATCCCTAACCCTAACCTCTAACCCTAACACTAACCCTAACACTAACCCTAACCCTAAACCGTACCCTAACCCTAACCCTAACCCGTACCCTAAGCCTAACCCGAACCCTAACCCTAACCCTACGCCGTACCCTAATCCTAACCCTAACCCTAACCCTAACCCGTAACATAACCCTAACCCTAACCCTAACCCTAACCTGTACCCTAACCCTAACCCTAACCCTAACCCTAACCCGAACCCTAAACCGCACCCTAACCCTAACCCTAACCCTAACCAAAACCCGTACCCTAACCCTAAACCCTACCCTAACCCGTACCCTAACCCTAACCCTAGCCCTAACGCTAACCCGTACCCTAAACCTAACCCTAACCCTAACCCTAACCCTAACCCTAACCCTAACCCGTACCCTAACCTTAACACTAACCCTAACCCTAACCCGTACCCTGACCCTTACCCTAACCCTAACCCGTACCCTAACCTGTACCCTAACCCTAACCCTTACCCTAAACCTAACCCGTACCCTAACCCTAATCCTAACCCTAACCCTAACCCTAACCCGTACCCTAACCCTAAACCTATCCCGTACCCTAACCCTAACGCTAACCCTAACCCTAACCATTTCTTAACCCTAACCCTAACACTAACCCTAAACCTAACCCTAAACGTACCCTAACCCTAACCCGTACCCTAACCCTAACCCTAACCCTAACCCGTACACTAAAAGTAACCCTAACCCTAACCCTAACCCGTACCCTAACCCTAAAACTAGCCCTAACCCTAACCCGTACCCTAAACTTAACCGTAAACCTAACCCTAACCCGTACCCTAACCCTAAACCTAACCCTAACCCGTACCTTAAACTGTACCCTAACCCTAACCCTTACCCTAAACCTAACCCTTACCCTAACCCTAATCCTAAACCTAACACTAACCCTAACCCGTACCCTAACCCTAACCCGTACCCTAACCCTATCCCTAACACTAACCCGTGACCTAACCCTAACCCGTACCCTAACCCGTACCCTAACCCTAACCCTAACCCTAACACTAACCCCTAAACCTAACCCAACCCTAACCCTAACCGTACCCTAACCCTAACCCGTACCCTAACCCTAAACCTAACCCTAAACCTAACCCGTACCCTAACCCTAACCCGTACCCTAACACTAAACCTAACCCTAAACCTAACCCTAACCCTAAACCGTACGCTAACCCTAACCCTAACACTAACCCTAACCCGTACCCTAACCCTAACGCTACCCCTAACCCTAACCCTTTCCTAACCCTAACCCGTACCCTAACCCTAACCCTAACCCTAAACCTAACCCGAACCATAACCCGTCCCCTAACCCTAACCATAACCCTAACCCTAACCCCTACCCTAACCCTAACCCTAACCCGTACCCTAACCCTAACCCGTACCCTAACCCTAACCCTAACCCGTACCCTAACCCTAACACTAACCCTAACCCTAACCCTAAACCTAACCCGTACCCTAACCCTAACCTGTACCCTAACCCCAACCCTAACCCGTACCCTAACCCTAACCCTAAACATAACCCGTACCCTAACCCTAACCCTAACCCGTACCCTAACCCTAAAACTAACCCTAACCCTAAACACTACCCTAACCCTAACCCGTACCCTAACCCGTACCCTAACCCTAACCCTAACCCGTTCCCTAACCCTAACACTAACCTTTAACCCCTAACCCTAACCCTAACCCGTACCCTAACCCTAAACCTAACCCTAACCCTAACCCGTACCCTAACCCTAACCCTAACCCGTTCCCTAACCCTAACGCTAACCCTAACCCTAACACTTTCCTAACCGTAACCCTAAACCTAACCCTAACACTAACCCTTACCCTAACCCTAACCCGTGCCCTAACCATAACCCTAACCCCTAAACCTAACCCTAACACGTACCCTAACCCTAACCCTAACCTGTACCCTAACCCTAACCCGTACCCTAACCCTAAACCTAACCCTAACCCTAACTCGTACCCTAACCCTAACCCGTTCCCTAACCCTAACACTAAACCCTAACCCCTAACCCTAACCCTAACACGTACCCTAACCCTAAACCTAACCCGTACCCTAACCCTAACCCGTACCCTAACCCTAACCAGTACCCTAAACCTAACCCTAACCCGTACCATAACGCTAACCCTAACCCTAACCCTAACCTTAACCAGTACCCTAACCCTAATCCGTAACCTAACCCTAACCCTAACCCGTACCCTAACCCTAACCCTAAACCAAACCCCTAACCCTGACCCCTAACCCTAACTCTAACACTAACCCTAACCCGTACCCTAACCCTAACCCTAACCCTATCCCTAACACTAACCCGTGCCCTAACCCTAACCCGTACCCTAACCCTAAACCTAACCCTAACCCTAAACAGTACCCTAACCCTAACCTGTACCCTAACCCTAACCCTAAAACGTACACTAAACCTAACCCTAATCCATACCCTAACCCTAAACCTAACCCTAACCCGTACCCTAACCCGTACCCTAATCCTAACCCTAACCCTATCCGTAACCCTAACCTCTATCCCTAACCATAACCCGAACCCTAACCCTAACCCTAACCCTAACACGTACCCTAACCCTAACACTAACCCGTACCCTATCCCTAACCCTAACCCGTAACCTAAACCTAACCCGTACACTAAACCTAACCCGTACCCTAGCCCTAACACTAACCCTAACCCTAAACCTGACCCTAACCCTAAACCTAAACCGTACCCTAAACCTAACCCTAACCCAAACCCTTACCCTAACCCCTAACCCTAACCCTAACCCGTACCCTAACCCTAAATCGTACCCTAACCCTAACCCGTACCCTAACCCGTACCCTAACCTAACCCTAACTCTAACCATAACACTAACCCTTACCCTAACCCTAACCCGTACCCTAAACCTACCCTAACCCTAACCCTAACCCTAACACTAACCTCTAACCCCTAACCCTAACACTAACCGTACCCTAAACCTAACCCTAACCCTAACCCTAACCCTACCCTAACCCTAACCCTAACCCATCCACTAACCCTAACGCTAACCCTAACCCTAACACTTTCCTAAACTAACCCTAACCCTAACCCTAACACTAACCCGTACCCTAACCCTAACCCTAAGCCCTAACCATAATCCTAACCCCTAAACCTAACCTAACCCGTACCCTAAACCTAACCCTAACCTGTACCCTAACCCTAACCCGTATCCTAACCCTAAACCTTAACCCTAACCCTAACCCGTACCCTAACCCTAACCCGTACCCTAACCATAACACTAACACTAACCCCTAACCCTAACCCTAAACACGTACCTTAACCCTAACCCTAACCCTAACCCTAACCCTAACCCGAACCCTAACCCTAACACATAACCTAACCCTAACCCGTACCCTAACCCTAACCATAACCCGTACCCTAACACTAACCCTAATAATAACACTAACCCTAACCCGTACCCCTAACGCTAACCCAAACCCTAACCCAAACCCTAACAGTACCCTAACCCTAACCCATACCCTAACCCTAACCCTAAACCGTACCCGAACCCAAACCGTAACCCTAACCCTAACCCTAACCCTAACCCGTAACCCGTACCCTAACCCGTACCCTAACCCGTACCCCTAACCCTAAACCTAACCCTAACCATACCCGTACCCTAACCCTAACCCATAACTAACCTAACCCTAACCCTACCCTAACCCTAACCCTAACCCGTACCCTAACCCTAACCCTACCTACCTAACCCTAACCCTAACCCGTACCCTAACCCTAACCCTAACCCTAACCTAACCCTAACCCGTACCCTAACCCAAACACTAAACCTACCCCTAACCCTAAACCTAACCCGTACCCTAACCCTAACCCGTACCCTAACCCTAACCCGTACCATAACACTAACCCGTACCCTAACCCTAACCCAACCCCGTACCCTAATCCTAACCCTAACCCTACCCTAACCCTACCTAACCCTAACCTAACCCTAACCCTAAGACGTACCCTAACCCTAACCCTTACAAACCTAACCTGAAACCTAAACCGCACCCTAACCCTAACCCTAACCCTAACCCGTACCCTAACCCTAACCAGTACCCTAACCCGTACCCTAAACCTAACCCTAAACCTAACCCGAACCATAACCCTAACCCTAACCCGTACCCTAACCCTAACCCGTACCCTAACCCGTACCCTAACCCGTACCCTAAACCTAAAACTTACCCTAAACCTAACCCGTACCCTAACCCTAATCCTAACCCTAACACTAACCCCTAACCCGTACCCTAACCCTAACCCGTACCCTAACACTAACCCTAACCCTAACCCTAACCTCCAACCCTAACCCTAACCCTATCCCTAATCCTAACCCTAACCGCTACCTTAACCCTAACACTTACCCTACCCTAACCCTAACCCTAACCCGAACCCTAAAACTAACCCTAACCCTAACCCTAACCCGTACCCTAACCCGTAACCTAACCCTAACACTTACCCTAACCCTAACCCGTACCCTACCCCAAACCCTAACCCTAACCTAACCCTAACCTCCAACCCCTAACCTAACCCTAACCTAATCCTAACTGTAACCCGTACCCTAACCCTAACACTAACCCCGTACCCTAACCCGAACCCTAACCCGTACCCTAACCCTAACCTCGTACCCTAACCCTAACCCTAACCCTATAACCGTACTCTAACCCCTAAACCGTACCCTAATCCTAACCCTAACCCGTACCCTATCTCTAACCCTAACCCTAACCCGTACCCTAACCCGTACCCTATCCCTAACCCTTACCCTAACCCTAACACTAACCCTTAAACCCTAACCCTAAACCTAAGGCCTAACCATAACCCTAACACGTACCCTAACCCTAACCCTAACCCTAACCGTACCCTAACCCTAACCCTAACCCTAACCCGTACCCTAACCCTAACCTGTACCCTAACTCTAACCCTACCACGTACCCTAAACCTAACCCTAAACCTAACCCTAACCCGTAACCGAACCCTAACCCTAACCTAACCCTAACCCTAACCACTAACCCGCACCCTAACCCGAACCCTAAACCGTACCCTAACCATAACCCTAACCCTAACCCTAACCCTAACTCGTACCCTAACCCTAACCCGTACCCTAACCCTAACCCTCAGCCTAAACCTAACCCTAACCCGTACGCTAACCTAACCCTAACCCAAACCCTAACCCTAACCCTAACCCGTACCCTATCCCTAACCCGTACACTAACCCTAACCCTAACCCTAACCCTAACCCTAACCCTAACAACTAACCCTAACCCTAACCCGTACCCTAACCCTAACACATACCCTAACCCGTACCCTAACCCTAACACGTACCCTAACCCTAACCCTAACCCCTAACCCTAACCCTAACACGTACCCTAACCCTAACACTAACCCGTACCCTTACCCTAACCCGTACCC
>JAVLSZ010000152.1:515000-524496 GCA_032313775.1 Urocyon cinereoargenteus | reverse complement strand
GGTACTGGTTAGGGTTAGGGTTAGGGTACGGGTTAGTGTTAGGGTTGGGTTAGGTTTAGGGTTAGGGTTAGGGTACGGGTTAGGGTTAGGGGTACGGTTTAGGGTACGAATTAGGGTTAGGGTTAGGGTTAGGGTTAGGGTACGGGTTAGGGTTAGGGTACGGGTTATGGTTAGGGTTAGGGTACTGGTTAGGGTTAGGGTTAGGGTTAGGGTATGGGTTAGGGTTAGGGTTAGGGTTAGGTTAGGGTTAGGTTTAGGGTTAGGGTTAGGGTTAGGGTTAGGGTACGGGTTAAGTTTAGGGTTAGGGTTAGGTTTAGGGTTAGGGTACGGGTTAGGGGTAGGGTTAGGGTACGGATTAGGGTTAGGGTTAGGGTTAGGGTTAGGTTGGTTTATGGTACGGGTTAGGGTTAGTGTTAGGGTTAGTGTTAGTGTTAGGGTTAGCGTTAGCGTACTGGTTAGGGTTAGGGTTAGGGTTAGGGTTAGGGGTACGGGTTAGGTTTAGGGTACAGGTTAGGGTTAGGGTTAGGGTTAGGGTTAGTAAAGGGTTAGGGTTAGGGTTAGGGTTAGGGTTAGGGTTAGGGTACGGGTTAGGGTTAGGTTTAGGGTACGGGTTAGGGTAAGGGTAAGGTTTAGGGTTAGGTTTAGGGTACGGGTTAGGGTTAGGGTTAGGGTTAGAGGTTAGTCGTTAGGGTTAGGGTTAGGGTTAGGGTGAGGGTTAGGGTATGGGTTAGGGTACGGGTTAGGGTTAGGGTACGGGTTAGTGTTAGGGTTAGGGTTAGTGTTAGGGTACGGGTTAGGGTTAGGGTTAGGGTTAGGGTTAGGTTTAGGGTACAGGTTAGGGTTAGGGTTAGGGTTAGTGTTACGGTACGGGTTAGGTTACGTGTTAGGGTTAGGGTACCGTTTAGGGTTAGGGTACGGGTTAGGGTTAGGGTACAGGTTAGGGTTTGGGTTAGGGTTAGGATTAGGTTTAGGGTACCGGTTAGGGTTAGGGTACGGATTAGGGTTAGGTTTAGGGTATGGGTTAGGGTTAGGGTTAGGGGATAGGTTTAGGATTAGGGTTAGGGTTAGGGTTAGGGTACGGGTAGGGTTAGGTTACGGATTAGGGTTAGGGTTAGGGTTAGGGTTAGCGTACGGGTTAGGTTTAGGGTTAGGGTTTAGGGTTAGGGTTAGGGTACGGGTTAGGGTTAGGGTACGGGTTAGGGTTAGGGTTAGGGTTAGGGTTAGGAAAGGGTTAGGGTTAGGGTTAGGGGTTAGGGTACGGGTTAAGGGTAGGGTTAGGGTACGGGTTAGGGTTAGAGTTAGAGTTAGGGTTAGGGTTAGGGTACGGGTTAGTGTACGGGTTTGGGTACGGGTTAGGGTTAGGGTTAGCGTACGGGTTAGGGTTCGGGTTAGGGTTAGGGTTATGGTTAGGGTTAGGTTTAGGGTACGGGTTAGGGTTAGGGTTAGGGTTAGGGTTAGGTACGGGTTAGGGTTAGGGTACGGGTTAGGGTTAGGGTTAGGGTACGGGTTAGGGTTAGGGTACGGGTTAGGATACGGGTTAGGGTAAGGGTTAGGGTTAGAGTTAGGGTTAGGTTTAGGGTACGCGTTAGGGTTAGGGTACGGGTTAGGGTTAGGGAACGGGTTAGGGTTAGGTTTAGGGTACGGGTTAGGGTTAGGGTTAGGGTTAGGGTTAGGGTTAGGCTACGGGTTAGGTTACGGTTAGTGTTAGGTTTTAGGGTTTAGGGTTAGGGTTAGGGTTAGGGTACGTGTTAGGGTACGGGTTAGGGTTAGGGTAAGTTTGGGTTAGGGTTAGGGTTAGGGTTAGGTTTAGGAAAGGGTTAGGGTTAGGGTTAGGGTACGGGTTAGGGTTAGGGTTAGGGTTAGGGTACGGGTTAGGGTTAGGGTTAGGGTTAGGGTACGGTTTAGGGTACCGGTTAGGGTTAGGGTTAGGTTTAGGATTAGGGTTAGGTTACGGGTTCGGGTTAGGGTTAGGGTTAGGGGTTAGCGTTAGGGTTAGGGTTAGGTTATGGGTTAGAGTTAGGGTTAGGGGATAGGGTTAGGGTTAGGGTTAGGGAACGGGGTGGGTTAGGGTACGGGTTAGTGTTAGGGTTAGGTTAGGTTTAGGGTACGGGTTAGGGTTAGGGTACGGGTTAGGGTGATGGTTAGGGTACGGGTTAGGGTTAGGGTTAGGGGTTAGGGTTAGGGTTAGGGTTAGTGTTAGGGTGAGGGTTAGGGTACGGGTTAGGGTACGGGTTAGGGTGAGGGTTAGGTTTAGGGTACGGTTTAGGGTTAGGGTACTGGTTAGGGTTAGTTTTAGGGTCCTGGTTAGGTTTAGGGTTAGGGTACGGGTTTGGGTTAGGTTTAGGGTTAGGGTTAGGGTACGGTTAGGGTTAGGGTTAGGGTTAGGGTTAGGGTACGGGTTAAGTTTAGGTGGTTAGGTTTAGGGTTAGGGTTAGGGTTAGGTTAGGGTACGGTTAGGGTTAGGCTAGGGGACGGATTAGGGTTAGGGTTAGGGTTAGGGTAGGGTTAGGGTATGGTTTAGAGTTAGGGTTAGGGTTAGTATTAGGGTTAGGGTTAGCGTACGGGTTTGGGTTAGGGTTAGGGTTAGGGTACGGATTAGGTTTAGGGTACGGGTTAGGGTTAGGGTTAGGGTTAGGGTTAGGGTTAGGAAAGGGTTAGGGTTAGGGTTAGGGTTAGGGTACGGTTTAGGGTTAGGTTTAGGGTACGGGTTAGGGTTAGGGTTAGGGTTAGGGTTAGGTTTAGGATACGGGTTAGGGTTAGGATATGGTTAGGGGTTAGGTGTTAGGGTTAGGGTTAGGGTTAGGGTGATGGTTAGGGTACGGGTTAGGGTACGGGTTAGGGTTAGGGTACGGGTTAGTGTTAGAGTTAGGGTTAGGGTACGGGTTAGGGGTTAGGGTTAGGGTACGGGTTAGGGTTAGGGTACGGGGTAGTGTTAGGGTACAGGTTAGGGTACGGGTTAGGGTTAGGGTTAGGTTTAGGGTACAGTTTAGGGTTAGGGTCCTGGTTAGGGTTAGGGTTAGGGTACTGGGTTAGGGTTAGGGTTAGGGTACGGGTTAGTGTTAGGGTTGGGTTAGGTTTAGGGTTAGGGTTAGGGTACGGGTTAGGGTTAGGGTACGGTTTAGGGTACGAATTAGGGTTAGGGTTAGGGTTAGGGTTAGGGTACGGGTTAGGGTTAGGGTACGGGTTATGGTTAGGGTTAGGGTACTGGTTAGGGTTAGGGTTAGGGTTAGGGTATGGGTTAGGGTTAGGGTTAGGGTTAGGTTAGGGTTAGGTTTAGGGTTAGGGTTAGGGTTAGGGTTAGGGTACGGGTTAAGTTTAGGGTTAGGGTTAGGTTTAGGGTTAGGGTACGGGTTAGGGTTAGGGTTAGGGTTAGGGTTAGGGTTAGGCTACGGGTTAGGGTTACGGTTAGTGTTAGGTTTTAGGGTTTAGGGTTAGGGTTAGGGTTAGGGTACGTGTTAGTGTACGGGTTAGGGTTAGGGTTAGGGTTAGGGTACGGGTTAGGGTTAGGGTTAGGTTTAGGATTAGGGTTAGGGTACGGGTTCGGGTTAGGGTTAGGGTTAGGGGTTAGCGTTAGGGTTAGGGTTAGGTTATGGGTTAGAGTTAGGGTTAGGGGATAGGGTTAGGGTTAGGGTTAGGGAACGGGGTGGGTTAGGGTACGGGTTAGTGTTAGGGTTAGGGTTAGGTTTAGGGTACGGGTTAGGGTTAGGGTACGGGTTAGGGTGATGGTTAGGGTACGGGTTAGGGTTAGGGTTAGGGGTTAGGGGTTAGGGTTAGGGTTAGTGTTAGGGTTAGGGTTAGGGTACGGGTTAGGGTTAGGATACGGGTTAGGGTTAGGGTGAGTGTTACGGTTAGGGTTAGCATACGGTTAGGGTTAGGATTAGGGTTAGGGTTAGTGTTAAGGTACGGGTTAGGGTTAGGGTTAAAGGTTAGGGTTAGGGTTATTTTTAGTGTACGGTTTAGGGTTAGGGGTACAGGTTAGGGTTTGGGTTAGGGTTAGGATTAGGTTTAGGGTACGGGGTTAGGGTTAGGGTACGGATTAGGGTTAGGTTTAGGGTATGGGGTTAGGGTTAGGGTTAGGGGTTAGGTTTAGGATTAGGGTTAGGGTTAGGGTTAGGTTACGGGTAGGGTTAGGTTACAGATTAGGGTTAGGGTTAGGGTTAGGGTTAGCGTACGGGTTAGGTTTAGGGTTAGGTTTAGGGTTATGTTTAGGGTTAGGGTTAGGGTACGGGTTAGGGTTAGGGTACGGGTTAGAGTTAGGGTTAGTGTTAGGGTTAGGAAAGGGTTAGGGTTAGGGTTAGGGTACGGGTTAGGGTTAGGGTACGGGTTAGGGTACGGGTTAGGGTTAGAGTTAGAGTTAGGGTTAGGGTTAGGGTACGGGTTAGGGTACGGGTTTGGGTACGGGTTAGGGTTAGGGTTAGGGTACGTGTTAGGGTTCGGGTTAGGGTTAGGGTTATGGTTAGGGTTAGGTTTAGATACGGGTTAGGGTTAGGGTTAGGGTTAGGGTTAGGTACGGGTTAGGGTTAGGGTACGGGTTAGGGTTAGGGTTAGGGTACGGGTTAGGGTACGGGTTAGGGTTAGGGTACGGGTTAGGATACGGGTTAGGGTAAGGGTTAAGGTTAGGGTTAGGGTTAGGTTTAGGGTACGCGTTAGGGTTAGGGTTAGGGTTAGGGTTAGCGTTAGGGTACGGGTTAGGTTTAGGGAACGGGTTAGGGTTAGGGTTAGGGTACGGGTTAGGGTTAGGGTTAGGGTTAGGGTTAGGGTTAGGGTTAGTGTTAGCGTTAGCGTATGGGTTAGGGTTAGGGTTAGGGTACGGGTTAGGGTTAGGGTTAGGGTTAGGGGTTAGGGTTAGGAAAGGGTTAGGGTTAGGTTTAGGGTTAGGGTACGGGTTAAGGGTAGGGGTTAGGGTACGGGTTAGGGTTAGAGTTAGAGTTAGGGTTAGGGTTAGGGTACGGGTTAGGGTACGGGTTTGGGTACGGGGTAGGGTTAGGGTTAGGGTACGGTTTAGGGTTCGGGTTAGGGTTAGGGTTAGGGTTAGGGTTAGGTTTAGTGTACGGGTTAGGGTTAGGGTTAGGGTTAGGGTTAGGGTTAGGGTACGGGTTAGGGTACGGGTTAGGGTTAGGGTTAGGGTTAGGGTTAGGGTTAGGGTACGGGTTAGGGTTAGGGTTAGGGTTAGGTTTAGGGTACGGGTTAGGGTTAGGGTTACGGTTAGGGTTAGGTACGGGTTAGGGTTAGGGTACGGGTTAAGTTAGGGTTAGGGTACGGGTTAGGGTACGGGTTACGGTTAGGGTAAGTTTGGGTTAGGGTTAGGGTTAGGGTTAGGTTTAGGAAAGGGTTAGGGTTAGGGTACGGGTGAGGGTTAGGGTTAGGGTTAGGGTACGGGTTAGGGTTAGGGTTAGGGTTAGGGTACGGTTTAGGGTACGGGTTAGGGTTAGGGTTAGGTTTAGGATTAGGGTTAGGGTACGGGTTAGGGTTAGGGTTAGGGTTAGGGGTTAGCGTTAGGGTTAGGGTTAGGTTATGGGTTAGAGTTAGGGTTAGGGGATAGGGTTAGGGTTAGGGTTAGGGAACGGGGTGGGTTAGGGTACGGGTTAGTGTTAGGGTTAGGGTTAGGTTTAGGGTATGGGTTAGGGTTAGGGTACGGGTTAGGGTAATGGTTAGGGTACGGGTTAGGGTTAGGGTTAGGGGTTAGGGTTAGGGTTAGGGTTAGTGTTAGGGTTAGGGTTAGGGTACGGGTTAGGGTTAGGATACGGGTTAGGGTTAGGGTGAGTGTTACGGTTAGGGGTTAGCATACGGGTTAGGGTTAGGATTAGGGTTAGGGTTAGTGTTAGGGTACGGGTTAGGGTTAGGGTACGGGTTAGGGTTAGGGTTAGCATTAGGGTTAGGGTTAGGGTTAGGAAAGGGTTAGGGTTAGAATTAGGGTTAGGGTTAGGGTACGGGTTAAGTTTAGGGTTAGGGTACGGGTTAGGGGTTAGGGTTAGGGTTAGGGATAGGGTACGGGTTAGGGTACGGGTTAGGTTTAGGGTTAGGTTTAGGGGTTAAGGTTAGGGTTAGGGTTAGGGTTAGGGTTCGGTTTTAGGGTACGGGTTAGGGTTAGGGTTAGGGTTAGTGTTAGGGTAGGGTACGGGTTAGGGTTAGGGTTAGGGTTAGGTTTAGGGTTAGGGTACGGGGTTAGGGTTAGGGTTTGGGTTAGGGTTAGGGTTAGGGTACGGGTTAGGGTTAGGTTTAGGGTAAGGGTTAGGGTACGGGTTAGGGTAGGGTTAGGCGTTAGGGTTAGGGTTAGGGTACGGGTTAAGTTTAGGGTTAGGGTTAGGGTTAGGTTTAGGGTACGGTTTAGGGTTAGGCTAGGGTACGGATTAGGGTTAGGGTTAGGGTTAGGGTTAGGGTTAGGGTATGGTTTAGAGTTAGGGTTAGGGTTAGTGTTAGGGTTAGGGTTAGCGTACGGGTTTGGGTTAGGGTTAGGGTTAGGGTACGGGTTAGGTTTAGGGTACGGGTTAGGGTTAGGGTTAGGGTTAGGGTTAGGGTTAGGAAAGGGTTAGGGTTAGGGTTAGGGTTAGGGTACGGTTTAGGGTTAGGTTTAGGGTACGGGTTAGGGTTAGGGTTAGGGTTAGGGTTAGGTTTAGGATACGGGTTAGGGTTAGGATATGGTTAGGGGTTAGGGGTTAGGGTTAGGGTTAGGGTTAGGGTGATGGTTAGGGTACGGGTTAGGGTACGGGTTAGGGTTAGGGTACGGGTTAGTGTTAGGGTTAGGGTTAGGGTTAGGGTACGGTTTAGGGTTAGGTTTAGGGTTAGGGTACGGGTTAGGGTTAGGGTACGGGGTAGGGTTAGGGTACGGGTTAGGGTACGGGTTAGGGTTAGGGTTAGGTTTAGGGTACAGTTTAGGATTAGGGTCCTGCTTAGGGTTAGGGTTAGGGTACTGGTTAGGGTTAGGGTTAGGGTACGGGTTAGGGTTAGGCTTAGGGTTAGGGTACGGGTTAGGGTTAGGGTTGGGTTAGGTTTAGGGTTAGGGTTAGGGTACGGGTTAGGGTTAGGGTACGGGTTAGGGTACGAATTAGGGTTAGGGTTAGGGTTAGGGTTAGGGTTAGGGTACGGGTTAGGGTTAGGGTACGGGTTATGGTTAGGGTTAGGGTACTGGTTAGGGTTAGGGTTAGGGTTAGGGTACGGGTTAGGGTTAGGGTTAGGGTTAGGTTAGGGTTAGGTTTAGGGTTAGGGTTAGGGTTAGGGTACGGGTTAAATTTAGGGTTAAGGTTAGGTTTAGGGTTAGGGTACGGGTTAGGGGTAGGGTTAGGGTACGGATTAGGGTTAGGGTTAGGGTTAGGGTTAGGTTTATGGTACGGGTTAGGGTTAGTGTTAGGGTTAGTGTTAGTGTTAGGGTTAGCGTTAGTGTACTGGTTAGGGTTAGGGTTAGGGTTAGGGTTAGGGTACGGTTTAGGTTTAGGGTACAGGTTAGGGTTAGGGTTAGGGTTAGGGTTAGTAAAGGGTTAGGGTTAGGGTTAGGGTTAGGGTTAGGGTACGGGTTAGGGTTAGGTTTAGGGTACGGGTTAGGGTAAGGGGTAAGGTTTAGGGTTAGGTTTATGGTACGGGTTAGGGTTAGGGTTAGGGTTAGAGGTTAGTCGTTAGGGTTAGGGTTAGGGTTAGGGTGAGGGTTAGGGTATGGGTTAGGGTACGGGGTTAGGGTTAGGGTACGGGTTAGTGTTAGGGTTAGGGTTAGTGTTAGGGTACGGGTTAGGGTTAGGGTTAGGGTTAGGGTTAGGTTTAGGGTACGGGTTAGGGTTAGGGTTAGGGTTAGTGTTACGGTACGGGTTAGGTTACGTGTTAGGGTTAGGGTACCGTTTAGGGTTAGGGTACGGGTTAGGGTTAGGGTTAGTGTACGGGTTAGGGTTAGGGGTTAAAAGTTAGGGTTAGGGTTATTGTTAGTGTACGGGTTAGGGTTAGGGTACAGGTTAGGGTTTGGGTTAGGGTTAGGATTAGGTTTAGGGTACGGGTTAGGGTTAGGGTACGGATTAGGGTTAGGTTTAGGGTATGGGTTAGGGTTAGGTTTAGGGGTTAGGTTTAGGATTAGGGTTAGGTTTAGATTTAGGGTACGGGTAGGGTTAGGTTACGGATTAGGGTTAGGGTTAGGGTTAGGGTTAGCGTACGGATTAGGTTTAGGGTTAGGTTTAGGGTTAGGTTTAGGGTTAGGGTTAGGGTACGGGTTAGGGTTAGGGTACGGGTTAGGGTTAGGGTTAGGGTTAGGGTTAGGGTTAGGAAAGGGTTAGGTTTAGGGTTAGGGTTAGGGTACGGGTTAAGGGTAGGGTTAGGGGTACGGGTTAGGGTTAGAGTTAGAGTTAGGGTTAGGGTTAGGGTACGGGTTAGGGTACGGGTTTGGGTACGGGTTAGGGTTAGGGTTAGGGTACGGGTTAGGGTTCGGGTTAGGGTTAGGGTTAGGGTTAGGGTTAGGTTTAGGGTACGGGTTAGGGTTAGGTTTAGGGTTAGGGTTAGGTACGGGTTAGGGTTAGGGTACGGGTTAGGGTTAGGGTTAGGGTACGGGTTAGGGTACGGGTTAGGGTTAGGGTACGGGTTAGGATACGGGTTAGGGTAAGGGTTAGGGTTAGGGTTAGGGTTAGGTTTTAGGGTACGCGTTTGGGTTAGGGTTAGGGTTAGGGTTAGCGTTAGGGTACGGGTTAGGGTTAGGGTACGGGTTAGGGTTAGGTTTAGGGTTAGGGTTAGGGTTAGGAAAGGGTTAGGTTTAGGGTTAGGGTTAGGGTCAGGGTTAGAGTTAGGGTTAGGGTTAGGGTTCGGGTACGGGTTAGGGTTAGGGTTAGGGTTAGGTTTAGGGTACGGGTTAGCGTTAGGGTGAGGGTGAGGGTTAGGTTTAGCGTTAGCAAAGGGTTAGGGTTAGGGTTAGTGTTAGGGTTAGTGTACGGTTTATAGTTAGGTTTAGGGTACGGGTTAAGTTTAGGGTTAGGGTTAGGCTACGGGTTAGGGTTACGGTTATTGTTAGGTTTTAGGGTTTAGGTTTAGGGTTAGGGTTAGGGTTAGGGTACGTGTTAGGGTACGGGTTAGGGTTAGGGTACGGGTTAGTGTTAGGGTTAGTGTTAGGGTTAGGGTACGGGTTAGGTTTAGGGTTAGGGTTAGGGTACGGGTTAGGGTACGGGTTACGGTTAGGGTAAGTTTGGGTAGGGTTAGGGTTAGGGTTAGGTTTAGGAAAGGGTTAGGGTTAGGGTTAGGGTACGGGTTAGGGTTAGGGTTAGGGTTAGGTTACGGGTTAGGGATAGGGTTAGGGTTAGGGTACGGTTTAGGGTACGGGTTAGGGTTAGGGTTAGGTTTTGGATTAGGGTTAGGGTACGGGTTAGGGTTAGGGTTAGGGTTAGGGGTTAGCGTTAGGGTTAGGGTTAGGTTACGGTTTAGAGTTAGGGTTAGGGGATAGGGTTAGTGTTAGGGTTAGGGGAACGGGGTGGGTTAGGGTACGGGTTAGTGTTAGGGTTAGGGTTAGGTTTAGGGTACGGGTTAGGGTTAGGGT
>JAVLSZ010000152.1:502500-512500 GCA_032313775.1 Urocyon cinereoargenteus | reverse complement strand
TTAGGGTAAGGGTAAGGGTTAGGGTTAGGTTTAGGGTACGGGTTAGGGTTAGGGTTAGGGTTAGAGGTTAGTCGTTAGGGTTAGGGTTAGGGTTAGGGTGAGGGTTAGGGTATGGGTTAGGGTACGTGTTAGGGTTAGGGTACGGGTTAGTGTTAGGGTTAGGGTTAGTGTTAGGGTACGGGTTAGGGTTAGGGTTAGGGTTAGGTTTAGGGTACGGGTTAGGGTTAGGGTTAGGGTTAGTGTTACGGTACGGGTTAGGTTACGTGTTAGGGTTAGGGTACCGTTTAGGGTTAGGGTACGGGTTAGGGTTAGGGTTAGGGTACGGGTTAGGTTTAGGGTTAAAGGTTAGGGTTAGGGTTATTGTTAGTGTACGGGTTAGGGTTAGGGTACAGGTTAGGGTTTGGGTTAGGGTTAGGATTAGGTTTAGGGTACGGGTTAGGGTTAGGGTACGGATTAGGGTTAGGTTTAGGGTATGGGTTAGGGTTAGGGTTAGGGGTTAGGTTAAGATTAGGGTTAGGGTTAGGGTTAGGGTACGGGTAGGGTTAAGTTACGGGTTAGGGTTAGGGTTAGGGTTAGGGTTAGGAAAGGGTTAGGGTTAGGGTTAGGGTTAGGGTACGGGTTAAGGGTAGGGTTAGGGTATGGGTTAGGGTTAGAGTTAGAGTTAGGGTTAGGGTTAGGGTACGGGTTAGGGTACGGGTTTAGGTACGGGTTAGGGTTAGGGTTAGGGTACGGGTTAGGGTTCGGGTTAGGGTTAGGGTTAGGGTTAGGTTTAGGTTTAGGGTACGGGTTAGGGTTAGGGTTAGGGTTAGGGTTAGGTACGGGTTAGGGTTAGGGTATGGGTTAGGGTTAGGGTTAGGGTACGGGTTAGGGTACGGGTTAGGGTTAGGGTTTGGGTTAGGATACGGGTTAGGGTTAGGGTTAGGGTTCGGGTTAAGGTTAGGGTACGGGTTAGGGTTAGGGTTAGGGTTAGGGTTAGGGTTAGTGTTAGCGTTAGCGTACGGGTTAGGGTTAGGTTTAGGGTTAGGGTTAGGGTACGGGTTAGGGTTAGGGTACGGGTTAGGGTTAGGTTTAGGGTTAGGGTTAGGGTTACGAAAGGGTTAGGGTTAGGGTTAGGGTTAGGGTTAGGGTACGGGTTAGAGTTAGGGTTAGGGTTAGGGTTCGGGTACGGGTTAGGATTAGGGTTAGGGTACGGGTTAGGGTTAGGGTTAGGGTTAGGGTTAGGTTTAGGGTACGGGTTAGCGTTAGGGTGAGGGTGAGGGTTAGGGTTAGGGTTAGCAAAGGGTCAGGGTTAGGGTTAGTGTTAGGGTTAGTGTACGGTTTATAGTTAGGTTTAGGGTACGGGTTAGGGTTAGGGTTAGGGTTAGGGTTAGGGTTAGGCTACGGGTTAGGGTTACGGTTAGTGTTAGGTTTTAGGGTTTAGGGTTAGGGTTAGGGTTAGGGTTAGGGTACGTGTTAGGGTACGGGTACGTGTTAGGGTACGGGTTAGTGTTAGGGTTAGGGTTAGGGTTAGGGTACGGGTTAGGGTTAGCATTAGGGTTAGGGTACGGGTTAGGGTACGGGTTACGGTTAGGGTAAGTTTGGGTTAGGGTTAGGGTTAGGGTTAGGTTTAGGAAAGGGTTAGGGTTAGGGTTAGGGTACGGGTTAGGGTTAGGGTTAGGGTTAGGGTACGGGTTAGGGTTAGGGTTAGGGTTAGGGTACGGTTTAGGGTACGGGTTAGGGTTAGGGTTAGGTTTAGGATTAGGGTTAGGGTACGGGTTAGGTTTAGGGTTAGGGTTAGGGGTTAGCGTTAGGGTTAGGGTTAGGTTACGGGTTAGGGTTAGGATTAGGTGATAGGGTTAGGGTTAGTGTTAGGGAACGGGGTGGGTTAGGGTACGGGTAGTGTTAGTGTTAGGGTTAGGTTTAGTGTACGGGTTAGGGTTAGGGTACGGGTTAGGGTAATGTTTAGGGTACGGGTTAGGGTTAGGGTTAGGGGTTAGGGTTAGGGTTAGGGTTAGTGTTAGGGTTAGGGTTAGGGTACGGGTTAGGTTTAGGATACGGGTTAGGGTTAGGGTGAGTGTTACGGTTAGGGTTAGCATACGGGTTAGGGTTAGGATTAGGGTTAGAGTTAGTGTTAGGGTACGGGTTAGGGTTAGGGTACGGGTTAGGGTTAGGGTTAGCGTTAGGGTTAGGGTTAGGGATAGGATAGGGTTAGGGTTAGAATTAGGGTTAGGGTTAGGGTACGGGTTAAGGTTAGGGTTAGGGTACGGGTTAGGGTTAGGGTTAGGGTTAGGGTTAGGGTTAGGGTACGGGTTAGGGTACGGGTTAGGTTTAGGGTTAGGTTTAGGGGTTAAGGTTAGGGTTAGGGTTAGGGTTAGGGTACGGTTTAGGGTACGGGTTAGGGTTAGGGTTAGGGTTAGGGTTAGGGTAGTGTACGGTTTAGGGTTAGGGTTAGAGTTAAGGTTAGGTTTAGGGTACGGGTTAGGGTTAGGGTTTGGGTTAGGGTTAGGGTACGGGGTAGTGTACGGGTTAGGGTTAGGGTTAGGGTACGGGTTAGTGTTAGGGTTAGGGTTAGGGTTAGGGTACGGGTTAGGGTACGGGTTAGGGTTAGTGTTAGGGTACGGGGTAGGGTACGGGTTTGGGTTAGGGTTAGGGTACGGGTTAGTGTTAGGGTTAGGGTTAGGGTTAGGGTACGGGTTAGGGTACGGGTTAGGGTTAGGGTTAGGGTACGGGTTAGTGTTAGGGTTAGGGTTAGGGTTAGGGTACGGGTTAGGGTACGGGTTAGGGTTAGGGTTAGGGTACGGGTTAGTGTTAGGGTTAGGGTTAGGGTTAGGGTACGGGTTAGGGTACGGGTTAGGGTTAGGGTTAGGGTACGGGGTAGGGTACGGGTTTGGGTTAGGTTTAGGGTACGGGTTAGTGTTAGGGTTAGGGTTAGGGTTAGGGTACGGGTTAGGGTACGGGTTAGGGTTAGGGTTAGGGTACGGGTTAGGGTTAGGGTACGGGGTAGTGTTTGGGTACGGGTTAGGGTACGGGTTAGGGTTAGGGTTAGGTTTAGGGTACGGTTTAGGGTTAGGGTCCTGGTTAGGGTTAGGGTTAGGGTACTGGTTTGGGTTAGGGTTAGGATACGGGTTAGGGTTAGGCTTAGGGTTAGGTAACGGGTTAGGGTTAGGGTTGGGTTAGGTTTAGGGTTAGGGTTAGGGTACGGGTTAGGGTTAGGGTACGGGTTAGGGTACAAATTAGGGTTAGGGTTAGGGTTAGGGTTAGGGTACGGGTTAGGGTTAGGGTATGGGTTATGGTTAGGGTTAGGGTACTGGTTAGGGTTAGGGTTAGGGTTAGGGTTAGGGTTAGGGTACGGGTTAGGGTTAGGGTTAGCGTTAGGTTAGGGTTAGGGTTAGGGTTAGGGTTAGGGTTAGGGTACGGGTTAAGTTTAGGGTTAGGGTTAGGTTTAGGGTTAGGGTACGGGTTAGGGGTAGGGTTAGGGTACGGATTAGGGTTAGGGTTAGGGTTAGGGTTAGGGTTATGGTACGGGTTAGGGTTAGTGTTAGGTTTAGTGTTAGTGTTAGGGTTAGCGTTAGCGTACTGGTCAGGGTTAGGGTTAGGGTTAGGGTTAGGGTACGGGTTAGGTTTAGGGTACGGGTTAGGGTTAGGGTTAGGGTTAGGGTTAGTAAACGGTTAGGGTTAGGGTTAGGGATAGGGTTAGGGTTAGGGTACGGGTTAGGGTTAGGTTTAGGGTACGGGTTAGGGTAAGGGTAAGGGTTAGGGTTAGGTTTAGGGTACGGGTTAGGGTTAGGGTTAGGGTTAGAGGTTAGTCGTTAGGGTTAGGGTTAGGGTTAGGGTGAGGGTTAGGGTATGGTTTAGGGTACGGGTTAGGGTTAGGGTACGGGTTAGTGTTAGGGTTAGGGTTAGGGTTAGGGTTAGGGTACGGGTTAAGTTTAGGGTTAGGGTTAGTGTTAGGGTTAGGGTACGGTTTAGGGTTAGGCTAGGGTATGGATTAGGTTTAGGGTTAGGGTTAGGTTATGGGTTAGATTTAGGGTTAGGGTTAGTGTTAGGGTTAGGGTTAGCGTACGGGTTAGGGTTAGGGTTAGGGTTAGGGTACGGGTTAGGTTTTGGGTACGGGTTAGGGTTAGGGTTAGGGTTAGGGTTAGGGTTAGGGTTAGGAAAGGGTTAGGGTTAGGGTTAGGGTACGGGTTAGGGTTAGGTTTAGGGTACGGGTTAGGGTTAGGGTTAGGTTTAGGGTTAGGTTTAGGGTACGGGTTAGTGTTAGGATAGGGTTAGGGGTTAGGGGTTAGGGTTAGGGTTAGGGTTAGGGTGATGGTTAGGGTACGGGTTAGGGTTAGGGTTAGGGTACGGGTTAGTGTTAGGGTTAGGGTTAGGGTTAGGGTACGGATTAGGGTTAGGTTTAGGGTTAGGGTACGGGTTAGGGTTAGGGTATGGGGTAGGTTTAGGGTACGGGTTAGGTTACGGGTTATGGTTAGGGTTAGGTTTAGGGTACGGTTTAGGTTTAGGGTCCTGGTTAGGGTTAGTGTTAGGGTACTGGTTAGGGTTAGGGTTAGGGTACGGGTTAGGGTTAGGCTTAGGGTTAGGGTACGGGTTAGGTTTAGGGTTGGGTTAGGTTTAGGGTTAGGGTTAGGGTACGGGTTAGGGTTAGGGTACGGGTTAGGGTACGAATTAGGGTTAGGGTTAGGTTTAGGGTTAGGGTACGGGTTAGGGTTAGGGTACGGGTTATGGTTAGGGTTAGGGTACTGGTTAAGGTTAGGGTTAGGGTTAGGGTTAGGGTTAGGGTTAGGTTAGGGTTAGGTTTAGGGTTAGGGTTAGGGTTAGGGTTAGGGTACGGGTTAAGTTTAGGGTTAGGGTTAGGGTTAGGGTTAGGGTACGGTTTAGGGTTAGGCTAGGGTACGGATTAGGTTTAGGGTTAGGGTTAGGGTTAGGGTTAGGGTATGTGTTAGAGTTAGGGTTAGGGTTAGTGTTAGGGTTAGGGTTAGCGTACGGGTTAGGGTTAGGGTTAGGGTTAGGGTACGGGTTAGGTTTTGGGTACGGGTTAGGGTTAGGGTTAGGGTTAGGGTTAGGGTTAGGGTTAGGAAAGGGTTAGGGTTAGGGTTAGGGTTAGGGTACGGGTTAGGGTTAGGTTTAGGGTACGGGTTAGGGTTAGGGTTAGGTTTAGGGTTAGGTTTAGGATACGGGTTAGGGTTAGGATAGGGTTAGGGGTTAGGGGTTAGGGCTAGGGTTAGGGTTAGGGTGATGGTTAGGGTACGGGTTAGGGTTAGGGTTAGGGTTAGGGTACGGGTTAGTGTTAGGGTTAGGGTTAGGGTTAGGGTACGGTTTAGGGTTAGGGTTAGGGTTAGGGTACGGTTTAGGGTTAGGGTACGGGGTAGCGTTAGGGTACGGGTTAGGTTACGGGTTAGGTTTAGGGTTAGGGTACTGGTTAGGGTTAGGGTTAGGTTACGGGTTAGGGTTAGGCTTAGGGTTAGGGTACGGGTTAGGGTTAGGGTTGGGTTAGGGTTAGGGTTAGGGTTAGGGTTAGGGTACGGGTTAGGGTTAGGGTACGGGTTAGGGTACGAATTAGGGTTAGGGTTAGGGTTAGGGTACGGGTTAGGGTTAGGGTACGGGTTATGGTTAGGGTTAGGGTACTGGTTAGGGTTAGGGTTAGGGTTAGGTTACGGGTTAGGGTTAGGGTTAGGTTTAGGGTACGGGTTAGAGTTAGGGTTTGGGTTAGGGTTAGGGTATGGTTAGGGTTAGGGTACGGGTTAGGGTTAGGTTTAGGTTACGGGTTAGGGTTAGGGTTAGGGTTAGGGTTAGGATACGGGTTAGGGTTAGGGTTAGGGTTAGTGTTAGGGTTAGCGTACGGGTTAGGGTTAGGTTTAGGGTAAGGGTTAGGGTACGGGTTAGGGTTAGGGTTAGGGTTAGGTTTAGGGTACGGGTTAGGGTTAGGGTTAGGATTAGTGTTAGGTTACGGGTTAGGGTACGTGTTAGGGTTAGGGTACCGGTTAGGGTTAGGGTACGGGTTAGGGTTAGGTTTAGGGTACGGGTTAGGGTTAGTGTTAAGGGTTAGGGTTAGGGTTAGGGTTAGGGTTAGGGTTAGGTTTAGGATACGGGTTAGGGTTACGGTTAGGGTTAGGGGTTAGGGGTTAGGGTTAGGGTTAGCGTTAGTGTACGGGTTAGGTTTAGGGTTAGTGTTAGGGTACAGAGTATGGTTAGGGTACGGGGTAGGGTAAGGGTACGGGTTAGGGTACGGGTTAGGGTTAGTGTTAGGGTACGGGTTAGGGTTAGGATTGGGTTAGGGTTAGGGTTAGGGTTGGGGTACGGGTTAGGGTTAGGGTACGGGTTAGGGTCCGGGTTAGGGTTAGGGTTAGGTTTAGGGTATGGTTTAGGGTTAGGGTACGGGTTATGGTTAGGGCTAGGGTACTGGATAGGGTTAGGTTTAGGGTACGGGTTAGGGTTAGGGTTAGGGTTAGGGTACGGGTTAGATTAGGGTTAGGTTTAGGGTACGGGTTAGGGTTAGGTTTAGGGGTTAGGGTTAGGGTACGGGTTAGGTTTAGGGTTAGTGTTAGGGTTAGGGTTAAGGTACGGGTTAGGGTTAGGGTTAGGGTTATTGTTAGGGTTAAAGTACGGGTTAGGGTTAGTGTTAGGGTTAGGGTTAGGTTTAGGTGTTAGGGTTAGGTTTAGGGTTAGGGTACGGGTTAGGGGTAGGGTTAGGGTACGGATTAGGGTTAGGGTTAGGGTTAGGGTTAGGTTTATGGTACGGGTTAGGGTTAGTGTTAGGGTTAGGGTTAGTGTTAGGGTTAGCGTTAGCGTACTGGTTAGGGTTAGGGTTAGCGTACGGGTTAGGGTTAGGGTTAGGGTTAGGGTACGGGTTAGGTTTAGGGTACGGGTTAGTGTTAGGGTTAGGGTTAGGGTTAGGGTTAGGGTAAGGGTTAAGGTTAGGGTTAGGGTACGGGTTAGGGTTAGGGTTAGTGTTAGGTTTAGGGTTAAGGTACGGGTTAGGGTTAGGGTTAGAGTACGGGTTAGGGTTAGGATTAGGGGTTAGGGTTAGGATTAGGGTTAGGATTAGGGTTAGGGTACGGGTTAGGGTTGGGGTACGGGTTAGGGTTAGGGTTACGGTTAGGGTTAGGTTTAGGGTACGGTTTAGGGTTAGTGTTAGGGTTAGGTTTAGGGTATGGGTTAGGGTTAGGGTACGGGTTAGGGTTAGGTTTAGGGTACGGGTTAGGGTTAGGGTTAGGGTTAGGGTTAGGGTACGGGTTAGGGTTAAGGTTAGGGTTAGGGTTAGAGTTAGGGTTAGCGTACGGGTTAGGGTTAGGTTTAGGGTAAGGGTTAGGGTACGGGTTAGGGTTAGTGTTAGGGTACGGGTTAGGGTTAGGGTTAGGGTTAGGTTTAGGGTACGGGTTAGGGTTAGGGTTAGGGTTAGTGTTACGGTACGGGTTAGGTTACGTGTTAGGGTTAGGGTACCGTTTAGGGTTAGGGTACGGGTTAGGGTTAGGGTTAGGGTACGGGTTAGGTTTAGGGTTAAAGGTTAGGGTTAGGGTTATTGTTAGTGTACGGGTTAGGGTTAGGGTACAGGTTAGGGTTAGGGTTAGGGTTAGGATTAGGTTTAGGGTACGGGTTAGGGTTAGGGTACGGATTAGGGTTAGGTTTAGGGTATGGGTTAGGGTTAGGGTTAGGGGTTAGGTTTAGGATTAGGGTTAGGGTTAGGGTTAGGGTACGGGTAGGGTTAAGTTACGGATTAGGGTTAGGGTTAGGGTTAGGGTTAGCGTACGGGTTAGGGTTAGGGTTAGGTTTAGGGCTAGGTTTAGGGTTAGGGTTAGGGTACGGGTTAGGGTTAGGGTACGGGTTAGGGTTAGGGTTAGGAAAGGGTTAGGGTTAGGGTTAGGGTTAGGGTACGGGTTAAGGGTAGTGTTAGGGTACGGGTTAGGGTTAGAGTTAGAGTTAGGGTTAGGGTTAGGGGACAGGGTTAGGGTACGGGTTTGGGTACGGGTTAGGGTTAGGGTTAGGGATAGAGGTTAGTCGTTAGGGTTAGGGTTAGGGTTAGGGTGAGGGTTAGGGTATGGGTTAGGGTACGGGTTAGGGTTAGGGTACGGGTTAGTGTTAGGGTTAGGGTTAGTGTTAGGGTACGGGTTAGGGTTAGGGTTAGGGTTAGGGTTAGGTTTAGGGTACGGGTTAGGGTTAGGGTTAGGGTTAGTGTTACGGTACGGGTTAGGTTACGTGTTAGGGTTAGGTTTTAGGGTTTAGGGTTAGGGTTAGGGTTAGGGTTAGGGTACGTGTTAGGGTACGGTTTAGGGTTAGGGTACGGGTTAGTGTTAGGGTTAGTGTTAGGGTTAGGGTACGGGTTAGGGTTAGGGTTAGGGTTAGGGTTAGGGTACGGGTTAGGGTACGGGTTACGGTTAGGGTAAGTTTGGGTTAGGGTTAGGGTTAGGTTTAGGAAAGGGTTAGGGTTAGGGTTAGGGTACGGGTTAGGGTTAGGGTTAGGGTTAGGTTACGGCTTAGGGATAGGGTTAGGGTTAGGGTACGGTTTAGGGTACGGGTTAGGGTTAGGGTTAGGTTTAGGATTAGGGTTAGGGTACGGGTTAGGGTTAGGGTTAGTGTTAGGGGTTAGCGTTAGGGTTAGGGTTAGGTTACGTGTTAGAGTTAGGGTTAGGGGATAGGGTTAGGGTTAGGGTTAGGGAACGGGGTGGGTTAGGGTACGGGTTAGTGTTAGGGTTAGGGTTAGGTTTAGGGTACGGGTTAGGGTTAGGGTACGGGTTAGGGTATGGTTAGGGTACGGGTTAGGGATAGGGTTAGGGGTTAGGGTTAGGGTTAGGGTACGGGTTAGGGTTAGGGTTAGCGTTAGGGTTAGGGTTAGGGTTAGGAAAGGGTTAGGGTTAGAATTAGGGTTAGGGTTAGGGTACGGGTTAGAGTACGGGTTAGGTTTAGGTTTAGGTTTAGGGGTTAAGGTTAGGGTTAGGGTTAGGTTTAGGGTACGGTTTAGGGTACTGGTTAGGGTTAGGGTTAGGGTTAGTGTTAGGGTAGGGTACGGGTTAGGGTTAGGGTTAGGGTTAGGGTACGGTGTAGGGTTAGGGTTTGGGTTCGGGTTACGGTTAGGGTACGGGTTAGGGTTAGGTTTAGGGTAAGGGGTAGGGTACGGGTTAGGGTTAGGGTTAGGGTTAGTGTTAGGGTACGGGTTAAGTTTAGGGTTAGGGTTAGGTTTAGGGTTAGGGTACGGGTTAGGGGTAGGGTTAGGGTATGGATTAGGGTTAGGGTTAGGGTTAGGGTTAGGGTTAGGGTTATGGTACGGGTTAGGGTTAGGGTTAGGGTTAGTGTTAGGGTTAGCGTTAGCGTACTGGTTAGGGTTAAGGTTAGGGTTAGGGTTAGGGTATGGGTTAGGTTTAGGTTACGGGTTAGGGTTAGGGTTAGGGTTAGTAAAGGGTTAGGGTTAGGGTTAGGGTTAGGGTTAGGGTTAGGGTACGGGTTAGGGTTAGGTTTAGGGTACGGGTTAGGGTTAGGGTAAGGGTTAGGGTTAGGTTTAGGGTACGGGTTAGGGTTAGGGTTAGGGTTAGAGGTTAGTGGTTAGGGTTAGGGTTAGGGTTAGGGTGAGGGTGAGGGTTAGGGTACGGGTTAGGGTACGGGTTAGGGTTAGGGTACGAGTTAGTGTTAGGGTTAGGGTACGGGTTAGGGTACGGGTTAGTGTGAGGGTTAGGTTTAGGGTACGGTTTAGGGTTAGGGTACTGGTTAGGGTTAGTTTTAGGGTCCTGGTTAGGTTTAGGGTTAGGGTACGGGTTAGGGTTAGGTTTAGGGTTAGGGTTAGGGTACGGGTTAGGTTTAGGGTTAGGGTTAGGGTTAGGGTACTGGTTAAGTTTAGGGTTAGGGTTAGGGTTAGGGTACGGTTTAGGGTTAGGCTAGGGTACGGATTAGGGTTAGGGTTAGGGTTAGGGTTAGGGTTAGGGTATGGTTTAGAGTTAGGGTTAGGGTTAGTGTTAGGGTTAGGGTTAGCGTACGGGTTTGGGTAAGGGTTAGGGTTAGGGTACGGGTTAGGTTTAGGGTACGGTTTAGGGTT
>JAVLSZ010000152.1:455000-495000 GCA_032313775.1 Urocyon cinereoargenteus | reverse complement strand
GTACGGTGTAGGGTTAGGGTTTGGGTTCGGGTTACGGTTAGGGTACGGGTTAGGGTTAGGTTTAGGGTAAGGGGTAGGGTACGGGTTAGGGTTAGGGTTAGGGTTAGTGTTAGGGTACGGGTTAAGTTTAGGGTTAGGGTTAGGTTTAGGGTTAGGGTACGGGTTAGGGGTAGGGTTAGGGTATGGATTAGGGTTAGGGTTAGGGTTAGGGTTAGGGTTAGGGTTATGGTACGGGTTAGGGTTAGGGTTAGGGTTAGTGTTAGGGTTAGCGTTAGCGTACTGGTTAGGGTTAAGTTTAGGGTTAGGGTTAGGGTATGGGTTAGGTTTAGGTTACGGGTTAGGGTTAGGGTTAGGGTTAGTAAAGGGTTAGGGTTAGGGTTAGGGTTAGGGTTAGGGTACGGGTTAGGGTTAGGTTTAGGGTACGGGTTAGGGTTAGGGTAAGGGTTAGGGTTAGGTTTAGGGTACGGGTTAGGGCTAGGGTTAGGTTTAGAGGTTAGTGGTTAGGGTTAGGGTTAGGGTTAGGGTGAGGGTGAGGGTTAGGGTACGGGTTAGGGTACGGGTTAGGGTTAGGGTACGAGTTAGTGTTAGGGTTAGGGTACGGGTTAGGGTACGGGTTAGTGTGAGGGTTAGGTTTAGGGTACGGTTTAGGGTTAGGGTACTGGTTAGGGTTAGTTTTAGGGTCCTGGTTAGGTTTAGGGTTAGGGTACGGGTTAGGGTTAGGTTTAGGGTTAGGGTTAGGGTACGGGTTAGGGTTAGGGTTAGGGTTAGGGTTAGGGTACTGGTTAAGTTTAGGGTTAGGGTTAGGGTTAGGGTTAGGGTACGGTTTAGGGTTAGGCTAGGGTACGGATTAGGGTTAGGGTTAGGGTTAGGGTTAGGGTTAGGGTATGGTTTAGAGTTAGGGTTAGGGTTAGTGTTAGGGTTAGGGTTAGCGTACGGGTTTGGGTAAGGGTTAGGGTTAGGGTACGGGTTAGGTTTAGGGTACGGGTTAGGGTTAGGGTTAGGGTTAGGGTTACGGTTAGGAAAGGGTTAGGGTTAGGGTTAGGGTTAGGGTACGGGTTAGGGTTAGGTTTAGGGTACGGTTTAGGGTTAGGGTTAGGGTTAGGGTTAGGTTTAGGATACGGGTTAGGGTTAGGATATGGTTAGGGGTTAGGTGTTAGGGTTAGGGTTAGGGTTAGGGTGATGGTTAGGGTACGGGTTAGGGTACGGTTTAGGGTTAGGGTAGGGGTTAGTGTTAGGGTTAGGGTTAGGGTTAGGGTACGGGTTAGGGTTAGGGTTAGGGTACGGGGTAGGGTTAGGGTACGGGGTAGGGTTAGGGTACGGGTTAGGGTACGGGTTAGGGTTAGGGTTAGGTTTAGGGTACGGTTTAGGGTTAGGGTCCTGGTTAGGGTTAGGGTTAGGGTACTGGTTAGGTTTAGGGTTAGGGTACGGGTTAGGGTTAGGCTTAGGGTTAGGGTACGGGTTAGGGTTAGGGTTGGGTTAGGTTTAGGGTTAGGGTTAGGGTACGGGTTAGGGTACGAATTAGGGTTAGGGTTAGGGTTAGGGTTAGGTTACGGGTTAGGGTTAGGGTACGGGTTATGGTTAGGGTTAGGGTACTGGTTAGGTTTAGGGTTAGGGTTAGGGTTAGGGTACGGGTTAGGGTTAGGTTTAGGGTTAGGTTAGGGTTAGGGTTAGGGTTAGGGTTAGGGTTAGGGTTAGGGTTAGGGTACGGGTTAAGTTTAGGGTTAGGGTTAGGTTTAGGGTTAGGGTACGGGTTAGGGGTAGTGTTAGGGTACGGATTAGGGTTAGGGTTAGGGTTAGGGTTAGGTTTATGGTACGGGTTAGGGTTAGTGTTAGGGTTAGGGTTAGTGTTAGGGTTAGCGTTAGCGTACTGGTTAGGGTTAGGGTTAGCGTTAGGGTTAGGGTACGGGTTAGGTTTAGGGTACAGGTTAGGGTTAGGGTTAGGGTTAGGGTTAGTAAAGGGTTAGGGTACGGGTTAGGGTTAGGTTTAGGGTACGGGTTAGGGTAAGGGTAAGGGTTAGTGTTAGGTTTAGGGTACGGGTTATGGTTAGGGTTAGGGTACTGGTTAGGTTTAGGGTTAGGGTTAGTGTTAGGGTTAGGGTTAGGGTACGGGTTAGGGTTAGGATACGGGTTAGGGTTAGGGTGAGTGTTACGGTTAGGGTTAGCATACGGGTTAGGGTTAGGATTAGGGTTAGGGTTAGTGTTAGGGTACGGGTTAGGGTTAGGGTACGGGTTAGGGTTAGGGTTAGCGTTAGGGTTAGGGTTAGGGATAGGAAAGGGTTAGGGTTAGAATTAGGTTTAGGGTTAGGGTACGGGTTAAGGTTAGGGTTAGGGTACGGGTTAGGGTTAGGGTTAGGGTTAGGGTACGGGTTAGGGTACGGGTTAGGTTTAGGTTAGGTTTAGGGGTTAAGGTTAGGGTTAGGGTTAGGGTTAGGGTACGGTTTAGGGTACGGGTTAGGGTTAGTGTAGGGTTAGGGTTAGGGTAGGGTACGGGTTAGGGTTAGGGTTAGGGTTAAGGTTAGGTTTAGGGTACGGGTTAGGGTTAGGGTTTGGGTTAGGGTTAGGGTACTGGGTAGGGTACGGGTTAGGGTTAGGGTTAGGGTACGGGTTAGTGTTAGGGTTAGTGTTAGGGTTAGGGTACGGGTTAGGGTACGGGTTAGGGTTAGGGTTAGGGTACGGGGTAGGGTACGGGTTTGGGTTAGGGTTAGGGTACGGGTTAGTGTTAGGGTTAGGGTTAGGGTTAGTGTACGGGTTAGGGTACGGTTTAGGGTTAGGGTTAGTGTACGGGTTAGTGTTAGGGTTAGGGTTAGGGTTAGGGTACGGGTTAGGGTACGGGTTAGGGTTATGGTTAGGGTACGGGTTAGGGTTAGGGTTAGGGTTAGGGTTAGGGTACGGGTTAGGGTACGGGTTAGGGTTAGGGTTAGGGTACGGGGTAGGGTACGGGTTTGGGTTAGGGTTAGGGTACGGGTTAGTGTTAGGGTTAGGGTTAGGGTTAGGGTACGGGTTAGGGTACGGGTTAGGGTTAGGGTTAGGGTACGGGTTAGGGTTAGGGTACGGGGTAGGGTTAGGGTACGGGTTAGGGTACGGGTTAGGGTTAGGGTTAGGTTTAGGGTATGGTTTAGGGTTAGGGTCCTGGTTAGGGTTAAGGTTAGGGTACTGGTTAGGGTTAGGGTTAGGATACGGGTTAGGGTTAGGCTTAGGGTTAGGTAACGGGTTAGGGTTAGTGTTGGGTTAGGTTTAGGGTTAGGGTTAGGGTACGGGTTAGGGTTAGGGTACGGGTTAGGATACAAATTAGGGTTAGGGTTAGGGTTAGGGTTAGGGTACGGGTTAGGGTTAGGGTATGGGTTATGGTTAGGGTTAGGGTACTGGTTAGGGTTAGGGTTAGGGTTAGGGTTAGGGTACGGGTTAGGGTTAGGGTTAGGGTTAGGTTAGGGTTAGGGTTAGGGTTAGGGTTAGGGTACGGGTTAAGTTTAGGGTTAGGGTTAGGTTTAGGGTTAGGGTACGGGTTAGGGGTAGGGTTAGGGTACGGATTAGGGTTAGGGTTAGTGTTAGGGTTAGGGTTATGGTACGGGTTAGGGTTAGTGTTAGGGTTAGGGTTAGTGTTAGGGTTAGCGTTAGCGTACTGGTTAGGGTTAGGGTTAGGGTTAGGGTTAGGGTTAGGGTACGGGTTAGGTTTAGGGTACGGGTTAGGGTTAGGGTGAGGGTTAGGGTTAGTAAAGGGTTAGGGTTAGGGTTAGGGTTAGGGTACGGGTTAGGGTTAGGGTACGGGTTAGGGTTAGGTTTAGGGTACGGGTTAGGGTAAGGGTAAGAGTTAGGGTTAGGTTTAGGGTACGGGTTAGGGTTAGGGTTAGGGTTAGAGGTTAGTCGTTAGGGTTAGTGTTAGGGTTAGGGTGAGGGTTAGGGTATGGGTTAGGGTACGGTTTAGGGTTAGGTTACGGGTTAGTGTTAGGGTTAGGGTTAGGGTTAGGGTACGGGTTAGGGTTAGGGTTAGGGTTAGTGTACGGTTTAGGGTTAGGGTACGGGTTAGGGTAAGGTTTAGGGTGAGGGTTAGGTTTAGGGTACGGTTTAGGGTTAGGGTACTGGTTAGGGTTAGGGTTAGGGTACTGTTTAGGTTTAGGGTTAGGGTACGGGTTAGGGTTAGGTTTAGGGTTAGGGTTAGGGTACGGGTTAGGGTTAGGGTTAGGGTTAGGGTACGGGTTAAGTTTAGGGTTAGGGTTAGGGTTAGGGTTAGGGTACGGTTTAGGGTTAGGCTAGGGTATGGATTAGGTTTAGGGTTAGGGTTAGGGTTAGGGTTAGTGTTACGGTACGGGTTAGGTTACGTGTTAGGGTTAGGGTACCGTTTAGGGTTAGGGTACGGGTTAGGGATAGGGTTAGGGTACGGGTTAGGGTTAGGGTTAAAGGTTAGGGTTAGGGTTATTGTTAGTGTACGGGTTAGGGTTAGGGTACAGGTTAGGGTTTGGGTTAGGGTTAGGATTAGGTTTAGGGTACGGGTTAGGGTTAGGGTAGGGATTAGGGTTAGGTTTAGTGTATGGGTTAGGGTTAGGGTTAGGGGTTAGGTTTAGGATTAGGGTTAGGGTTAGGGTTAGGGTACGGGTACGGTTAGGTTACGGATTAGGGTTAGGGTTAGGGTTAGGGTTAGCGTACGGGTTAGGTTTAGGGTTAGGTTTAGGGTTAGGTTTAGGGTTAGGGTTAGGGTACGGGTTAGGGTTAGGGTACGGGTTAGGGTTAGGGTTAGGGTTAGGGTTAGGGTTAGGAAAGGGTTAGGGTTAGGGTTAGGGTTAGGGTACGGGTTTGGGTACGGGTTAGGGTTAGGGTTAGGGTACGGGTTAGGGTTCGGGTTAGGGTTAGGGTTAGGGTTAGGGTTAGGTTTAGGGTACGGGTTAGGGTACGGGTTAGGGTTAGGGTTAGGTACGGGTTAGGGTTAGGGTACGGGTTAGGGTTAGGGTTAGGGTATGGGTTAGGGTACGGGTGAGGATTAGGGTACGGGTTAGGATACGGGTTAGGGTTAGGGTTAGGGTTAGGGTTAGGGTTAGGTTTAGGGTACGCGTTAGGGTTAGGGTTAGGGTTAGGGTTAGCGTTAGGGTACGGGTTAGGGTTAGGGAACGGGTTAGGGTTAGGGTTAGGGTACAGGTTAGGGTTAGGGTTAGGGTTAGGGTTAGGGTTAGGGTTAGGGTTAGTGTTATCGTTAGCGTACGGGTTAGGGTTAGGGTTAGGGTTAGGGTTAGGGTTAGGGTTAGGGTACGGGTTAGGGTTAGGGTACGGGTTAGGGTTAGGTTTAGGGTTAGGGTTAGGGTTAGGAAAGGATTAGGGTTAGGGTTAGGGTTAGGGTTAGGGTTAGGGTACGGGTTAGAGTTAGGGTTAGGGTTAGGGTTCGGGTACTGGTTAGGGTTAGGGTTAGGGTTAGGGTTAGGTTTAGGGGTTAGGGTGAGGGTTAGGGTTAGGTTTAGGATACGGTTTAGGTTACGGGTTAGGGTTAGGGTTAGGGTTAGGGTTAGGGTTAGGGTACGGGTTAGGGTGAGGGTTAGGTTTAGGGTTAGGGTTAGGGTACGGGTTAGGGTTAGGGTTTGGGTTAGGGTTAGGGTACGGGTAAGGGTTAGGTTTAGGGTTAGGGTTAGGGTACGGGTTAGGGTTAGGGTTTGTATTAGGGTTAGGGTATGGGTTAAGTTTAGGGTTAGGGTTAGGGTTAGGGTTAGGGTACGTGTTAGGGTTAGGGTTAGGGTACGGATTAGGGTTAGGGTTAGGGTTAGGGTTAGGGTTAGGGTACGGGTTAGGTTTAGGGTTAGGGTTAGTGTTAGGGTTAGGGTTAGCGTACGGGTTAGGGTTAGGGTTAGGGTTAGGGTACGGGTTAGGTTTAGGGTACGGGTTAGTGTTAGGGTTAGGGTTAGGTTTAGGGTTAGGGTAAGGGTTAAGGTTAGTGTTAGGGTACGGGTTAGGGTTAGGGTTAGTGTTAGGTTTAGGGTTAAGGTACGGGTTAGGGTTAGGGTTAGAGTACGGGTTAGGGTTAGGGTTAGGGTTTAGGGTTAGGATTAGGGTTAGGATTAGGTTTAGGGTACGGGTTAGGGTTAGGGTACGGGTTAGGGTTAGGGTTACGGTTAGGGTTAGGTTTAGGGTACGGTTTAGGGTTAGGGTTAGGGTTAGGTTTAGGGTATGGGTTAGGGTTAGGGTACGGGTTAGGGTTAGGTTTAGAGTACGGGTTAGGGTTAGGGTTAGGGTTAGGGTTTGGGTTAGGGTCCGGGTTAGTGTTAAGGTTAGGGTTAGGGTTAGAGTTAGGGTTAGCGTATGGGTTAGGGTTAGGTTTAGGGTAAGGGTTAGGGTACGGGTTAGGGTTAGTGTTAGGGTACGGGTTAGGGTTAGGTTTAGGGTTAGGTTTAGGGTACGGGTTAGGGTTAGGGTTAGGTTTAGTGTTACGGTACGGGTTAGGTTACGTGTTAGGGTTAGGGTACGGGTTAGTGTTAGGGTTAGGGTACGGGTTAGGTTTAGGGTTAAAGGCTAGGGTTAGGGTTATTGTTAGTGTACGGGTTAGGGTTAGGGTACAGGTTAGGGTTAGGGTTAGGGTTAGGGTTAGGATTAGGTTTAGGGTACGGGTTAGGGTTAGGGTACGGATTAGGGTTAGGTTTAGGGTATGGGTTAGGGTTAGGTGTTAGGTTTAGGATTAGGGTTAGGGTTAGGGTTAGGGTACGGGTAGGGTTAGGTTACGGGTTAGGGTTAGGGTTAGGGTTAGGGTTAGGGTTAGCGTACGGGTTAGGGTTAGGGTTAGGTTTAGGGTTAGGTTTAGGGTTAGGGTTAGGGTACGGGTTAGGTTTAGGGTACGGTTTAGGGTTAGGGTTAGGGTTAGGTTTAGGGTTAGGGTTAGGAAAGGGTTAGGGTTAGGGTTAGGGTTAGGGTACGGGTTAAGGGTAGGGTTAGGGTACGGGTTAGGGTTAGAGTTAGAGTTAGGGTTAGGGTTAGGGGACAGGGTTAGTGTACGGGTTTGGGTACGGGTTAGGGTTAGGGTTAGGGTACGGGTTAGGGTTCGGGTTAGGGTTAGGGTTAGGGTTAGGGTTAGGTTTAGGGTACGGGTTAGGGTTAGGGTTAGGGTTAGGGTTAGGATACGGGTTAGGGTTAGGGTACGGGTTAGGGTTAGGGTTAGGGTACGGGTTAGGGTACGGGTTAGGGTTAGGGTTAGGGTTAGGGTACCGGTTAGGGTTAGGGTTAGGGTAGGTTTAGGGTACGCGTTAGGGTTAGGGTTAGGGTTAGGGTTAGCGTTAGGGTACGGGTTAGGGTTAGGGTACGGGTTAGGGTTAGGGTTAGGGTACGGGTTAGGGTTAGGGTTAGGGTTAGGGTTAGGGTTAGGGTTAGTGTTAGCGTTAGCATACGGGTTAGGGTTAGGGTTAGGGTTAGGGTACGGGTTAGGGTTAGGGTACGGTTTAGGGTTAGTTTTAGGGTTAGGGTTAGGGTTAGGAAAGGGTTAGGGTTAGGGTTAGGGTTAGGGTATGGTTAGAGTTAGGGTTAGGGTTAGGGTTCGGGTACGGGTACGGGTTAGGGTTAGGGTTAGGTTTAGGGTACGGGTTAGCGTTAGGGTGAGGGTGAGGGTTAGGTTTAGCGTTAGCAAAGGGTTAGGGTTAGGGTTAGTGTTAGGGTTAGGGTACGGTTTATAGTTAGGTTTAGGGTACGGGTTAGGGTTAGGGTTAGGGTTAGGGTTAGGCTACGGGTTAGGGTTACGGTTAGTGTTAGGTTTTAGGGTTTAGGGTTAGGGTTAGGGTTAGGGTTAGGGTACGTGTTAGGGTACGGTTTAGGGTTAGGGTACGGGTTAGTGTTAGGGTTAGTGTTAGGGTTAGGGTACGGGTTAGGGTTAGGGTTAGGGTTAGGGTACGGGTTAGGGTACGGGTTACGGTTAGGGTAAGTTTGGGTTAGGGTTAGGGTTAGGTTTAGGAAAGGGTTAGGGTTAGGGTTAGGGTACGGGTTAGGGTTAGGGTTAGGGTTAGGTTACGGCTTAGGGATAGGGTTAGGGTTAGGGTACGGTTTAGGGTACGGGTTAGGGTTAGGGTTAGGTTTAGGATTAGGGTTAGGGTACGGGTTAGGGTTAGGGTTAGTGTTTGGGGTTAGCGTTAGGGTTAGGGTTAGGTTACGGTTTAGAGTTAGGGTTAGGGGATAGGGTTAGGGTTAGGGTTAGGGAACGGGGTGGGTTAGGGTACGGGTTAGTGTTAGGGTTAGGGTTAGGTTTAGGGTACGGGTTAGGGTTAGGGTACGGGTTAGGGTAATGGTTAGGGTACGGGTTAGGGATAGGGTTAGGGGTTAGGGTTAGGGTTAGGGTACGGGTTAGGGTTAGGGTTAGCGTTAGGGTTAGGGTTAGGGTTAGGAAAGGGTTAGGGTTAGAATTAGGGTTAGGGTTAGGGTACGGGTTAGAGTACGGGTTAGGTTTAGGTTTAGGTTTAGGGGTTAAGGTTAGGGTTAGGGTTAGGGTTAGGGTACGGTTTGGGGTACTGGTTAGGGTTAGGGTTAGGGTTAGTGTTAGGGTAGGGTACGGGTTAGGGTTAGGGTTAGGGTTAGGGTACGGTGTAGGGTTAGGGTTTGGGTTCGGGTTACGGTTAGGGTACGGGTTAGGGTTAGGTTTAGGGTAAGGGGTAGGGTACGGGTTAGGGTTAGGGTTAGGGTTAGTGTTAGGGTACGGGTTAAGTTTAGGGTTAGGGTTAGGTTTAGGGTTAGGGTACGGGTTAGGGGTAGGGTTAGGGTACGGATTAGGGTTAGGGTTAGGGTTAGGGTTAGGGTTAGGGTTAGGGTTAGGGTTATGGTACGGGTTAGGGTTAGGGTTAGGGTTAGTGTTAGGGTTAGCGTTAGCGTACTGGTTAGGGTTAAGGTTAGAGTTAGGGTTAGGGTATGGGTTATGTTTAGGTTACGGGTTAGGGTTAGGGTTAGGGTTAGTAAAGGGTTAGGGTTAGGGTTAGGGTTAGGGTTAGGGTTAGGGTACGGGTTAGGGTTAGGTTTAGGGTACGGGTTAGGGTTAGGGTAAGGGTTAGGGTTAGGTTTAGGGTACGGGTTAGGGTTAGGGTTAGGGTTAGAGGTTAGTGGTTAGGGTTAGGGTTAGGGTTAGGGTGAGGGTGAGGGTTAGGGTACGGGTTAGGGTACGGGTTAGGGTTAGGGTACGAGTTAGTGTTAGGGTTAGGGTTAGGGTTAGGGTACGGGTTAGGGTACGGGTTAGTGTGAGGGTTAGGTTTAGGGTACGGTTTAGGGTTAGGGTACTGGTTAGGGTTAGTTTTAGGGTCCTGGTTAGGTTTAGGGTTAGGGTACGGGTTAGGGTTAGGTTTAGGTTTAGGGTTAGGGTACGGGTTAGGGTTAGCGTTAGGGTTAGGGTTAGGGTACTGGTTAAGTTTAGGGTTAGGGTTAGGGTTAGGGTTAGGGTACGGTTTAGGGTTAGGCTAGGGTACGGATTAGGGTTAGGGTTAGGGTTAGGGTTAGGGTTCGGGTATGGTTTAGAGTTAGGGTTAGGGTTAGTGTTAGGGTTAGGTTTAGCGTACGGGTTTGGGTAAGGGTTAGGGTTAGGGTACGGGTTAGGTTTAGGGTACGGGTTAGGGTTAGGGTTAGGGTTAGGGTTACGGTTAGGAAAGGGTTAGGGTTAGGGTTAGGGTTAGGGTACGGGTTAGGGTTAGGTTTAGGGTACGGTTTAGGGTTAGGGTTAGGGTTAGGGTTAGGTTTAGGATACGGGTTAGGGTTAGGATATGGTTAGGGGTTAGGTGTTAGGGTTAGGGTTAGGGTTAGGGTGATGGTTAGGGTACGGGTTAGGGTACGGTTTAGGGTTAGGGTACGGGTTAGTGTTAGGGTTAGGGTTAGGGTTAGGGTACGGGTTAGGGTTAGGGTTAGGGTTAGGGTACGGGGTAGGGTTAGGGTACGGGGTAGGGTTAGGGTACGGGTTAGGGTACGGGTTAGGGTTAGGGTTAGGTTTAGGTTACGGTTTAGGGTTAGGGTCCTGGTTAGGGTTAGGGTTAGGGTACTGGTTAGGTTTAGGGTTAGGGTACGGGTTAGGGTTAGGCTTAGGGTTAGGGTACGGGTTAGGGTTAGGGTTGGGTTAGGTTTAGGGTTAGGGTTAGGGTACGGGTTAGGGTTAGGGTACGGGTTAGGGTACGAATTAGGGTTAGGGTTAGGGTTAGGGTTAGGTTACGGGTTAGGGTTAGGGTACGGGTTATGGTTAGGGTTAGGGTACTGGTTAGGTTTAGGGTTAGGGTTAGGGTTAGGGTACGGGTTAGGGTTAGGTTTAGGGTTAGGTTAGGGTTAGGGTTAGGGTTAGGGTTAGGGTTAGGGTTAGGGTACGGGTTAAGTTTAGGGTTAGGGTTAGGTTTAGGGTTAGGGTACGGGTTAGGGGTAGTGTTAGGGTACGGATTAGGGTTAGGGTTTGGGTTAGGGTTAGGTTTATGGTACGGGTTAGGGTTATTGTTAGGGTTAGGGTTAGTGTTAGGGTTAGCGTTAGCGTACTGGTTAGGGTTAGGGTTAGCGTTAGGGTTAGGGTACGGGTTAGGTTTAGGGTACAGGTTAGGGTTAGGGTTAGGGTTAGGGTTAGTAAAGGGTTAGGGTACGGGTTAGGGTTAGGTTTAGGTTACGGGTTAGGGTAAGGGTAAGGGTTAGTGTTAGGTTTAGGGTACGGGTTAGGGTTAGGGTTAGGGTTAGAGGTTAGTCGTTAGGGTTAGGGTTAGGGTTAGGGTGAGGGTTAGGGTATGGGTTAGGGTACGTGTTAGGGTTAGGGTACGGGTTAGTGTTAGGGTTAGGGTTAGTGTTAGGGTACGGGTTAGGGTTAGGGTTAGGGTTAGGGTTAGGTTTAGGGTACGGGTTAGGGTTAGGGTTAGGGTTAGTGTTACGGTACGGGTTAGGTTACGTGTTAGGGTTAGGGTACCGTTTAGGGTTAGGGTACGGGTTAGGGTTAGGGTTAGGGTACGGGTTAGGTTTAGGGTTAAAGGTTAGGGTTAGGGTTATTGTTAGTGTACGGGTTAGGGTTAGGGTACAGGTTAGGGTTTGGGTTAGGTTTAGGATTAGGTTTAGGGTACGGGTTAGGGTTAGGGTACGGATTAGGGTTAGGTTTAGGGTATGGGTTAGGGTTAGGGTTAGGGGTTAGGTTTAGGATTAGGGTTAGGGTTAGGGTTAGGGTACGGGTAGGGTTAAGTTACGGGTTAGGGTTAGGGTTAGGGTTAGGGTTAGCGTACGGGTTAGGGTTAGGGTTAGGTTTAGGGTTAGGTTTAGGGTTAGGGTTAGGGTACGGGTTAGGGTTAGGGTACGGGTTAGGGTTAGGTTTAGGGTTAGGGTTAGGAAAGGGTTAGGGTTAGGGTTAGGGTTAGGGTACGGGTTAAGGGTAGGGTTAGGGTACGGGTTAGGGTTAGAGTTAGAGTTAGGGTTAGGGTTAGGGTACGGGTTAGGGTACGGGTTTGGGTACGGGTTAGGGTTAGGGTTATGGTACGGGTTAGGGTTCGGGTTAGGGTTAGGGTTAGGGTTAGGGTTAGGTTTAGGGTACGGGTTAGGGTTAGGGTTAGGGTTAGGGTTAGGTACGGGTTAGGGTTAGGGTACGGGTTAGGGTTAGGGTTAGGGTACGGGTTAGGGTACGGGTTAGGGTTAGGGTTAGGGTTAGGATACGGGTTAGGGTTAGGGTTAGGGTTAGGGTTAGGGTTAGGTTTAGGGTACGCGTTAGGGTTAGGCATAGGGTTAGGGTTAGCGTTAGGGTACGGGTTAGGGTTAGGGTACGGGTTAGGGTTAGGGTTAGGGTACGGGTTAGGGTTAGGGTTAGGGTTAGGGTTAGGGTTAGTGTTAGCGTTAGCGTACGGGTTAGGGTTAGTGTTAGGGTTAGGGTTAGGGTACGGGTTAGGGTTAGGTTACGGGTTAGGGTTAGGTTTAGGGTTAGGGTTAGGGTTAGGAAAGGGTTAGGGTTAGGGTTAGGGTTAGGGTTAGGGTACGGGTTAGAGTTAGGGTTAGGGTTAGGGTTCGGGTACGGGTAGGGTTAGGGTTAGGGTACGGGTTAGGATTAGGTTTAGGGTACGGGTTAGGGTTAGGGTTAGGGTTAGGTTTAGGTTTAGGGTACGGGTTAGCGTTAGGGTGAGTGTGAGGGTTAGGTTTAGGGTTAGCAAAGGGTCAGGGTTAGGGTTAGTGTTAGGGTTAGGGTACGGTTTATAGTTAGGTTTAGGGTACGGGTTAGGGTTAGGGTTAGGGTTAGGGTTAGGCTACGGGTTAGGGTTACGGTTAGTGTTAGGTTTTAGGGTTTAGGGTTAGGGTTAGGGTTAGGGTTAGGGTACGTGTTAGGGTACGGTTTAGGGTTAGGGTACGGGTTAGTGTTAGGGTTAGTGTTAGGGTTAGGGTACGGGTTAGGGTTAGGGTTAGGGTTAGGGTACGGGTTAGGGTACGGGTTACGGTTAGGGTAAGTTTGGATTAGGGTTAGGGTTAGGTTTAGGAAAGGGTTAGGGTTAGGGTTAGGGTACGGGTTAGGGTTAGGGTTAGGGTTAGGTTACGGCTTAGGGATAGGGTTAGGGTTAGGGTACGGTTTAGGGTACGGGTTAGGGTTAGGGTTAGGTTTAGGATTAGGGTTAGGGTACGGGTTAGGGTTAGGGTTAGTGTTTGGGGTTAGCGTTAGGGTTAGGGTTAGGTTACGGTTTAGAGTTAGGGTTAGGGGATAGGGTTAGGGTTAGGGTTAGGGAACGGGGTGGGTTAGGGTACGGGTTAGTGTTAGGGTTAGGGTTAGGTTTAGGGTACGGGTTAGGGTTAGGGTACGGGTTAGGGTAATGGTTAGGGTACGGGTTAGGGATAGGGTTAGGGGTTAGGGTTAGGGTTAGGGTACGGGTTAGGGTTAGGGTTAGCGTTAGGGTTAGGGTTAGGGTTAGGAAAGGGTTAGGGTTAGAATTAGGGTTAGGGTTAGGGTACGGGTTAGAGTACGGGTTAGGTTTAGGTTTAGGTTTAGGGGTTAAGGTTAGGGTTAGGGTTAGGGTTATGGTACGGTTTGGGGTACTGGTTAGGGTTAGGGTTAGGGTTAGTGTTAGGGTAGGGTACGGGTTAGGGTTAGGGTTAGGGTTAGGGTACGGTGTAGGGTTAGGGTTTGGGTTCGGGTTACGTTTAGGGTACGGGTTAGGGTTAGGTTTAGGGTAAGGGGTAGGGTACGGGTTAGGGTTAGGGTTAGGGTTAGTGTTAGGGTACGGGTTAAGTTTAGGGTTAGGGTTAGGTTTAGGGTTAGGGTACGGGTTAGGGGTAGGGTTAGGGTACGGATTAGGGTTAGGGTTAGGGTTAGGGTTAGGGTTAGGGTTAGGGTTATGGTACGGGTTAGGGTTAGGGTTAGGGTTAGTGTTAGGGTTAGCGTTAGCGTACTGGTTAGGGTTAAGGTTAGAGTTAGGGTTAGGGTATGGGTTAGGTTTAGGTTACGGGTTAGGGTTAGGGTTAGGGTTAGTAAAGGGTTAGGGTTAGGGTTAGGGTTAGGGTTAGGGTTAGGGTACGGGTTAGGGTTAGGTTTAGGGTACGGGTTAGGGTTAGGGTAAGGTTAGGGTTAGGTTTAGGGTACGGGTTAGGGTTAGGGTTAGGGTTAGAGGTTAGTGGTTAGGGTTTAGGGTTAGGGTTAGGGTGAGGGTGAGGGTTAGGGTACGGGTTAGGGTACGGGTTAGGGTTAGGGTACGAGTTAGTGTTAGGGTTAGGGTTAGGGTTAGGGTACGGGTTAGGGTACGGGTTAGTGTGAGGGTTAGGTTTAGGGTACGGTTTAGGGTTAGGGTACTGGTTAGGGTTAGTTTTAGGGTCCTGGTTAGGTTTAGGGTTAGGGTACGGGTTAGGGTTAGGTTTAGGTTTAGGGTTAGGGTACGGGTTAGGGTTAGCGTTAGGGTTAGGGTTAGGGTACTGGTTAAGTTTAGGGTTAGGGTTAGGGTTAGGGTTAGGGTACGGTTTAGGGTTAGGCTAGGGTACGGATTAGGGTTAGGGTTAGGGTTAGGGTTAGGGTTCGGGTATGGTTTAGAGTTAGGGTTAGGGTTAGTGTTAGGGTTAGGGTTAGCGTACGGGTTTGGGTAAGGGTTAGGGTTAGGGTACGGGTTAGGTTTAGGGTACGGGTTAGGGTTAGGGTTAGGGTTAGGGTTACGGTTAGGAAAGGGTTAGGGTTAGGGTTAGGGTTAGGGTACGGGTTAGGGTTAGGTTTAGGGTACGGTTTAGGGTTAGGGTTAGGGTTAGGGTTAGGTTTAGGATACGGGTTAGGGTTAGGATATGGTTAGGGGTTAGGTGTTAGGGTTAGGGTTAGGGTTAGGGTGATGGTTAGGGTACGGGTTAGGGTACGGTTTAGGGTTAGGGTACGGGTTAGTGTTAGGGTTAGGGTTAGGGTTAGGGTACGGGTTAGGGTTAGGGTTAGGGTTAGGGTTAGGGTACGGGGTAGGGTTAGGGTACGGGGTAGGGTTAGGGTACGGGTTAGGGTACGGGTTAGGGTTAGGGTTAGGTTTAGGTTACGGTTTAGGGTTAGGGTCCTGGTTAGGGTTAGGGTTAGGGTACTGGTTAGGTTTAGGGTTAGGGTACGGGTTAGGGTTAGGCTTAGGGTTAGGGTACGGGTTAGGGTTAGGGTTGGGTTAGGTTTAGGGTTAGGGTTAGGGTACGGGTTAGGGTTAGGGTACGGGTTAGGGTACGAATTAGGGTTAGGGTTAGGGTTAGGGTTAGGTTACGGGTTAGGGTTAGGGTACGGGTTATGGTTAGGGTTAGGGTACTGGTTAGGTTTAGGGTTAGGGTTAGGGTTAGGGTACGGGTTAGGGTTAGGTTTAGGGTTAGGTTAGGGTTAGGGTTAGGGTTAGGGTTAGGGTTAGGGTTAGGGTACGGGTTAAGTTTAGGGTTAGGGTTAGGTTTAGGGTTAGGGTACGGGTTAGGGGTAGTGTTAGGGTACGGATTAGGGTTAGGGTTTGGGTTAGGGTTAGGTTTATGGTACGGGTTAGGGTTATTGTTAGGGTTAGGGTTAGTGTTAGGGTTAGCGTTAGCGTACTGGTTAGGGTTAGGGTTAGCGTTAGGGTTAGGGTACGGGTTAGGTTTAGGGTACAGGTTAGGGTTAGGGTTAGGGTTAGGGTTAGTAAAGGGTTAGGGTACGGGTTAGGGTTAGGTTTAGGTTACGGGTTAGGGTAAGGGTAAGGGTTAGTGTTAGGTTTAGGGTACGGGTTAGGGTTAGGGTTAGGGTTAGAGGTTAGTCGTTAGGGTTAGGGTTAGGGTTAGGGTGAGGGTTAGGGTATGGGTTAGGGTACGTGTTAGGGTTAGGGTACGGGTTAGTGTTAGGGTTAGGGTTAGCGTTAGGGTACGGGTTAGGGTTAGGGTTAGGTTTAGGGTTAGGTTTAGGGTACGGGTTAGGGTTAGGGTTAGGGTTAGTGTTACGGTACCGGTTAGGTTACGTGTTAGGGTTAGGGTACCGTTTAGGGTTAGGGTACGGGTTAGGGTTAGGGTTAGGGTACGGGTTAGGTTTAGGGTTAAAGGTTAGGGTTAGGGTTATTGTTAGTGTACGGGTTAGGGTTAGGGTACAGGTTAGGGTTTGGGTTAGGTTTAGGATTAGGTTTAGGGTACGGGTTAGGGTTAGGGTACGGATTAGGGTTAGGTTTAGGGTATGGGTTAGGGTTAGGGTTAGGGGTTAGGTTTAGGATTAGGGTTAGGGTTAGGGTTAGGGTACGGGTAGGGTTAAGTTACGGGTTAGGTTTAGGGTTAGGGTTAGGGTTAGCGTACGGGTTAGGGTTAGGGTTAGGTTTAGGGTTAGGTTTAGGGTTAGGGTTAGGGTACGGGTTAGGGTTAGGGTACGGGTTAGGGTTAGGTTTAGGGTTAGGGTTAGGAAAGGGTTAGGGTTAGGGTTAGGGTTAGGGTACGGGTTAAGGGTAGGGTTAGGGTACGGGTTAGGGTTAGAGTTAGAGTTAGGGTTAGGGTTAGGGTACGGGTTAGGGTACGGGTTTGGGTACGGGTTAGGGTTAGGGTTATGGTACGGGTTAGGGTTCGGGTTAGGGTTAGGGTTAGGGTTAGGTTTAGGTTTAGCGTACGGGTTAGGGTTAGGGTTAGGGTTAGGGTTAGGTACGGGTTAGGGTTAGGGTACGGGTTAGGGTTAGGGTTAGGGTACGGGTTAGGGTACGGGTTAGGGTTAGGGTTAGGGTTAGGATACGGGTTAGGGTTAGGGTTAGGGTTAGGGTTAGGGTTAGGTTTAGGGTACGCGTTAGGGTTAGGCTTAGGGTTAGGGTTAGCGTTAGGGTACGGGTTAGGGTTAGGGTACGGGTTAGGGTTAGGGTTAGGGTACGGGTTAGGGTTAGGGTTAGGGTTAGGGTTAGGGTTAGTGTTAGCGTTAGCGTACGGGTTAGGGTTAGTGTTAGGGTTAGGGTTAGGGTACGGGTTAGGGTTAGGTTACGGGTTAGGGTTAGGTTTAGGGTTAGGGTTAGGGTTAGGAAAGGGTTAGGGTTAGGGTTAGGGTTAGGGTTAGGGTACGGGTTAGAGTTAGGGTTAGGGTTAGGGTTCGGGTACGGGTAGGGTTAGGGTTAGGGTACGGGTTAGGATTAGGTTTAGGGTACGGGTTAGGGTTAGGGTTAGGGTTAGGTTTAGGTTTAGGGTACGGGTTAGCGTTAGGGTGAGTGTGAGGGTTAGGTTTAGGGTTAGCAAAGGGTCAGGGTTAGGGTTAGTGTTAGGGTTAGGGTACGGTTTATAGTTAGGTTTAGGGTACGGGTTAGGGTTAGGGTTAGGGTTAGGGTTAGGGTTAGGCTACGGGTTAGGGTTACATTTAGTGTTAGGTTTTAGGGTTTAGGGTTAGGGTTAGGGTTAGGGTTAGTGTACGTGTTAGGGTACGGGTTAGGGTTAGGGTACGGGTTAGTGTTAGGGTTAGGGTTAGGGTTAGGGTACGGGTTAGGGTTAGCGTTAGGGTTAGGGTACGGGTTACGGTTAGGGTAAGTTTGGGTTAGGGTTAGGGTTAGGGTTAGGTTTAGGAAAGGGTTAGGGTTAGGGTTAGGGTACGGGTTAGGGTTAGGGTTAGGGTTAGGGTACGGGTTAGGGTTAGGGTTAGGGTTAGGGTACGGTTTAGGGTACGGGTTAGGGTTAGGGTTAGGTTTAGGATTAGGGTTAGGGTACGGGTTAGGTTTAGGGTTAGGGTTAGGGGTTAGCGTTAGGGTTAGGGTTAGGTTACGGGTTAGGGTTAGGGTTAGGGGATAGGGTTAGGGTTAGGGTTAGGGAACGGGGTGGGTTAGGGTACGGGTTAGTGTTAGTTTTAGGGTTAGGTTTAGGGTACGGGTTAGGGTTAGGGTACGGGTTAGGGTAATGTTTAGGGTACGGGTTAGGGTTAGGGTTAGGGGTTAGGTTTAGGGTTAGGGTTAGTGTTAGGGTTAGGGTTAGGGTACGGGTTAGGGTTAGGATACGGGTTAGGGTTAGGGTGAGTGTTACGGTTAGGGTTAGCATACGGGTTAGGGTTAGGATTAGGGTTAGGGTTAGTGTTAGGGTACGGGTTAGGGTTAGGGTACGGGTTAGGGTTAGGGTTAGCGTTAGGGTTAGGGTTAGGGATAGGCAAGGGTTAGGGTTAGAATTAGGGTTAGGGTTAGGGTATGGGTTAAGGTTAGGGTTAGGGTACGGGTTAGGGTTAGGGTTAGGGTTAGGGTACGGGTTAGGGTACGGGTTAGGTTTAGGGTTAGGTTTAGGGGTTAAGGTTAGGGTTAGGGTTAGGGTTAGGGTACGGTTTAGGGTACGGGTTAGGGTTAGTGTAGGGTTAGGGTTAGGGTAGGGTACGGGTTAGGGTTAGGGTTAGGGTTAAGGTTAGGTTTAGGGTACGGGTTAGGGTTAGGGTTTGGGTTAGGGTTAGGGTACGGGGTAGGGTACGGGTTAGGGTTAGGGTTAGGGTACGGGTTAGTGTTAGGGTTAGGGTTAGGGTTAGGGTACGGGTTAGGGTACGGGTTAGGGTTAGGGTTAGGGTACGGGGTAGGGTACGGGTTTGGGTTAGGGTTAGGGTACGGGTTAGTGTTAGGGTTAGGGTTAGGGTTAGTGTACGGGTTAGGGTACGGGTTAGGGTTAGGGTTAGTGTACGGGTTAGTGTTAGGGTTAGGGTTAGGGTTAGGGTACGGGTTAGGGTACGGGTTAGGGTTATGGTTAGGGTACGGGTTAGGGTTAGGGTTAGGGTTAGGGTTAGGGTACGGGTTAGGGTACGGGTTAGGGTTAGGGTTAGGGTACGGGGTAGGGTACGGGTTTGGGTTAGGGTTAGGGTACGGGTTAGTGTTAGGGTTAGGGTTAGGGTTAGGGTACGGGTTAGGGTACGGGTTAGGGTTAGGGTTAGGGTACGGGTTAGGGTTAGGGTACGGGGTAGGGTTAGGGTACGGGTTAGGGTACGGGTTAGGTTTAGGGTTAGGTTTAGGGTATGGTTTAGGGTTAGGGTCCTGGTTAGGGTTAAGGTTAGGGTACTGGTTAGGGTTAGGGTTAGGATACGGGTTAGGGTTAGGCTTAGGGTTAGGTAACGGGTTAGGGTTAGTGTTGGGTTAGGTTTAGGGTTAGGGTTAGGGTACGGGTTAGGGTTAGGGTACGGGTTAGGATACAAATTAGGGTTAGGGTTAGGGTTAGGGTTAGGGTACGGGTTAGGGTTAGGGTATGGGTTATGGTTAGGGTTAGGGTACTGGTTAGGGTTAGGGTTAGGGTTAGGGTTAGGGTACGGGTTAGGGTTAGGGTTAGGGTTAGGTTAGGGTTAGGGTTAGGGTTAGGGTTAGGGTACGGGTTAAGTTTAGGGTTAGGGTTAGGTTTAGGGTTAGGGTACGGGTTAGGGGTAGGGTTAGGGTACGGATTAGGGTTAGGGTTAGGGTTAGGGTTAGGGTTATGGTACGGGTTAGGGTTAGTGTTAGGGTTAGGGTTAGTGTTAGGGTTAGCGTTAGCGTACTGGTTAGGGTTAGGGTTAGGGTTAGGGTTAGGGTTAGGGTACGGGTTAGGTTTAGGGTACGGGTTAGGGTTAGGGTGAGGGTTAGGGTTAGTAAAGGGTTAGGGTTAGGGTTAGGGTTAGGGTACGGGTTAGGGTTAGGGTACGGGTTAGGGTTAGGTTTAGGGTACGGGTTAGGGTAAGGGTAAGGGTTAGGGTTAGGTTTAGGGTACGGGTTAGGGTTAGGGTTAGGGTTAGAGGTTAGTCGTTAGGGTTAGTGTTAGGGTTGGGTGAGGTATAGGGTATGGGTTAGGGTACGGGTTAGGGTTAGGTTACGGGTTAGTGTTAGGGTTAGGGTTAGGGTTAGGGTACGGGTTAGGGTTAGGGTTAGGGTTAGTGTACGGTTTAGGGTTAGGGTACGGGTTAGGGTAAGGTTTAGGGTGAGGGTTAGGTTTAGGGTACGGTTTAGGGTTAGGGTACTGGTTAGGGTTAGGGTTAGGGTACTGGTTAGGTTTAGGGTTAGGGTACGGGTTAGGGTTAGGTTTAGGGTTAGGGTTAGGGTATGGGTTAGGGTTAGGGTTAGGGTTAGGGTACGGGTTAAGTTTAGGGTTAGGGTTAGGGTTAGGGTTAGGGTACGGTTTAGGGTTAAGCTAGGGTATGGATTAGGTTTAGGGTTAGGGTTAGGGTTAGGGTTAGGGTATGGGTTAGAGTTAGGGTTAGGGTTAGTGTTAGGGTTAGGGTTAGCGTACGGGTTAGGGTTAGGGTTAGGGTTAGGGTACGGGTTAGGTTTTGGGTACGGGTTTGGGTTAGGGTTAGGGTTAGGGTTAGGTTTAGGGTTAGGAAAGGGTTAGTGTTAGGGTTAGGGTTAGGGTACGGATTAGGGTTAGGTTTAGGGTACGGGTTAGGGTTAGGGTTAGGTTTAGGGTTAGGTTTAGGATACGGGTTAGTGTTAGGATAGGGTTAGGGGTTAGGGGTTAGGGTTAGGGTTAGGGTTAGGGTGATGGTTAGGGTACGGGTTAGGGTTAGGGTTAGGGTACGGGTTAGTGTTAGGGTTAGGGTTAGGGTTAGGGTACGGGTTAGGGTTAGGGTTAGGGTTAGGGTACGGGTTAGGGTTAGGGTACGGGGTAGGTTTAGGGTACGGGTTAGGTTACGGGTTAGGGTTAGGGTTAGGTTTAGGGTACGGTTTAGGTTTAGGGTCCTGGTTAGTGTTAGGGTTAGGGTACTGGTTAGGGTTAGGGTTAGGGTACGGGTTAGGGTTAGGCTTAGGGTTAGGGTACGGGTTAGGGTTAGGGTTGGGTTAGGTTTAGGGTTAGGGTTAGGGTACGGGTTAGGGTACGAATTAGGGTTAGGGTTAGGTTTAGGGTTAGGGTACGGGTTAGGGTTAGGGTACGGGTTATGGTTAGGGTTAGGGTACTGGTTAGGGTTAGGGTTAGGGTTAGGGTTAGGGTTAGGGTTAGGGTACGGGTTAGGGTTAGGGTTAGGGTTAGGTTAGGGTTAGGGTTAGGGTTAGGGTTATGGTTAGGGTTAGGTTTAGGGTACGGGTTAAGTTTAGGGTTAGGGTTAGGGTTAGGGTTAGGGTACGGTTTAGGGTTAGGCTAGGGTACGGATTAGGTTTAGGGTTAGGGTTAGGGTTAGGGTTAGGGTATGTGTTAGAGTTAGGGTTAGGGTTAGTGTTAGGGTTAGGGTTAGCGTACGGGTTAGGGTTAGGGTTAGGGTTAGGGTACGGGTTAGGTTTTGGGTACGGGTTAGGGTTAGGGTTAGGGTTAGGGTTAGGGTTAGGGTTAGGGTTAGGAAAGGGTTAGGGTTAGGGTTAGGGTTAGGGTACGGGTTAGGGTTAGGTTTAGGGTACGGGTTAGGGTTAGGGTTAGGTTTAGGGTTAGGTTTAGGATACGGGTTAGGTTTAGGATAGGGTTAGGGGTTAGGGGTTAGGGTTAGGGTTAGGGTTAGGCTGATGGTTAGGGTACGGGTTAGGGTTAGGGTTAGGGTTAGGGTACGGGTTAGTGTTAGGGTTAGTGTTAGGGTTAGGGTACGGGTTAGGGTTAGGGTTAGGGTTAGGGTACGGTTTAGGGTTAGGGTGTTGGGTAGCGTTAGGGTACGGGTTAGGTTACGGGTTAGGGTTAGGGTTAGTTTTAGGGTACGGTTTAGGTTTAGTGTCCTGGTTAGGGTTAGGGTACTGGTTAGGGTTAGGGTTAGGTTACGGGTTAGGGTTAGGCTTAGGGTTAGGGTACTGGTTAGGGTTAGGGTTGGGTTAGGGTTAGGGTTAGGGTTAGGGTACGGGTTAGGGTTAGGGTACGGGTTAGGGTACGAATTAGGGTTAGGGTTAGGGTTAGGGTTAGGGTACGGGTTAGGGTTAGGGTACGGGTTATGGTTTGGGTTAGGGTACTGGTTAGGGTTAGGGTTAGGGTTAGGGTTAGGTTACGGGTTAGGGTTAGGGTTAGGATTAGGGTACGGGTTAGAGTTAGGGTTTGGGTTAGGGTTAGGGTATGGTTAGGGTTAGGGTACGGGTTAGGGTTAGGTTTAGGGTACGGGTTAGGGTTAGGGTTAGGGTTAGGGTTAGGATACGGGTTAGGGTTAGGGTTAGGGTTAGTGTTAGGGTTAGCGTACGGGTTAGGGTTAGGTTTAGGGTAAGGGTTAGGGTACGGGTTAGGGTTAGGGTTAGGGTTAGGGTTAGGTTTAGGGTACGGGTTAGGGTTAGGGTTAGGATTAGTGTTAGGGTACGGGTTAGGGTATGTGTTAGGGTTAGGGTACCGGTTAGGGTTAGGGTACGGGTTAGGGTTAGGGTTAGGGTACGGGTTAGGGTTAGTGTTAAGGGTTAGGGTTAGGGTTAGGGTTAGGGTTAGGGTTAGAGTTAGTTTTAGGTTTAGGATACGGGTTAGGGTTACGGTTAGGGTTACGGGTTAGGGGTTAGGGTTAGGGTTAGGGTTAGGGTACAGGTTAGGGTTAGGGTTAGTGTTAGGGTACAGAGTATGGTTAGGGTACGGGGTAGGGTAAGGGTACGGGTTAGGGTACGGGTTAGGGTTAGTGTTAGGGTACGGGTTAGGGTTAGGATTGGGTTAGGGTTAGGGTTGGGGTACAGGTTAGGGTTAGGGTACGGGTTAGGGTACGGGTTAGGGTTAGGGTTAGGTTTAGGGTACGGTTTAGGGTTAGGGTACGGGTTATGGTTAGGGCTAGGGTACTGGATAGGGTTAGGGTTAGGGTACGGGTTAGGGTTAGGGTTAGGGTTAGGGTACGTGTTAGATTAGGGTTAGGTTTAGGGTACGGGTTAGGGTTAGGTTTAGGGGTTAGGGTTAGGGTACGGGTTAGGTTTAGGGTTAGTGTAAGGGTTAGGGTTAAGGTACGGGTTAGGGTTAGGGTTAGGGATATTGTTAGGGTTAAAATACGGGTTAGGGTTAGTGTTAGGGTTAGGGTTAGGTTTAGGGGTTAGGGTTAGGTTTAGGGTTAGGGTACGGGTTAGGGGTAGGGTTAGGGTACGGATTAGGGTTAGGGTTAGGGTTAGGTTTATGGTACGGGTTAGGGTTAGTGTTAGGGTTAGGTTTAGTGTTAGGGTTAGCGTTAGCGTACTGGTTAGGGTTAGGGTTAGCGTTAGGGTTAGGGTACGGGTTAGGTTTAGGGTACAGGTTAGGGTTAGGGTTAGGGTTAGGGTTAGTAAAGGGTTAGGGTTAGGGTTAGGGTTAGGGTTAGGGTACGGGTTAGGGTTAGGTTTAGGGTACGGGTTAGGGTAAGGGTAAGGGTTAGGGTTAGGTTTAGGGTACGGGTTAGGGTTAGGGTTAGGGTTAGAGGTTAGTCGTTAGGGTTAGGGTTAGGGTTAGGGTGAGGGTTAGGGTATGGGTTAGGGTACGTGTTAGGGTTAGGGTACGGGTTAGTGTTAGGGTTAGGGTTAGTGTTAGGGTACGGGTTAGGGTTAGGGTTAGGGTTAGGGTTAGGTTTAGGGTACGGGTTAGGGTTAGGGTTAGGGTTAGTGTTACGGTACGGGTTAGGTTACGTGTTAGGGTTAGGGTACCGTTTAGGGTTAGGGTTCGGGTTAGGGTTAGGGTTAGGGTACGGGTTAGGGTTAGGGTTAAATGTTAGGGGTAGGGTTATTGTTAGTGTACGGGTTAGGGTTAGGGTACAGGTTAGGGTTTGGGTTAGGGTTAGGATTAGGTTTAGGGTACGGGTTAGGGTTAGGGTACGGATTAGGGTTACGTTTAGGGTATGGGTTAGGGTTAGGGTTAGGGGTTAGGTTTAGGATTAGGGTTAGGGTTAGGGTTAGGGTACGGGTTAGCGTTAGGGTGAGGGTGAGGGTTAGGGTTAGGTTTAGCAAAGGGTCAGGGTTAGGGTTAGTGTTAGGGTTAGGGTACGGTTTATAGTTAGGTTTAGGGTACGGGTTAGGGTTAGGGTTAGGGTTAGGGTTAGGCTACGGGTTAGGGTTACGGTTAGTGTTAGGTTTTAGGGTTTAGGGTTAGGGTTAGGGTTAGGGTTAGGGTACGTGTTAGGGTACGGGTTAGGGTTAGGGTACGGGTTAGTGTTAGGGTTAGGGTTAGTGTTAGGGTACGGGTTAGGGTTAGCGTTAGGGTTAGGGTACGGGTTAGGGTACGGGTTACGGTTAGGGTAAGTTTGGGTTAGGGTTAGGGTTAGGGTTAGGTTTAGGAAAGGGTTAGGGTTAGGGTTAGGGTACGGGTTAGGGTTAGGGTTAGGGTTAGGGTACGGGTTAGGGTTAGGGTTAGGGTACGGTTTAGGGTACAGTTTAGGGTTAGGGTTAGGTTTAGGATTAGGGTTAGGGTACGGGTTAGGTTTAGGGTTAGGGTTAGGGGTTTACGTTAGGGTTAGGGTTAGGTTACGGGTTAGGGTTAGGGTTAGGGATAGGGTTAGGGTTAGGTTTAGGGAACGGGGTGGGTTAGGGTACGGGTTAGTGTTAGTGTTATGGTTAGGTTTAGGGTACGGGTTAGGGTTAGGGTACGGGTTAGGGTAATGTTTAGGGTACGGGTTAGGTTTAGGGTTAGGGGTTAGGGTTAGGGTTAGGGTTAGTGTTAGGGTTAGGGTTAGGGTACGGGTTAGGGTTAGGATACGGGTTAGGGTTAGGGTGAGTGTTACGGTTAGGGTTAGCATACGGGTTAGGGTTAGGATTAGGGTTAGGGTTAGTGTTAGGGTACGGGTTAGGGTTAGGGTACGGGTTAGGGTTAGGGTTAGCGTTAGGGTTAGGGTTAGGGATAGGAAAGGGTTAGGGTTAGAATTAGGGTTAGGGTTAGGGTACGGGTTAAGGTTAGGGTTAGGGTACGGGTTAGGGTTAGGGTTAGGGTTAGGGTACGGGTTAGGGTAGGGGTTAGGTTTAGGGTTAGGTTTAGGGGTTAAGGTTAGGGTTAGGGATAGGGTTAGGGTACGGTTTAGGGTACGGGTTAGGGTTAGGGTTAGGGTTAGGTTTAGGGTAGGGTACGGGTTAGGGTTAGGGTTAGGGTTAAGGTTAGGTTTAGGGTACGGGTTAGGGTTAGGGTTAGGGTTAGGTTTAGGGTAGGGTACGGGTTAGGGTTAGGGTTAGTGTTAGGGTTAGGTTTAAGGTACGGGTTAGGGTTAGGGTTAGGCTACGGTTTAGGGTTAGGGTACGGGTTAGGGTACGGGTTAGGGTGAGGGTTAGGTTTAGGGTACGGTTTAGGGTTAGGGTACTAGTTAGGGTTAGGGTTAGGTACTGGTTAGGGTTAGGGTAAGGTTACGGGTTAGGGTTAGGTTTAGGGTTAGGGTTAGGGTACGGGTTAGGGTTAGGGTTAGGGTTAGGGTTAGGGTTAGGGTACGGGTTAAGTTTAGGTTTAGGGTTAGGGTTAGGGTTAGGGTACGGGTTAGGGTTAGGCTAGGGTACGGATTAGGGTTAGGGTTATGTTTAGGGTTAGGGTTAGGGTATGGGTTAGGTTTAGGGTTAGGGTTAGTGTTAGGGTTAGGGTTAGGGTTAGCGTACGGGTTAGGGTTAGGGTTAGGGTTAGGGTACGGTTTAGGTTTAGGGTACGGGTTAGGGTTAGGGTTAGGGTTAGGGTTAGGGTTAGGAAAGGGTTAGGGTTAGGGTTAGGGTTAGGGTACGGGTTAAGGTTAGGGTTCGGGTACGGGTTAGGGTTAGGGTTAGGTTTAGGGTTAGGGTTAGGGTTAGGGTTAGGGTACGGGTTAGGTTTAGGGTTCGGGTTAGGGTTAGGGTTACGGGTTAGGGTTAGGGTTAGTGTTAGGGTTAGGGTACGGTTTAGGGTACAGGTTAGGGTTAGGGTTAGGTTTAGGGTTAGGGTTAAGGTACGGGTTAGGGTTTGGGTTAGGTTTAGGGTTAGTGTACGGGTAAGGGTTAGGTTTAGGGTTAGGGTTAGGGTACGGGTTAGGGTTAGGGTTAGTGTTAGGGTTAGGGTATGGGTTAAGTTTAGGTTTAGGGTTAGGGTTAGGGTACGTGTTAGGGTTAGGGTTAGGGTACGGATTAGGTTTAGGGTTAGGGTTAGGGTTAGGGTTAGGGTTAGGGTACGGGTTAGGTTTAGGGTTAGGGTTAGTGTTAGGGTTAGGGTTAGCATACGGGGTAGGGTTAGGGTTAGGTTTAGGGTTAGGCTACGGGTTAGGTTTAGGTTTCGGTTTAGTGTTAGGGTTAGGGTTAGGGTTAGGGTTAGGGTTAGGGTTAGGAAAGGGTTAGGGTTAGGGTTAGGGTTAGGGTACGGGTTAAGGTTAGGGTTAGGGTACGGTTTAGGGTTAGGGTTAGTGTTAGGGTTAGGGTTAAGGTACGGGTTAGGGTTAGGGTTAGGGTACGGTTTAGGGTTAGGGTACGGGTTATGGTACGGGTTAGGGTGAGGGTTAGGTTTAGGGTACGGTTTAGGGTTAGGGTACTGGTTAGGGTTAGGGTTAGGGTACTGGTTAGGGTTAGGGTAAGGGTACGGGTTAGGGTTAGGTTTAGGGTTAGGGTTAGGGTACGGGTTAGGGTTAGGGTTATGGTTAGGGTTAGGGTACGGGTTAAGTTTAGGTTTAGGGTTAGGGTTAGGGTTAGTGTACGGGTTAGGGTTAGGCTAGGGTACGGATTAGGGTTAGGGTTAGGTTTAGGGTTAGGGTTAGGGTATGGGTTAGGGTTAGGGTTAGGGTTAGTGTTAGGGTTAGGGTTAGCGTACGGGTTAGGGTTAGGGTTAGGGTTAGGGTACGGGTTAGGTTTAGGGTACTGGTTAGGGTTAGGGTACGGGTTAGGGTTAGGGTTAGGGTTAGGAAAGGGTTAGGGTTAGGGTTAGGGTTAGGGTACGGTGTAGGGTTAGGTTTAGGGTACGGGTTAGGGATAGGGTTAGGGTTAGGGTTAGGTTTAGGATACGGGTTAGGGGTAGGATAGGTTTAGGGGTTAGGGGTTAGGGTTAGGGTTAGGGTTAGGGTGATGGTTAGGGTACGGGTTAGGGTACGGGTTAGGGTTAGGGTACGGGTTAGTGTTAGGGTTAGGGTTAGGGTTAGGGTACGGGTTAGGGTTAGGGTTAGGGTACGGGTTCGGTTTAAGGTACGGGTTAGGGTACGGGTTAGGGTGAGGGTTAGGTTTAGGTTAGGTTTAGGAAAGGATTAGGGTTAGGGTTAGGGTACGGGTTAGGGTTAGGGTTAGGGTTAGGGTACGGAGTATGGTTAGGGTACGGGGTAGGGTTAGGGTACGGGTTAGGGTACGGGTTAGGGTTAAGGTTAGGTTTAGTGTACGGTTTAGGGTTAGGGTCCTGGTTAGAGTTAGGTTTAGGGTACTGGTTAGGGTTAGGGTTAGGCTTAGGGTTAGGGTACGGGTTAGGGTTAGGGTTGGGTTAGGGTTAGGTTTAGGGTTAGGGTACGGGTTAGGGTTAGGGTACGGGTTAGGGTACGAATTAGGGTTAGGGTTTGGGTTAGGGTTAGGGTACGGGTTAGGGTTAGGGTACGGGTTATGGTTAGGGTTAGTGTACTGGTTAGGGTTAGGGTTAGGTTTAGGGTTAGGGTTAGGGTACGGGTTAGGGTTAGGGTTAGGTTTAGGTTACGGGTTAGGGTTAGGTTTTGGGTTAGTGTTAGGGTACGTTTAGGGTTAGGGTACGGGTTAGGGTTAGCTTTAGGGTACGGGTTAGGGTTAGGGTTAGGGTTAGGGTTAGGATACGGGTTAGGGTTAGGGTTAGAGTTATGGTTAGTGTTAGGGTTAGCGTACGGGTTAGGGTTAAGTTTAGGGTAAGGGTTAGGGTACGGGTTAGGGTTAGGGTTAGGGTTAGGGTTAGGGTTAGGGTTAGGGTTAGGTTTAGAGTACGGGTAAGGGTTAGGGTTAGGGTTAGGATTAGTGTTAGGGTACGGGTTAGGGTACGTGTTAGGGTTAGGGTACCGGTTAGGGTTAGGGTACGGGTTAGGGTTAGGGATAGGGTACGGGTTAGGGTTAGTGTTAAGGGTTAGGGTTAGGGTTAGGGTTAGGGTTAGGGTTAGGTTTAGGATACGGGTTAGTGTTTGGGTTAGGGTTAGGGGTTAGGGGTTAGGGTTAGGGTTAAGGTTAGGGTGAGGGTTAGGGTTAGGGTTAGGGTTAGGGTTAGGGTACGGGTTAGGGTTAGGGTAGGGTTAGGGGTTAGGGGTTAGGGTTAGGGTTAGGGTTAGGGTGATGGTTAGGGTACGGGTTAGGGTACGGGTTAGGGTTAGGGTACGGGTTAGTGTTAGGGTTAGGGTTAGGGTATGGGTTAGTGTTAGGTTTAGGGTTAGGGTTAGGGTACGGGTTAGGGTTAGGGTTAGGGTTAGGGTTTGGGTTAGGGTACGGGTTAGGGTTAGGGTACGGATTAGGGTACGAATTAGGGTTAGGGTTAGGTTTAGGATACGGGTTAGGGTTAGGGTTAGGGTTAGGGGTTAGGGGTTAGGTTTAGTGTTAGAGTACGGGTTAGGGTTAGGGTTAGGTTTAGGGTACGGGTTAGGGTTAGGGTTAGGGTTAGGGTTAGGGTACGGGTTAGGGTTAGGGTACGGGTTATGTTTAGGGTTAGGGTACTGGTTAGGGTTAGGGTTAGGTTTAGGTTTAGGGTTAGGGTTAGGGTACGGGTTAGGGTTAGGGTTAGGGTTAGGTTTAGGGTACGGGTTAGGGTTAGGGTACGGGTTAGGGTTACGGTTAGGGTACGGGTTAGGGTTAGGTTTAGGGGTTAGGGTTAGGGTTAGGGTTAGTGTTAGGGATAGGGTTAGGGTACAGGTTAGGGTTAGGGTACGGGTTAGGGTTAGGGTGAGGTTTAGGGTTAGGGTTAGCATACAGGTTAAGGTTAGAATTAGGGTTAGGTTTAGTGTTAGCGTACGGGTTAGGGTTATGGTACGGGTTAGGGTTAGGGTTAGGGTTAGGGTTAGGGTTAGGTTAGGGTTAGGGTTAGGGTTAGGAAAGGGTTAGGATTAGGATTAGGGTTAGGGTAAGGGTACGGGTTAAGGTTAGGGTTAGGGTTAGGGTTAGGGTACGAGTTAGGTTTAGGGTTAGGGGTTAGCTTTAGGGTTAGGTTAGGGTACGGGTTAGGGTTAGGGTTAGGGTTAGGGTTAGGGGTTAGGGTTAGGTTTAGGGTTAGGGTTAGGGTACGGTTTAGGGTACGGGTTAGGGTTAGGGTTAGAGTTAGGGTTAGGGTTAGGGGTTAGGGTTAGGGTTAGGGTTTGGGTTAGGTTTAGGGTTAGGGTACGGGTAAGGGTTAGGTTTAGGGTTAGGGTTAGGGTACGGGTTAGGGTTAGGGTTAGTGTTAGGGTTAGGGTATGGGTTAAGTTTAGGGTTAGGGTTAGGGTTAGGTTTAGGGTACGTGTTAGGGTTAGGGTTAGGGTACGGATTAGGTTTAGGGTTAGGGTTAGGGTACGGGTTAGGTTTAGGGTTAGGGTTAGTGTTAGGGTTAGGGTTAGCGTACGGGTTAGGGTTAGGGTTAGGTTTAGGGTTAGGTTACGGGTTAGGTTTAGGGTACGGTTTAGTGTTAGGGTTAGGGTTAGGGTTAGGGTTAGGGTTAAGTTACGGGTTAGGGTTAGGGTTAGGGTACGGTTTAGGGTTAGGGTACGGGTTAGGGTACGGGTTAGGGTGAGGGTTAAGTTTAGGGTACGGTTTAGGGTTAGGGTACTAGTTAGGGTTAGGGTTAGGTACTGGTTAGGGTTAGGGTAAGGGTACGGGTTAGGGTTAGGTTTAGGGTTAGGGTTAGGGTACGGGTTAGGGTTAGGGTTAGGGTTAGGGTTAGGGTACGGGTTAAGTTTAGGTTTAGGGTTAGGGTTAGGGTTAGGGTACGGGTTAGGGTTAGGCTAGGGTACGGATTAGGGTTAGGGTTAGGTTTAGGTTTAGGGTTAGGGTTAGGGTTAGGGTTAGGGTTAGGAAAGGGTTAGGATTAGGATTAGGGTTAGGGTTAGGGTACGGGTTAAGGTTAGGGTTAGGGTTAGGGTTAGGGTACGAGTTAGGTTTAGGGTTAGGGTTTAGCTTTAGGGTTAGGGTTAGGGTACGGGTTAGGGTTAGGGTTAGGGTTAGGGTTAGGGTTAGGGGTTAGGGTTAGGGTTAGGGTTAGGGTTAGGGTACGGTTTAGGGTACGGGTTAGGGTTAGGGTTAGAGTTAGGGTTAGGGTTAGGGGTTAGGGTTAGGGTTAGGGTTTGGGTTAGGTTTAGGGTTAGGGTACGGGTAAGGGTTAGGTTTAGGGTTAGGGTTAGGGTACGGGTTAGGGTTAGGGTTAGTGTTAGGGTTAGGGTATGGGTTAAGTTTAGGGTTAGGGTTAGGGTTAGGGTTAGGGTACGTGTTAGGGTTAGGGTTAGGGTACGGATTAGGTTTAGGGTTAGGGTTAGGGTTAGGGTTAGGGTACGGGTTAGGTTTAGGGTTAGGGTTAGTGTTAGGGTTAGGGTTAGCGTACGGGTTAGGGTTAGGGTTAGGTTTAGGGTTAGGGTACGGTTTAGGTTTAGGGTACGGTTTAGTGTTAGGGTTAGGGTTAGGGTTAGGGTTAGGGTTAAGTTACGGGTTAGGGTTAGGGTTAGGGTACGGTTTAGGGTTAGGGTACGGGTTAGGGTACGGGTTAGGGTGAGGGTTAAGTTTAGGGTACGGTTTAGGGTTAGGGTACTAGTTAGGGTTAGGGTTAGGTACTGGTTAGGGTTAGGGTAAGGGTACGGGTTAGGGTTAGTTTTAGGGTTAGGGTTAGGGTACGGGATAGGGTTAGGGTTAGGGTTAGGGTTAGGGTACGGGTTAAGTTTAGGTTTAGGGTTAGGGTTAGGGTTAGGGTACGGGTTAGGGTTAGGCTAGGGTACGGATTAGGGTTAGGGTTAGGTTTAGGGTTAGGGTTAGGGTATGGGTTAGGTTTAGGGTTAGGGTTAGTGTTAGGTTAGGGTTAGGGTTAGCGTACGGGTTAGGGTTAGGGTTAGGGTTAGGGTACGGGTTAGGTTTAGGGTACGGGTTAGGGTTAGGGTTAGGGTTAGGGTTAGGGTTAGGGTTAGGTTTAGGAAAGGGTTAGGGTTAGGGTTAGGGTTAGGATACGGGTTAGGGTTAGGTTTAGGATACGGGTTAGGGTTAGGGTTAGGGTTAGGGTTAGGTTTAGGATACGGGTTAGGGTTAGGATAGGGTTAGGGGTTAGAGGTTAGGGTTAGGGTTAGGGTTAGGGTGATGGTTAGTGTACGGGTTAGGGTACGGGTTAGGGTTAGGGTACGGGTTAGTGTTAGGGTTAGGGTTAGGGTTAGGGTACGGGTTAGGTTTAGGGTTAGTGTACGAGTTAGGTTTAGGGTTAGGGGTTAGCGTTAGGGTTAGGGTTAGGGTACGGGTTAGGGTACGGGTTAGGGTTAGGGTTAGGGGTTAGGGTTAGGTTTAGGGTTAGGGTTAGGGTACGGTTTAGGGTACGGGTTAGGGTTAGGGTTAGGGTTAGGGTACGGGTTAGGGTTAGGGTTAGGTTTAGGGTTAGGGTTAGGGTACGGGTTAGGGTTAGGGTTTGGGTTAGGTTTAGGGTTAGGGTACGGGTAAGGGTTAGGTTTAGGGTTAGAGTTAGGGTACGGGTTAGGGTTAGGGTTAGTGTTAGGGTTAGGGTATGGGTTAAGTTTAGGGTTAGGGTTAGGAAAGGGTTAGGGTTAGGATTAGGGTTAGGGTTAGGGTACGGGATAAGGTTAGGGTTAGGGTTAGGGTTAGGGTACGAGTTAGGTTTAGGGTTAGGGGTTAGCGTTAGGGTTAGGGTTAGGGTACGGGTTTCGGTTAGGGTTAGGGTTAGGGTTAGGGGATAGGGTTAGGGTTAGGGTTAGGGTTAGGGTACGGTTTAAGGTACGGGTTAGGGTTAGGGTTAGGGTTAGGGTTAGGGTTAGGGTTAGGGGTTAGGTTTAGGGTTAGGGTTTGGGTTAGGTTTAGGGTTAGGGTACGGGTAAGGGTTAGGTTTAGGGTTAGGGTTAGGGTACGGGTTAGGGTTAGAGTTAGTGTTAGGGTTAGGGTATGGGTTAAGTTTAGGGTTAAGGTTAGGGTTAGGGTACGTGTTAGGGTTAGGGTTAGGGTACGGATTAGGTTTAGGGATAGGGTTAGGGTTAGGGTTAGGGTATGGGTTAGGTTTAGGGTACGGGTTAGTGTTAGGGTTAGAGTTAGGGTTAGGTTTAGGGTTAGGGTTAGGAAAGGGTTAGGGTTAGGGTTAGGGTTAGGGTACGGGTTAAGGTTAGGGTTAGGGTACGGGTTAGGGTTAGGGTTAGTGTTAGGGTTAGGTTTAAGGTACGGGTTAGGGTTAGGGTTAGGCTACGGTTTAGGGTTAGGGTACGGGTTAGGGTACGGGTTAGGGTGAGGGTTAGGTTTAGGGTACGGTTTAGGGTTAGGGTACTAGTTAGGGTTAGGGTTAGGTACTGGTTAGGGTTAGGGTAAGGTTACGGGTTAGGGTTAGGTTTAGGGTTAGGGTTAGGGTACGGGTTAGGGTTAGGGTTAGGGTTAGGGTTAGGGTTAGGGTACGGGTTAAGTTTAGGTTTAGGGTTAGGGTTAGGGTTAGGGTACGGGTTAGGGTTAGGCTAGGGTACGGATTAGGGTTAGGGTTATGTTTAGGGTTAGGGTTAGGGTATGGGTTAGGTTTAGGGTTAGGGTTAGTGTTAGGGTTAGGGTTAGGGTTAGCGTACGGGTTAGGGTTAGGGTTAGGGTTAGGGTACGGTTTAGGTTTAGGGTACGGGTTAGGGTTAGGGTTAGGGTTAGGGTTAGGGTTAGGAAAGGGTTAGGGTTAGGGTTAGGGTTAGGGTACGGGTTAAGGTTAGGGTTCGGGTACGGGTTAGGGTTAGGGTTAGGTTTAGGGTTAGGGTTAGGGTTAGGGTTAGGGTACGGGTTAGGTTTAGGGTTCGGGTTAGGGTTAGGGTTACGGGTTAGGGTTAGGGTTAGTGTTAGGGTTAGGGTACGGTTTAGGGTACAGGTTAGGGTTAGGGTTAGGTTTAGGGTTAGGGTTAAGGTACGGGTTAGGGTTTGGGTTAGGTTTAGGGTTAGTGTACGGGTAAGGGTTAGGTTTAGGGTTAGGGTTAGGGTACGGGTTAGGGTTAGGGTTAGTGTTAGGGTTAGGGTATGGGTTAAGTTTAGGTTTAGGGTTAGGGTTAGGGTACGTGTTAGGGTTAGGGTTAGGGTACGGATTAGGTTTAGGGTTAGGGTTAGGGTTAGGGTTAGGGTTAGGGTACGGGTTAGGTTTAGGGTTAGGGTTAGTGTTAGGGTTAGGGTTAGCATACGGGGTAGGGTTAGGGTTAGGTTTAGGTTTAGGCTACGGGTTAGGTTTAGGTTTCGGTTTAGTGTTAGGGTTAGGGTTAGGGTTAGGGTTAGGGTTAGGGTTAGGAAAGGGTTAGGGTTAGGGTTAGGGTTAGGGTACGGGTTAAGGTTAGGGTTAGGGTACGGTTTAGGGTTAGGGTTAGTGTTAGGGTTAGGGTTAAGGTACGGGTTAGGGTTAGGGTTAGGGTACGGTTTAGGGTTAGGGTACGGGTTATGGTACGGGTTAGGGTGAGGGTTAGGTTTAGGGTACGGTTTAGGGTTAGGGTACTGGTTAGGGTTAGGGTTAGGGTACTGGTTAGGGTTAGGGTAAGGGTACGGGTTAGGGTTAGGTTTAGGGTTAGGGTTAGGGTACGGGTTAGGGTTAGGGTTATGGTTAGGGTTAGGGTACGGGTTAAGTTTAGGTTTAGGGTTAGGGTTAGGGTTAGTGTACGGGTTAGGGTTAGGCTAGGGTACGGATTAGGGTTAGGGTTAGGTTTAGGGTTAGGGTTAGGGTATGGGTTAGGGTTAGGGTTAGGGTTAGTGTTAGGGTTAGGGTTAGCGTACGGGTTAGGGTTAGGGTTAGGGTTAGGGTACGGGTTAGGTTTAGGGTACTGGTTAGGGTTAGGGTACGGGTTAGGGTAAGGGTTAGGGTTAGGAAAGGGTTAGGGTTAGGGTTAGGGTTAGGGTACGGTGTAGGGTTAGGTTTAGGGTACGGGTTAGGGATAGGGTTAGGGTTAGGGTTAGGTTTAGGATACGGGTTAGGGGTAGGATAGGTTTAGGGGTTAGGGGTTAGGGTTAGGGTTAGGGTTAGGGTGATGGTTAGGGTACGGGTTAGGGTACGGGTTAGGGTTAGGGTACGGGTTAGTGTTAGGGTTAGGGTTAGGGTTAGGGTACGGGTTAGGGTTAGGGTTAGGGTACGGGTTCGGTTTAAGGTACGGGTTAGAGTACGGGTTAGGGTGAGGGTTAGGTTTAGGTTAGGTTTAGGAAAGGATTAGGGTTAGGGTTAGGGTACGGGTTAGGGTTAGGGTTAGGGTTAGGGTACGGAGTATGGTTAGGGTACGGGGTAGGGTTAGGGTACGGGTTAGGGTACGGGTTAGGGTTAAGGTTAGGTTTAGTGTACGGTTTAGGGTTAGGGTCCTGGTTAGAGTTAGGTTTAGGGTACTGGTTAGGGTTAGGGTTAGGCTTAGGGTTAGGGTACGGGTTAGGGTTAGGGTTGGGTTAGGGTTAGGTTTAGGGTTAGGGTACGGGTTAGGGTTAGGGTACGGGTTAGGGTACGAATTAGGGTTAGGGTTTGGGTTAGGGTTAGGGTACGGGTTAGGGTTAGGGTACGGGTTATGGTTAGGGTTAGGGTACTGGTTAGGGTTAGGGTTAGGTTTAGGGTTAGGGTTAGGGTACGGGTTAGGGTTAGGGTTAGGTTTAGGTTACGGGTTAGGGTTAGGTTTTGGGTTAGTGTTAGGGTACGTTTAGGGTTAGGGTACGGGTTAGGGTTAGCTTTAGGGTACGGGTTAGGGTTAGGGTTAGGGTTAGGGTTAGGATACGGGTTAGGGTTAGGGTTAGAGTTATGGTTAGTGTTAGGGTTAGCGTACGGGTTAGGGTTAAGTTTAGGGTAAGGGTTAGGGTACGGGTTAGGGTTAGGGTTAGGGTTAGGGTTAGGGTTAGGGTTAGGGTTAGGTTTAGAGTACGGGTAAGGGTTAGGGTTAGGGTTAGGATTAGTGTTAGGGTACGGGTTAGGGTACGTGTTAGGGTTAGGGTACCGGTTAGGGTTAGGGTACGGGTTAGGGTTAGGGATAGGGTACGGGTTAGGGTTAGTGTTAAGGGTTAGGGTTAGGGTTAGGGTTAGGGTTAGGGTTAGGTTTAGGATACGGGTTAGTGTTTGGGTTAGGGTTAGGGGTTAGGGGTTAGGGTTAGGGTTAAGGTTAGGGTGAGGGTTAGGGTTAGGGTTAGGGTTAGGGTTAGGGTACGGGTTAGGGTTAGGGTACGGGTTTGTGTTAGGGTTACGGTTAGGGTTAGGGTACGGGTTAGGGTTAGGTTTACGGTTAGGGTACGGTTTAGGGTTAGGGTACGGGTTAGGGTTAGGGTTAGGGTTAGGGTTAGGGTACGGGTTAGGTGTAGGGTTAGGGTACGGATTAGGTTTAGGGTTAGGGTTAGGGTTAGGGTTATGGTACGGGTCAGGGTTAGGGTTAGGGTTAGTGTTAGGGTTAGCGTTAGCGTACTGGTTAGGGTTAGGGTTAGGGTTAGGGTTAGGGTTAGGGTACGGGTTAGGTTTAGGGTACGGGTTAGGTTTAGGGTTAGGGTTAGGGTTAGGGTTAGTAAAGGGTTAGGGTTAGGGTTAGGGTTTGGGTTAGGGTACGGGTTAGGGTTAGGTTTAGGGTACGGGTTAGAGTTAGGTTAAGGGTTAGGGTTAGGTTTAGGGTACGGGTTAGGGTGAGGGTTAGGGTTAGAGGTTAGGGGTTAGGGTTAGGGTTAGGGTTAGGGTGAGGTTTAGGGTACGGTTTAGGGTACGGGTTAGGGTTAGGGTACGGGTTAGTGTTAGGGTTAGGCTTAGGGTTAGGGTACGGGTTAGGGTTAGGGTTAGGGTTAGGGTACGGTTTAGGGTTAGGGTACGGGTTAGGGTACGGGTTAGGGTGAGGGTTAGGTTTAGGGTACGGTTTAGGGTTAGGGTACTGGTTAGGGTTAGGGTTAGGGTACTGGTTAGGGTTAGGGTAAGGGTACAGGTTAGGTTTAGGTATAGGGTTAGGGTTAGGGTACGTGTTAGGGTTAGGGTTAGGTTTAGGGTACGGGTTAAGTTTAGGTTTAGGGTTAGGGTACGGGTTAGTGTTAGGCTAGGGTACGGATTAGGGTTAGGGTTAGGTTTAGGGTTAGGGTTAGGGTATGGGTTAGGGTTAGGGTTAGGGTTAGTGTTAGGGTTAGGGTTAGCGTACGGGTTAGGGTTAGGGTTAGGGTTAGGGTACGGGTTAGGTTTAGGGTACGGGTTAGGGTTAGGGTACAGGTTAGGGTTAGGGTTAGGGTTAGGAAAGGGTTAGGGTTAGGGTTAGGGTACGGGTTAGGGTTAGGTTTAGGGTACGGGTTAGGGTTAGGGTTAGGGTTAGGGTTAGGTTTAGGATACGGGTTAGGGTTAGGATAGGGTTAGGGGTTAGGGGTTAGGGTTAGGGTTAGGGTTATGGTGATGGTTAGGATACGGGTTAGGGTACGGGTTAGGGTTAGGGTACGGGTTAGTGTTAGGGTTAGGGTTAGGGTTAGGGTACGGGTTAGGGTTAGGGTTAGGGTACGGGTTAGGGTTAGGCTTAGGGTTAGGGTACGGGTTAGGGTTAGGGTTGGGTTAGGGTTAGGGTTAGGGTTAGGGTACGGGTTAGGGTTAGGGTTAGGGTACGGGTTAGGGTTAGGGTACGGGTTAGTGTGAGGGTTAGGGTTAGGGTTAGGTTTAGGAAAGGATTAGGATCAGGGTTAGGGTACGGGTTAGGTTTAGGTTTAGGGTACGGGTTAGGGTTAGGGTACGGGTTAGGGTTAGGGTTAGGGTTAGGGTTAGGGTTAGGGTACGGAGTATGGTTAGGGTACGGGGTAGGGTTAGGGTACGGGTTAGGGTACGGGTTAGGGTTAGGGTTAGGTTTAGGGTACGGTTTAGGGTTAGGGTCCTGGTTAGGGTTAGGGTTAGGGTACTGGTTAGGGTTAGGGTTAGGGTACGGGTTAGGGTTAGGCTTAGGGTTAGGGTACGGTTTAGGGTTAGGGTTGGGTTAGGGTTAGGGGTAGGGTTAGGGTATGGGTTAGGGTTTGGGTACGGGTTAGGGTACGAATTAGGGTTAGGGTTTGGGTTAGGGTTAGGGTACGGGTTAGGGTTAGGGTACGGGTTATGGTTAGGGTTAGGGTACTGGTTAGGGTTAGGTTTAGGTTTAGGGTTGGGGTTAGGGTACGGGTTAGGGTTAGGGTTAGGTTTAGGGTACGGGTTAGGGTTAGGTTTTGGGTTAGTGTTAGGGTACGGTTAGGGTTAGGGTACGGGTTAGGGTTAGGTTTAGGGTACGGGTTAGGTTTAGGGTTAGGGTTAGGGTTAGGATACGGGTTAGGGTTAGGGTTAGAGTTATGGTTAGTGTTAGGTTTAGCGTACGGGTTAGGGTTAGGTTTAGGGTAAGGGTTAGGGTACGGGATAGGGTTAGGGTTAGGGTTAGGTTTAGGTTTAGGGTACCGGTTAGGGTTAGGGTTAGGGTTAGGATTAGTGTTAGGGTAAGGGTTAGGGTACGTGTTAGGGTTAGGGTACCGGTTAGGGTTAGGGTACGGGTTAGGGTTAGGGTTAGGGTACGGGTTAGGGTTAGTGTTAACGGTTAGGGTTAGGGTTAGGGTTAGGGTTAGGTTTAGGATACGGGTTAGGGTTAGGGTTAGGGGTTAGGGGTTAGGGTTAGGGTTAAGGTTAGGGTGAGGGTTAGGGTTAGGGTTACTGTACGGGTTAGGTTTAGGGTACGGGTTAGTGTTAGGGTTCCGGTTAGGGTTAGGGTACGGGTTAGGGTTAGGTTTAGTGTTAGGGTACGGGTTAGGGTTAGGGTACGGGTTAGGGTACGGGTTAGGGTGAGGGTTAGGGTTAGGGTTAGGTTTAGGAAAGGATTAGGGTTAGGGTTAGGGTACGGGTTAGGGTTAGGGTTAGGGTTAGGGTACGGAGTATGGTTAGGGTACGGGGTAGGGTTAGGGTACGGGTTAGGGTACGAGTTAGGGTTAGGGTTAGGGTACGGGTTAGGTTTAGGATTGGGTTGGGGTTTGGGTTAGGGTTAGGGTACGGTTTAGGTTTAGGGTACGGCTTAGGGTACGGGTTAGGGTTAGGGTTAGGTTTAGGGTACGGATTAGGGTTAGGGTACTGGTTAGGTTTAGGGTTAGGGTACTAGTTAGGGTTTGGGTTAGGGTACCGGTTAGGGTTAGGCTTAGGGGTAGGGTATGGGTTAGGGTTAGGGTTGGGTTAGGGTTAGGGTTAGGGTTAGGGTACGGGTTAGGGTTAGGGTACGGGTTAGGGTACGGATTAGGATTAGGGTTAGGTTTAGGTTTAGGGTACGGGTTAGGGTTAGGGTACGGGTTATGGTTAGGTTTAGGGTACTGGTTAGGTTTAGGGTTAGGGTTAGTTTTAGGGTTAGGGTACGGGTTAGGGTTAGGGTTAGGGTTAGGGTACGGGTTAGGGTTAGGGTACGGGTTAGTGTTAGGTTTAGGGTACGGGTTAGGGTTAGGGTTAGGATACGGGTTAGGGTTAGGGTTAGGGTTAGGGTTAGTGTTAGGTTTAGCGTACGGGTTAGGGTTAGGTTTAGGGTACGGGTTAGGGTACGGGTTAGGGTACGGGTTAGGGTTAGGGTTAGGGTATGGGTTAGGGTTAGGCTAGGGTACGGATTAGGGTTAGGGTTAGGGTTAGGGTTAGGGTATGGGTTAGGTTTAGGTTTAGGGTTAGTTTTAGGGTTATGGTTAGCGTACAGGTTAGGGTTAGGGTTAGGGTTAGGGTACGGGTTAGGGTTAGGGTTAGGGTTAGTGTTAGGGTTAGGGTTAGCGTACGGGTTAGGGTTAGGGTTAGGGTTAGGGTACGGGTTAGGTTTAGGGTACGGGTTAGGGTTAGGGTTAGGGTTAGGGTTAGGAAAGGGTTAGGGTTAGGGTTAGGGTTAGGGTTAGTTTTAGGATACGGGTTAGGTTTAGGATAAGGTTAGGGGTTATTGGTTAGGGTTAGGGGTAGGGTTAGGGTGAAGGTTAGGGTACGGGTTTGGGTACGGGTTAGGGTTAGGGTACGGGTTAGTGTTAGGGTTAGGTTTAGGGTTAGGGTACGGGTTAGGGCTAGGGTTAGGTTTAGGGTACGGGTTAGGGTTAGGGTACGGGTTAGGGTACGGGTTAGGGGGAGGGTTAGGGTTAGGGTTAGGTTTAGGAAAGGATTAGGTTTAGGGTTAGGGTACGGGTTAGGGTTAGGGTTAGGGTTAGGATACGGAGTATGGTTAGGGTACGGGGTAGGGTTAGGGTACGGGTTAGGGTACGGGTTAGGTTTAGGGTTAGTTTTAGGGTACGTTTTAGGGTTAGGTTCCTGGTTAGGGTTTGGGTTAGGGTACTGGTTAGGGTTAGGGTTAGGGTACTGGTTAGGGTTAGGCTTAGGGTTAGGGTACGGGTTAGGGTTAGGGTTGGGTTAGGTTTAGGGTTAGGGTTAGGGTACGGGTTAGGGTTAGGGTACGGGTTAGGGTACGAATTAGGGTTAGGGTTAGGGTTAGGGTTAGGGTACGGGTTAGGGTTAGGGTACGGGTTACGGTTAGGGTTAGGGTACTGGTTAGGGTTAGGGTTAGGGTTAGGGTTTTGGTACGGGTTAGGGTTAGGGTTAGGTTTAGGGTACGGGTTAGGGTTAGGGTACTGGTTAGGGTTAGGTTTAGGGTACGGGTTAGAGTTAGGGTTAGGGTTAGGGTAAGGGTACGGTTTAGGGTTAGGGTTAGGGTTAGGGAACGGTTTAGGGTACGGGTTAGGGTTAGGGTTAGGGTTAGGGTACGAGTTAGGTTTAGGGTTAGGGGTTAGCGTTAGTGTTAGGGTTAGGGTACGGGTTAGGGTTAGGGTTAGGGGATAGGGTTAGGGTTAGGGTACGGGTTAGGGTTAGGGTACGGGTTAGGGTTAGGGTTAGGTTTAGGTTTAGGGTACGGGTTAGGGTTAGGGTACGGGTTAGGGTTATGTTTAGGGTACGGGTTAGGGTTAGGTTAAGGGGTTAGGGTTAGGGTTAGGGTTAGTGTTAGGGATAGGGTTAGGGTACAGGTTAGGGTTAGGGTACGACTTAGGGTTAGGGTGAGGTTTAGGGTTAGGGTTAGTATACGGGTTAGGGTTAGTATTAGGGTTAGGGTTAGTGTTAGCGTACAGGTTAGGGTTATGGTACGGGTTAGGGTTAGGGTTAGGGTTAGGGTTAGGGTTAGGGTTAGGGTTAGGAAAGGGTTAGGGTTAGGATTAGGGATAGGGTTAGGGTACGGGTTAAGGTTAGGGTTCGGGTACGGGTTAGGGTTAGGGTTAGGGTTAGGGTTAGGGTACGGGATAGGGTTAGGGTTAGGGTTAGGGTTAGGGTTAGGGGTTAGGGTTAGGGTTAGGGTTAGGGTTAGTGTACGGTTTAGCGTACGGGTTAGGGTTAGGGTTAGGGTTAGGGTTAGGGAGGGTGTACGGGTTACGGTTAGGGTTAGGTTTAGGGTTAGGGTTAGGGTACGGGGTAGGGTTAGGGTTTGTGTTAGGTTTAGGGTTAGGGTACGGGTAAGGGTTAGGTTTAGGGTTAGGGTTAGGGTACGGGTTAGGGTTAGGGTTAGTGTTAGGGTTAGGTTATGGGTTAAGTTTAGGGTTAGGGTTAGGGTTAGGGTTAGGGTAAGTGTTAGGGTTAGGGTTAGGGTACGGATTAGGGTTAGGGTTAGGTTTAGGGTTAGGGTTAGGGTACGGGTTAGGTTTAGGGTTAGGGTCAGTGTTAGGGTTAGGATTAGCGTACGGGTTAGGGTTAGGGTTAGGTTTAGGGTTAGGGTACGGGTTAGGTTTAGGGTTAGGGTTGGGGTTAGGGTATGGGTTAGGGTTAGGGTTAGGGTTAGTGTTAGGGTTATGGTTAGCGTACGGGTTAGGGTTAGGGTTAGGGTTAGGGTACGGGTTAGGGTTAGGGTTAGGGTTAGTGTTAGGGTTAGGGTTAG
>JAVLSZ010000152.1:447500-450000 GCA_032313775.1 Urocyon cinereoargenteus | reverse complement strand
GTTAGGGTACGGGTTAGGGTACGGGTTAGGGTGAGGGTTAGGGTTCGGGTTAGGTTTAGGAAAGGATTAGGGTTAGGGTTAGGGTACGGGTTAGGGTTAGGGTTAGGGTTAGGGTACGGAGTATGGTTAGGGTACGGGGTAGGGTTAGGGTACGAGTTAGGGTACGGGTTAGGGTTAGGGTTAGGTTTAGGGTACGGTTTAGGGTTAGGGTCCTGGTTAGGGTTAGGGTTAGGGTACTGGTTAGGTTTAGGGTTAGGGTACGGGTTAGGGTTAGGCTTAGGGTTAGGGTACGAGTTAGGGTTAGGGTTGGGTTAGGGTTAGGGTTAGGGTTAGGGTACGGGTTAGTGTTAGGGTACGGATTAGGGTACGAATTAGGGTTAGGGTTTGGGTTAGGGTTAGGATACGGGTTAGGGTTAGGTTACGGGTTATGGTTAGGGTTAGGGTACTGGTTAGGTTTAGGGTTAGGTTTAGCGTTAGGGTTAGGGTACGGGTTAGGGTTAGGGTTAGGTTTAGGGTACGGGTTAGGGTTAGGTTTTGGGTTAGTGTTAGGGTACGGTTAGGTTTAGGGTACGGGTTAGGTTTAGGTTTAGGGTACGGGTTAGGGTTAGGGTTAGGGTTAGGGTTAGGATACGGGTTAGGGTTAGGTTTAGGGTTAGGGTTAGTGTTAGGGTTAGCGTACGGGTTAGGGTTAGGTTTAGGGTAAGGGTTAGGGTACGGGTTAGGGTTAGGGTTAGGGTTAGGTTTAGGGTACGGGTTAGGGTACGGGTTAGGGTTAGGGTACGGGTTAGGGTACGGGTTAGGGTGAGGGTTAGGGTTAGGATTAGTTTTAGGAAAGGATTAGGGTTAGGGTTAGGGTACGTGTTAGGGTTAGGGTTAGGGTTAGGGTACGGAGTATGGTTAGGGTACGGGGTAGGGTTAGGGTACGGGTTAGGGTACGATTTAGGGTTAGGGTTAGGGTACGGGTTAGTTTTAGGATTGGGTTGGGGTTTGGGTTAGGGTTAGGGACGGGTTAGGTTTAGGGTACGGCTTAGGGTACGGGTTAGGGTTAGGGTTAGGTTTAGGATACGGGTTAGGGTTAGGGTTAGGGTTAGGGGTTAGGGGTTAGGTTTAGGGATAGGGTACGGGTTAGTGTTAGGGTTAGGTTTAGGGTACGGGTTAGGGTACGGGTTAGGGTTAGGGTACAGGTTAGGGTTAGGTTTAGGGTACGGGTTAGGGTTAGGGTTAGGGTTAGGGTTAGGATACGGGTTAGGGTTAGGGTTAGGGTTAGGGTTAGTGTTAGGTTTAGCGTACGGTTTAGGGTTAGGTTTAGGGTACGGGTTAGGGAACGGGTTAGGGTTAGGGTTAGGGTTAGGGTTAGGGTACGGGTTAGGGTTAGGTTAGGGTACGGATTAGGGTTAGGTTTAGGGTTAGGGTTGGGGTTAGGGTATGGTTTAGGGTTAGGGTTAGGGTTAGTGTTAGGGTTATGGTTAGCGTACGGGTTAGGGTTAGGGTTAGGGTTAGGGTACGGGTTAGGGTTAGGGTTAGGGTTAGTGTTAGGGTTAGGGTTAGCGTACGGGTTAGGGTTAGGGTTAGGGTTAGGGTACGGGTTAGGTTTAGGGTACGGGTTAGGGTTAGGGTTAGGGTTAGGGTTAGGGTTAGGAAAGGGTTAGGGTTAGGGTTAGGGTTAGGGTTAGGGTACGGGTTAGGGTTAGGTTTAGTGTACGGGTTAGGGTTAGGGTTAGGGTTAGGGTTAGGTTTAGGATACGGGTTAGGGTTAGGATAACGTTAGGGGTTAGGGGTTAGGGTTAGGGTTAGGGTTAGGGTGATGGTTAGGGTACGGGTTAGGGTACGGGTTAGGGTTAGGGTACGGGTTAGTGTTAGGGTTAGGGTTAGGGTTAGGGTACGGGTTAGGGTTAGGGTTAGGGTTAGGGTACGGGTTAGGGTTAGGGTACGGGTGGGTACGGGTTAGGGTGAGGGTTAGGGTTAGGGTTAGGTTTAGGAAAGGATTAGGGTTAGGGTTAGGGTACGGGTTAGGGTTAGAGTTAGGGTTAGGATACGGAGTATGGTTAGGGTACGGGGTAGGGTTAGGGTACGGGTTAGGGTACGGGTTAGGGTTAGGGTTAGGTTTAGGTTACGGTTTAGGGTTAGGGTCCTGGTTAGGGTTAGGGTTAGGGTACTGGTTAGGGTTAGGGTTAGGGTACGGGTTAGGGTTAGGCTTAGGTTAGGTTACGGGTTAGGGTTAGGGTTGGGTTAGGGTTAGTGTTAGGGTTAGGGTACGGGTTAGGGTTAGGGTACGGGTTAGGGTACGAATTAGGGTTAGGGTTAGGGTTAGGGTTAGGGTACGGGTTAGGGTTAGGGTACGGGTTATGGTTAGGGTTAGGGTACTGGTTAGGGTTAGGGTTAGTGTTAGGGTTAGGGTACGGGTTAGGGTTAGGGTTAGGGTTAGGTTTAGGGTACGGGTTAGGGTTAGGGTACGGGTTAGGGTTAGGTTTAGGGTACGGGTTAGAGTTAGGGTTAGGGT
>JAVLSZ010000152.1:330000-437500 GCA_032313775.1 Urocyon cinereoargenteus | reverse complement strand
GGGTACGTGTTAGGGTTAGGGTTAGGGTTAGGGTACGGGTTAAGTTTAGGTTTAGGGTTAGGGTTAGGGTTAGGTTACGGGTTAGGGTTAGGCTAGGGTACGGATTAGGGTTAGGGTTAGGTTTAGGGTTAGGGTTAGGGTATGGGTTAGGGTTAGGGTTAGGGTTAGTGTTAGGGTTAGGGTTAGCGTACGCGTTAGGGTTAGGGTTAGGGTTAGGGTACGGGTTAGGTTTAGGGTACGGGTTAGGGTTAGGGTTAGGGTTAGGGTTAGGAAAGGGTTAGGGTTAGGGTTAGGGTTAGGGTATGGGTTAGGGTTAGGTTTAGGGTACGGGTTAGGGTTAGGGTTAGGGTTAGTGTTAGGGTTAGGTTTAGGATACGGGTTAGGGTTAGGATAGGGTTAGGGGTTAGGGGTTAGGGTTAGGGTTAGGGTTAGGGTGATGGTTAGGGTACGGGTTAGGGTACGGGTTAGGGTTAGGGTACGGGTTAGTGTTAGGGTTAGGGTACGGGTTAGGGTTAGGGTTAGGGTTATGGTTAGGGTACGGGTTAGGGTACGGGTTAGAGTGAGGGTTAGGGTTCGGGTTAGGTTTAGGAAAGGATTAGGGTTAGGGTTAGGGTACGGGTTAGGGTTAGGGTTAGGGTTAGGGTACGGAGTATGGTTAGGGTACGGGGTAGGGTTAGGGTACGAGTTAGGGTACGGTTTAGGGTTAGGGTTAGGTTTAGGGTACGGTTTAGGGTTAGGGTCCTGGTTAGGGTTAGGGTTAGGGTACTGGTTAGGTTTAGGGTTAGGGTACGGGTTAGGGTTAGGCTTAGGGTTAGGGTACGGGTTAGGGTTAGGGTTGGGTTAGGGTTAGGGTTAGGGTACGGGTTAGTGTTAGGGTACGGATTAGGGTACGAATTAGGGTTAGGGTTTGGGTTAGGGTTAGGATACGGGTTAGGGTTAGGTTACGGGTTATGGTTAGGGTTAGGGTACTGGTTAGGTTTAGATTTAGGTTTAGCGTTAGGGTTAGGGTACGGGTTAGGGTTAGGGTTAGGTTTAGGGTACGGGTTAGGGTTAGGTTTTGGGTTAGTGTTAGGGTACGGTTAGGTTTAGGGTACGGGTTAGGTTTAGGTTTAGGGTACGGGTTAGGGTTAGGGTTAGGGTTAGGGTTAGGATACGGGTTAGGGTTAGGTTTAGGGTTAGGGTTAGTGTTAGGGTTAGCGTACGGGTTAGGGTTAGGTTTAGGGTAAGGGTTAGGGTACGGGTTAGGGTTAGGGTTAGGGTTAGGTTTAGGGTACGGGTTAGGGTACGGGTTAGGGTTAGGGTACGGGTTAGGGTACGGGTTAGGGTGAGGGTTAGGGTTAGGATTAGTTTTAGGAAAGGATTAGGGTTAGGGTTAGGGTACGTGTTAGGGTTAGGGTTAGGGTTAGGGTACGGAGTATGGTTAGGGTACGGGGTAGGGTTAGGGTACGGGTTAGGGTACGATTTAGGGTTAGGGTTAGGGTACGGGTTAGGTTTAGGATTGGGTTGGGGTTTGGGTTAGGGTTAGGGACGGGTTAGGTTTAGGGTACGGCTTAGGGTACGGGTTAGGGTTAGGGTTAGGTTTAGGATACGGGTTAGGGTTAGGGTTAGGGTTAGGGGTTAGGGGTTAGGTTTAGGGATAGGGTACGGGTTAGTGTTAGGGTTAGGTTTAGGGTACGGGTTAGGGTACGGGTTAGGGTTAGGGTACAGGTTAGGGTTAGGTTTAGGGTACGGGTTAGGGTTAGGGTTAGGGTTAGGGTTAGGATACGGGTTAGGGTTAGGGTTAGGGTTAGGGTTAGTGTTAGGTTTAGCGTACGGTTTAGGGTTAGGTTTAGGGTACGGGTTAGGGAACGGGTTAGGGTTAGGGTTAGGGTTAGGGTACGGGTTAGGGTTAGGTTAGGGTACGGATTAGGGTTAGGGTTAGGGTTAGGGTTGGGGTTAGGGTATGGGTTAGGGTTAGGGTTAGGGTTAGTGTTAGGGTTATGGTTAGCGTACGGGTTAGGGTTAGGGTTAGGGTTAGGGTACGGGTTAGGGTTAGGGTTAGGGTTAGTGTTAGGGTTAGGGTTAGCGTACGGGTTAGGGTTAGGGTTAGGGTTAGGGTACGGGTTAGGTTTAGGGTACGGGTTAGGGTTAGGATTAGGGTTAGGGTTTGGGTTAGGAAAGGGTTAGGGTTAGGGTTAGGGTTAGGGTTAGGGTACGGGTTAGGGTTAGGTTTAGTGTACGGGTTAGGGTTAGGGTTAGGGTTAGGGTTAGGTTTAGGATACGGGTTAGGGTTAGGATAACGTTAGGGGTTAGGGGTTAGGGTTAGGGTTAGGGTTAGGGTGATGGTTAGGGTACGGGTTAGGGTACGGGTTAGGGTTAGGGTACGGGTTAGTGTTAGGGTTAGGGTTAGGGTTAGGGTACGGGTTATGGTTAGGGTTAGGGTTAGGGTACGGGTTAGGGTTAGGGTACGGGTTAGGGTACGGGTTAGGGTGAGGGTTAGGGTTAGGGTTAGGTTTAGGAAAGGATTAGGGTTAGGGTTAGGGTACGGGTTAGGGTTAGAGTTAGGGTTAGGATACGGAGTATGGTTAGGGTACGGGGTAGGGTTAGGTTACGGGTTAGGGTACGGGTTAGGGTTAGGGTTAGGTTTAGGTTACGGTTTAGGGTTAGGGTCCTGGTTAGGGTTAGGGTTAGGGTACTGGTTAGGGTTAGGGTTAGGGTACGGGTTAGGGTTAGGCTTAGGTTAGGTTACGGGTTAGGGTTAGGGTTGGGTTAGGGTTAGTGTTAGGGTTAGGGTACGGGTTAGGGTTAGGGTACGGGTTAGGGTACGAATTAGGGTTAGGGTTAGGGTTATGGTTAGGGTACGGGTTAGGGTTAGGGTACGGGTTATGGTTAGGGTTAGGGTACTGGTTAGGGTTAGGGTTAGTGTTAGGGTTAGGGTACGGGTTAGGGTTAGGGTTAGGGTTAGGTTTAGGGTACGGGTTAGGGTTAGGGTACGGGTTAGGGTTAGGTTTAGGGTACGGGTTAGAGTTAGGGTTAGGGTTAGGGTAAGGGTACGGGTTAGGGTTAGGGTTAGGGTTAGGGTACGGTTTAGGGTATGGGTTAGGGTTAGGGTTAGGGTTAGGGTACGAGTTAAGTTTAGGGTTAGGGGTTAGCGTTCGGGTTAGGGTTAGGGTACGGGTTAGGGTTAGGGTTATGGGATAGGGTACGGGTTAGAGTTACGGTACGGGTTAGGGTTAGGGTTAGGGTTAGGTTTAGGGTACGGGTTAGGTTAGGGTACGGTTTAGGGTTACAGTTAGGGTACGGGTTAGGGTTAGGTTTAGGGGTTAGGGTTAGGGTTAGGGTTAGTGTTAGGGATAGGGTTAGTGTACAGGTTAGGGTTAGGGTACGGGTTAGGGTTAGGGTGAGGTTTAGGGTTAGGGTTAGCATACAGGTTAAGGTTAGAATTAGGGTTAGGTTTAGTGTTAGCGTACGGGTTAGGGTTATGGTACGGGTTACGGTTAGGGTTAGGGTTAGGGTTAGGAAAGGGTTAGGGTTAGTGTTAGGGTTAGGGTTAGCGTACGGGTTAGGGTTATGTTTAGGGTTAGGGTACGGGTTAGGTTTAGGGTAAGGGTTAGGGTAAGGTTTAGGGTTAGGGTAAGGGTTAGGAAAGGGTTAGGGTTAGGGTTAGGGTTAGGGTACGGGTTAGGGTTAGGTTTAGGGTACGGGTTAGGGTTAGGGTTAGGGTTAAGGTTAGGTTTAGGATACGGGTTAGGGTTAGGATAGGGTTAGGGGTTAGGGATTAGGGTTACGGTTAGGGTTAGGGTGATGGTTAGGGTACGGGTTAGGGTACGGGTTAGGGTTAGGGTACGGGTTAGTGTTAGGGTTAGGGTTAGTGTTAGGGTACGTGTTAGGGTTAGGGTTAGGTTTAGGGTACGGGTTAGGGTTAGGGTACGGGTTAGGGTACGGGTTAGGGTGAGGGTTAGGGTTAGGGTTAGGTTTAGGAAAGGATTAGGGTTAGGGTTAGGGTACAGGTTAGGGTGAGGGTTAGGGTTAGGGTACGGAGTATGGTTAGGGTACGGGGTAGGGTTAGGGTACGGGTTAGGGTACGGGTTAGGGTACGGGTTAGGGTTAGGGTTAGGTTTAGGTTACGGTTTAGGGTTAGGGTCCTGGTTAGGGTTAGGGTTAGCGTACTGGTTAGGGTTAGGGTTAGGGTACGGGTTAGGGTTAGGCTTAGGTTAGGGTACGGGTTAGGGTTAGGTTTGGGTTAGGGTTAGGGTTAGGGTTAGGGTACGGGTTAGGGTTAGGGTACGGGTTAGGGTACGAATTAGGGTTAGGGTTAGGGTTAGTGTTAGGGTAAGGGTTAGGGTTAGGGTACGGGTTATGGTTAGGGTTAGGGTACTGGTTAGGGTTAGGGTTAGGGTTAGGGTTAGGGTACGTGTTAGGGTTAGGGTTAGGGTACGGATTAGGTTTAGGGTTAGGGTTAGGGTTAGGGTTAGGGTACGGGTTAGGTTTAGGGTTAGGGTTAGTGTTAGGGTTAGGGTTAGCGTACGGTTTTGGGTTAGGGTTAGGTTTAGGGTTAGGGTACGGGTTAGGTTTAGGGTACGGTTTAGTGTTAGGGTTAGGGTTAGGGTTAGGGTTAGGGTTAGGAAAGGGTTAGGGTTAGGGTTAGGGTTAGGGTTAGGGTACGGGTTAAGGTTAGGTTTAGGGTACGGGTTAGGGTTAGGGTTAGTGTTAGGGTTAGGGTTAAGTTACGGGTTAGGGTTAGGGTTAGGGTACGGTTTAGGATTAGGGTACGGGTTAGGGTACGGGTTAGGGTGAGGGTTAGGTTTAGGGTACGGTTTAGGGTTAGGGTAGTAGTTAGGGTTAGGGTTAGGTACTGGTTAGGGTTAGGGTAAGGGTACCGGTTAGGGTTAGGTTTAGGGTTAGGGTTAGGGTACGGGTTAGGGTTAGGGTTAGGGTTAGGGTTAGGGTACGGGTTAAGTTTAGGTTTAGGGTTAGGGTTAGGGTTAGGGTACGGTTTAGGGTTAGGCTAGGGTACGGATTAGGGTTAGGGTTAGGTTTAGGGTTAGGGTTAGGGTATGGGTTAGGTTTAGGGTTAGGGTTAGTGTTAGGGTTAGGGTTAGGGTTAGCGTACGGGTTAGGGTTAGGGTTAGGGTTAGGGTACGGGTTAGGTTTAGGGTACGGGTTAGGGTTAGGTTTAGGATACGGGTTAGGGTTAGGGTTAGGGTTAGGGTTAGGTTTAGGATACGGGTTAGGGTTAGGATAGGGTTAGGGGTTAGAGGTTAGGGTTAGGGTTAGGGTTAGGGTGATGGTTAGTGTACGGGTTAGGGTACGGGTTAGGGTTAGGGTACGGGTTAGTGTTAGGGTTAGGGTTAGGGTACGAGTTAGGTTTAGGGTTAGGGGTTAGCGTTAGCGTTAGGGTTAGGTTACGGGTTAGGGTTAGGGTTAGGGTTAGGGTTAGGGGTTAGGGTTAGGGTTAGGGTTAGGGTTAGGGTACGGTTTAGGGTACGGGTTAGGGTTAGGGTTAGGTTTAGGGTTAAGGTTAGGGTACGGGTTAGGGTTAGGGTTAGGTTTAGGGTTAGGGTTAGGGTACGGGTTAGGGTTAGGGTTTGGGTTAGGTTTAGGGTTAGGGTACGGGTAAGGGTTAGGTTTAGGGTTAGAGTTAGGGTACGGGTTAGGGTTAGGGTTAGTGTTAGGGTTAGGGTATGGGTTAAGTTTAGGGTTAGGGTTAGGAAAGGGTTAGGGTTAGGATTAGGGTTAGGGTACGGGTTAAGTTTAGGGTTAGGTTTAGGGTTAGGGTACGAGTTAGGTTTAGGGTTAGGGGTTAGCGTTAGGGTTAGGGTTAGGGTACGGGTTAGGGTTAGGGTTAGGGTTAGGGTTAGGGGTTAGGGTTAGGGTTAGGGTTAGGGTACGGTTTAGGGTACGGGTTAGGGTTAGGGTTAGGGTTAGGGTTAGGGTTAGGGGTTAGGGTTAGGGTTAGGGTTTGGGTTATGTTTAGGGTTAGGGTACGGGTAAGGGTTAGGTTTAGGGTTAGGGTTAGGGTACGGGTTAGGGTTAGGGTTAGTGTTAGGGTTAGGGTATGGGTTAAGTTTAGGGTTAGGGTTAGGGTTAGGGTTAGGGTACGTGTTAGGGTTAGGTTTAGGGTACGGATTAGGTTTAGGGATAGGGTTAGGGTTAGGGTTAGGGTACGGGTTAGGTTTAGGGTTAGGGTTAGGGTACGGTTAGGGTTAGCGTACGGGTTAGGGTTAGGGTTAGGTTTAGTGTTAGGGTACGGGTTAGGTTTAGAGTACGGGTTAGTGTTAGGGTTAGGGTTAGGGTTAGGTTTAGGGTTAGGGTAGGAAAGGGTTAGGGTTAGGGTTAGGGTTAGGGTTATGGTACGGGTTAAGGTTAGGGTTAGGGTACGGGTTAGGGTTAGGGTTAGTGTTAGGGTTAGGGTTAAGGTACGGGTTAGGGTTAGGGTTAGGGTACGGTTTAGGGTTAGGGTACGGGTTAGGGTACGGGTTAGGGTGAGGGTTAGGTTTAGGGTACGGTTTAGGGTTAGGGTACTAGTTAGGGTTAGGGTTAGGTACTGGTTAGGGTTAGGGTAAGGGTACCGGTTAGGGTTAGGTTTAGGGTTAGGGTTAGGGTACGGGTTAGGGTTAGGGTTAGGGTTAGGGTTAGGGTACGGGTTAAGTTTAGGTTTAGGGTTAGGGTTAGGGTTAGGGTTCGGTTTAGGGTTAGGCTAGGGTACGGATTAGGGTTAGGGTTAGGTTTAGGGTTAGGGTTAGGGTATGGGTTAGGTTTAGGGTTAGGGTTAGTGTTAGGGTTAGGGTTAGGGTTAGCGTACGGGTTAGGGTTAGGGTTAGGGTTAGGGTACGGGTTAGGTTTAGGGTACGGGTTAGGGTTAGGGTTAGGGTTAGGGTTAGGTTTAGGAAAGGGTTAGGGTACGGGTTAGGGTTAGGGTACGGGTTAGGGTTAGGTTTAGGATACGGGTTAGGGTTAGGGTTAGGGTTAGGGTTAGGTTTAGGATACGGGTTAGGGTTAGGATAGGGTTAGGGGTTAGAGGTTAGGGTTAGGGTTAGGGTTAGGGTGATGGTTAGTGTACGGGTTAGGGTACGGGTTAGGGTTAGGGTACGGGTTAGTGTTAGGGTTAGGGTTAGGGTTAGGGTACGGGTTAGGTTTAGGGTTAGGGTTAGTGTACGAGTTAGGTTTAGGGTTACGGGTTAGCGTTAGGGTTAGGGTTAGGTTACGGGTTAGGGTTAGGGTTAGGGTTAGGGTTAGGGGTTAGGGTTAGGGTTAGGGTTAGGGTTAGGGTTAGGGTACGGTTTAGGGTACGTGTTAGGGTTAGGGTTAGGGTTAGGGTTAAGGTTAGGGTACGGGTTAGGGTTAGGGTTAGGTTTAGGGTTAGGGTTAGGGTACGGGTTAGGGTTAGGGTTTGGGTTAGGTTTAGGGTTAGGGTACGGGTAAGGGTTAGGTTTAGGGTTAGAGTTAGGGTACGGGTTAGGGTTAGGGTTAGTGTTAGGGTTAGGGTATGGGTTAAGTTTAGGGTTAGGGTTAGGAAAGGTTTAGGGTTAGGATTAGGGTTAGGGTACGGGTTAAGTTTAGGGTTAGGGTTAGGGTTAGGGTACGAGTTAGGTTTAGGGTCAGGGGTTAGCGTTAGGGTTAGGGTTAGGGTACGGGTTAGGGTTAGGGTTAGGGTTAGGGTTAGGGTTAGGTATAGGGTTAGGGTTAGGGTACGTGTTAGGGTTAGGGTTAGGGTTAGGGTACGGGTTAAGTTTAGGTTTAGGGTTAGGGTTAGGGTTAGGTTACGGGTTAGGGTTAGGCTATGGTACGGATTAGGGTTAGGGTTAGGTTTAGGGTTAGGGTTAGGGTATGGGTTAGGGTTAGGGTTAGGGTTAGTGTTAGGGTTAGGGTTAGCGTACGGGTTAGGGTTAGGGTTAGGGTTAGGGTACGGGTTAGGTTTAGGGTACGGGTTAGGGTTAGGGTTAGGGTTAGGGTTAGGAAAGGGTTAGGGTTAGGGTTAGGGTTAGGGTATGGGTTAGGGTTAGGTTTAGGGTACGGGTTAGGGTTAGGGTTAGGGTTAGTGTTAGGGTTAGGTTTAGGATACGGGTTAGGGTTAGGATAGGGTTAGGGGTTAGGGGTTAGGGTTAGGGTTAGGGTTAGGGTGATGGTTAGGGTACGGGTTAGGGTACGGGTTAGGGTTAGGGTACGGGTTAGTGTTAGGGTTAGGGTACGGGTTAGGGTTAGGGTTAGGGTTATGGTTAGGGTACGGGTTAGGGTACGGGTTAGGGTGAGGGTTAGGGTTCGGGTTAGGTTTAGGAAAGGATTAGGGTTAGGGTTAGGGTACGGGTTAGGGTTAGGGTTAGGGTACGGAGTATGGTTAGGGTACGGGGTAGGGTTAGGGTACGAGTTAGGGTACGGGTTAGGGTTAGGGTTAGGTTTAGGGTACGGTTTAGGGTTAGGGTCCTGGTTAGGGTTAGGGTTAGGGTACTGGTTAGGTTTAGGGTTAGGGTACGGGTTAGGGTTAGGCTTAGGGTTAGGGTACGGGTTAGGGTTAGGGTTGGGTTAGGGTTAGGGTTAGGGTTAGGGTACGGGTTAGTGTTAGGGTACGGATTAGGGTACGAATTAGGGTTAGGGTTTGGGTTAGGGTTAGGATACGGGTTAGGGTTAGGTTACGGGTTATGGTTAGGGTTAGGGTACTGGTTAGGTTTAGGGTTAGGTTTAGCGTTAGGGTTAGGGTACGGGTTAGGGTTAGGGTTAGGTTTAGGGTACGGGTTAGGGTTAGGTTTTGGGTTAGTGTTAGGGTACGGTTAGGTTTAGGGTACGGGTTAGGTTTAGGTTTAGGGTACGGGTTAGGGTTAGGGTTAGGGTTAGGGTTAGGATACGGGTTAGGGTTAGGTTTAGGGTTAGGGTTAGTGTTAGGGTTAGCGTACGGGTTAGGGTTAGGTTTAGGGTAAGGGTTAGGGTACGGGTTAGGGTTAGGGTTAGGGTTAGGTTTAGGGTACGGGTTAGGGTACGGGTTAGGGTTAGGGTACGGGTTAGGGTACGGGTTAGGGTGAGGGTTAGGGTTAGGATTAGTTTTAGGAAAGGATTAGGGTTAGGGTTAGGGTACGTGTTAGGGTTAGGGTTAGGGTACGGAGTATGGTTAGGGTACGGGGTAGGGTTAGGGTACGGGTTAGGGTACGATTTAGGGTTAGGGTTAGGGTACAGGTTAGGTTTAGGATTGGGTTGGGGTTTGGGTTAGGGTTAGGGACGGGTTAGGTTTAGGGTACGGCTTAGGGTACGGGTTAGGGTTAGGGTTAGGTTTAGGATACGGGTTAGGGTTAGGGTTAGGGTTAGGGGTTAGGGGTTAGGTTTAGGGATAGGGTACGGGTTAGTGTTAGGGTTAGGTTTAGGGTACGGGTTAGGGTACGGGTTAGGGTTAGGGTACAGGTTAGGGTTAGGTTTAGGGTACGGGTTAGGGTTAGGGTTAGGGTTAGGATACGGGTTAGGGTTAGGGTTAGGGTTAGGGTTAGTGTTAGGTTTAGCGTACGGTTTAGGGTTAGGTTTAGGGTACGGGTTAGGGAACGGGTTAGGGTTAGGGTTAGGGTTAGGGTTAGGGTACGGGTTAGGGTTAGGTTAGGGTACGGATTAGGGTTAGGGTTAGGGTTAGGGTTGGGGTTAGGGTATGGGTTAGGGTTATGGTTAGGGTTAGTGTTAGGGTTATGGTTAGCGTACGGGTTAGGGTTAGGGTTAGGTTTAGGGTACGGGTTAGGGTTAGGGTTAGGGTTAGTGTTAGGGTTAGGGTTAGCGTACGGGTTAGGGTTAGGGTTAGGGTTAGGGTACGGGTTAGGTTTAGGATACGGGTTAGGGTTAGGATAACGTTAGGGGTTAGGGGTTAGGGTTAGGGTTAGGGTTAGGGTGATGGTTAGGGTACGGGTTAGGGTACGGGTTAGGGTTAGGGTACGGGTTAGTGTTAGGGTTAGGGTTAGGGTTAGGGTACGGGTTATGGTTAGGGTTAGGGTTAGGGTACGGGTTAGGGTTAGGGTACGGGTTAGGGTACGGGTTAGGGTGAGGGTTAGGGTTAGGGTTAGGTTTAGGAAAGGATTAGGGTTAGGGTTAGGGTACGGGTTAGGGTTAGAGTTAGGGTTAGGATACGGAGTATGGTTAGGGTACGGGGTAGGGTTAGGTTACGGGTTAGGGTACGGGTTAGGGTTAGGGTTAGGTTTAGGTTACGGTTTAGGGTTAGGGTCCTGGTTAGGGTTAGGGTTAGGGTACTGGTTAGGGTTAGGGTTAGGGTACGGGTTAGGGTTAGGCTTAGGTTAGGTTACGGGTTAGGGTTAGGGTTGGGTTAGGGTTAGTGTTAGGGTTAGGGTACGGGTTAGGGTTAGGGTAAGGGTTAGGGTACGAATTAGGGTTAGGGTTAGGGTTAGGGTTAGGGTACGGGTTAGGGTTAGGGTACGGGTTATGGTTAGGGTTAGGGTACTGGTTAGGGTTAGGGTTAGTGTTAGGGTTAGGGTACGGGTTAGGGTTAGGGTTAGGGTTAAGTTTAGGGTACGGGTTAGGGTTAGGGTACGGGTTAGGGTTAGGTTTAGGGTACGGGTTAGAGTTAGGGTTAGGGTTAGGGTAAGGGTACGGGTTAGGGTTAGGGTTAGGGTTAGGGTACGGTTTAGGGTATGGGTTAGGGTTAGGGTTAGGGTTAGGGTACGAGTTAAGTTTAGGGTTAGGGGTTAGCGTTCGGGTTAGGGTTAGGGTACGGGTTAGGGTTAGGGTTATGGGATAGGGTACGGGTTAGAGTTACGGTACGGGTTAGGGTTAGGGTTAGGGTTAGGTTTAGGGTACGGGTTAGGATAGGGTACGGTTTAGGGTTACAGTTAGGGTACGGGTTAGGGTTAGGTTTAGGGGTTAGGGTTAGGGTTAGGGTTAGTGTTAGGGATAGGGTTAGTGTACAGGTTAGGGTTAGGGTACGGGTTAGGGTTAGGGTGAGGTTTAGGGTTAGGGTTAGCATACAGGTTAAGGTTAGAATTAGGGTTAGGTTTAGTGTTAGCGTACGGGTTAGGGTTATGGTACGGGTTACGGTTAGGGTTAGGGTTAGGGTTAGGGTTAGGGTTAGGGTTAGGAAAGGGTTAGGGTTAGTGTTAGGGTTAGGGTTAGCGTACGGGTTAGGGTTATGTTTAGGGTTAGGGTACGGGTTAGGTTTAGGGTAAGGGTTAGGGTAAGGTTTAGGGTTAGGGTAAGGGTTAGGAAAGGGTTAGGGTTAGGGTTAGGGTTAGGGTACGGGTTAGGGTTAGGTTTAGGGTACGGGTTAGGGTTAGGGTTAGGGTTAAGGTTAGGTTTAGGATACGGGTTAGGGTTAGGATAGGGTTAGGGGTTAGGGTTTAGGGTTAGGGTTAGGGTTAGGGTGATGGTTAGGGTACGGGTTAGGGTACGGGTTAGGGTTAGGGTACGGGTTAGTGTTAGGGTTAGGGTTAGTGTTAGGGTACGGGTTAGGGTTAGGGTTAGGTTTAGGGTACGGGTTAGGGTTAGGGTACGGGTTAGGGTACGGGTTAGGGTGAGGGTTAGGGTTAGGGTTAGGTTTAGGAAAGGATTAGGGTTAGGGTTAGGGTACAGGTTAGGGTTAGGGTTAGGGTTAGGGTACGGAGTATGGTTAGGGTACGGGGTAGGGTTAGGGTACGGGTTAGGGTACGGGTTAGGGTACGGGTTAGGGTTAGGGTTAGGTTTAGGTTACGGTTTAGGGTTAGGGTCCTGGTTAGGGTTAGGGTTAGCGTACTGGTTAGGGTTAGGGTTAGTGTACGGGTTAGGGTTAGGCTTAGGTTAGGGTACGGGTTAGGGTTAGGTTTGGGTTAGGGTTAGGGTTAGGGTTAGGGTACGGGTTAGGGTTAGGGTACGGGTTAGGGTACGAATTAGGGTTAGGGTTAGGGTTAGTGTTAGGGTAAGGGTTAGGGTTAGGGTACGGGTTATGGTTAGGGTTAGGGTACTGGTTAGGGTTAGGGTTAGGGTTAGGGTTAGGGTTAGGGTACGGGTTAGGGTTAGGGTTAGGGTTAGGTTTAGGGTACGGGTTAGGGTTAGGGTACGGGTTAGGGTTACGGTTAGGGTACGGGTAAGGGTTAGGTTTAGGGTTAGGGTTAGGGTACGGGTTAGGGTTAGGGTTAGTGTTAGGGTTAGGGTATGGGTTAAGTTTAGGGTTAGGGTTAGGGTTAGGGTTAGGGTACGTGTTAGGGTTAGGGTTAGGGTACGGATTAGGTTTAGGGTTAGGGTTAGGGTTAGGGTTAGGGTACGGGTTAGGTTTAGGTTTAGGGTTAGTGTTAGGGTTAGGGTTAGCGTACGGGTTAGGGTTAGGGTTAGGTTTAGGGTTAGGGTACGGGTTAGGTTTAGGGTACGGTTTAGTGTTAGGGTTAGGGTTAGGGTTAGGGTTAGGGTTAGGAAAGGGTTAGGGTTAGGGTTAGGGTTAGGGTTAGGGTACGGGTTAAGGTTAGGTTTAGGGTACGGGTTAGGGTTAGGGTTAGTGTTAGGGTTAGGGTTAAGTTACGGGTTAGGGTTAGGGTTAGGGTACGGTTTAGGATTAGGGTTCGGGTTAGGGTACGGGTTAGGGTGAGGGTTAGGTTTAGGGTACGGTTTAGGGTTAGGGTAGTAGTTAGGGTTAGGGTTAGGTACTGGTTAGGGTTAGGGTAAGGGTACCGGTTAGGGTTAGGTTTAGGGTTAGGGTTAGGGTACGGGTTAGGGTTAGGGTTAGGGTTAGGGTTAGGGTACGGGTTAAGTTTAGGTTTAGGGTTAGGGTTAGGGTTAGGGTACGGTTTAGGGTTAGGCTAGGGTACGGATTAGGGTTAGGGTTAGGTTTAGGGTTAGGGTTAGGGTATGGGTTAGGTTTAGGGTTAGGGTTAGTGTTAGGGTTAGGGTTAGGGTTAGCGTACGGGTTAGGGTTAGGGTTAGGGTTAGGGTACGGGTTAGGTTTAGGGTACGGGTTAGGGTTAGGTTTAGGATACGGGTTAGGGTTAGGGTTAGGGTTAGGGTTAGGTTTAGGATACGGGTTAGGGTTAGGATAGGGTTAGGGGTTAGAGGTTAGGGTTAGGGTTAGTGTTAGGGTGATGGTTAGTGTACGGGTTAGGGTACGGGTTAGGGTTAGGGTACGGGTTAGTGTTAGGGTTATGGTTAGGGTTAGGGTACGGGTTAGGTTTAGGGTTAGGGTTAGTGTACGAGTTAGGTTTAGGGTTAGGGGTTAGCGTTAGGGTTAGGGTTAGGTTACGGGTTAGGGTTAGGGTTAGGGTTAGGGTTAGGGGTTAGGGTTAGGGTTAGGGTTAGGGTTAGGGTACGGTTTAGGGTACGGGTTAGGGTTAGGTTTAGGGTTAAGGTTAGGGTACGGGTTAGGGTTAGGGTTAGGTTTAGGGTTAGGGTTAGGGTACGGGTTAGGGTTAGGGTTTGGGTTAGGTTTAGGGTTAGGGTACGGGTAAGGGTTAGGTTTAGGGTTAGAGTTAGGGTACGGGTTAGGGTTAGGGTTAGTGTTAGGGTTAGGGTATGGGCTAAGTTTAGGGTTAGGGTTAGGAAAGGGTTAGGGTTAGGATTAGGGTTAGGGTACGGGTTAAGTTTAGGGTTAGGGTTAGGGTTAGGGTACGAGTTAGGTTTAGGGTTAGGGGTTAGCGTTAGGGTTAGGGTTAGGGTTAGGGTTAGGGTTAGGGTTAGGGTTAGGGGTTAGGGTTAGGTTTAGGGTTAGGGTACGGTTTAGGGTACGGGTTAGGGTTAGGGTTAGGGTTAGGGTTAGGGTTAGGGGTTAGGGTTAGGGTTAGGGTTTGGGTTATGTTTAGGGTTAGGGTACGGGTAAGGGTTAGGTTTAGGGTTAGGGTTAGGGTACGGGTTAGGGTTAGGGTTAGTGTTAGGGTTAGGGTATGGGTTAAGTTTAGGGTTAGGGTTAGGGTTAGGGTTAGGGTACGTGTTAGGGTTAGGGTTAGGGTACGGATTAGGTTTAGGGATAGGGTTAGGGTTAGGGTTAGGGTACGGGTTAGGTTTAGGGTTAGGGTGAGGGTTAGGGTTCGGGTTAGGTTTAGGAAAGGATTAGGGTTAGGGTTAGGGTACGGGTTAGGGTTAGGGTTAGGGTACGGAGTATGGTTAGGGTACGGGGTAGGGTTAGGGTACGAGTTAGGGTACGGGTTAGGGTTAGGGTTAGGTTTAGGGTACGGTTTAGGGTTAGGGTCCTGGTTAGGGTTAGGGTTAGGGTACTGGTTAGGTTTAGGGTTAGGGTACGGGTTAGGGTTAGGCTTAGGGTTAGGGTACGGGTTAGGGTTAGGGTTGGGTTAGGGTTAGGGTTAGGGTTAGGGTACGGGTTAGTGTTAGGGTACGGATTAGGGTACGAATTAGGGTTAGGGTTTGGGTTAGGGTTAGGATACGGGTTAGGGTTAGGTTACGGGTTATGGTTAGGGTTAGGGTACTGGTTAGGTTTAGATTTAGGTTTAGCGTTAGGGTTAGGGTACGGGTTAGGGTTAGGGTTAGGTTTAGGGTACGGGTTAGGGTTAGGTTTTGGGTTAGTGTTAGGGTACGGTTAGGTTTAGGGTACGGGTTAGGTTTAGGTTTAGGGTACGGGTTAGGGTTAGGGTTAGGGTTAGGGTTAGGATACGGGTTAGGGTTAGGTTTAGGGTTAGGGTTAGTGTTAGGGTTAGCGTACGGGTTAGGGTTAGGTTTAGGGTAAGGGTTAGGGTACGGGTTAGGGTTAGGGTTAGGGTTAGGTTTAGGGTACGGGTTAGGGTACGGGTTAGGGTTAGGGTACGGGTTAGGGTACGGGTTAGGGTGAGGGTTAGGGTTAGGATTAGTTTTAGGAAAGGATTAGGGTTAGGGTTAGGGTACGTGTTAGGGTTAGGGTTAGGGTTAGGGTACGGAGTATGGTTAGGGTACGGGGTAGGGTTAGGGTACGGGTTAGGGTACGATTTAGGGTTAGGGTTAGGGTACGGGTTAGGTTTAGGATTGGGTTGGGGTTTGGGTTAGGGTTAGGGACGGGTTAGGTTTAGGGTACGGCTTAGGGTACGGGTTAGGGTTAGGGTTAGGTTTAGGATACGGGTTAGGGTTAGGGATAGGGTTAGGGGTTAGGGGTTAGGTTTAGGGATAGGGTACGGGTTAGTGTTAGGGTTAGGTTTAGGGTACGGGTTAGGGTACGGGTTAGGGTTAGGGTACAGGTTAGGGTTAGGTTTAGGGTACGGGTTAGGGTTAGGGTTAGGGTTAGGGTTAGGATACGGGTTAGGGTTAGGGTTAGGGTTAGGGTTAGTGTTAGGTTTAGCGTACGGTTTAGGGTTAGGTTTAGGGTACGGGTTAGGGAACGGGTTAGGGTTAGGGTTAGGGTTAGGGTTAGGGTACGGGTTAGGGTTAGGTTAGGGTACGGATTAGGGTTAGGGTTAGGGTTAGGGTTGGGGTTAGGGTATGGGTTAGGGTTAGGGTTAGGGTTAGTGTTAGGGTTATGGTTAGCGTACGGGTTATGGTTAGGGTTAGGGTTAGGGTTAGGGTACAGGTTAGGGTTAGGGTTAGTGTTAGGGTTAGGGTTAGCGTACGGGTTAGGGTTAGGGTTAGGGTTAGGGTACGGGTTAGGTTTAGGGTATGGGTTAGGGTTAGGATTAGGGTTAGGGTTAGGGTTAGGAAAGGGTTAGGGTTAGGGTTAGGGTTAGGGTTAGGGTACGGGTTAGGTTTAGGTTTAGTGTACGGGTTAGGGTTAGGGTTAGGGTTAGGTTTAGGATACGGGTTAGGGTTAGGATAACGTTAGGGGTTAGGTGTTAGGGTTAGGGTTAGGGTTAGGGTGATGGTTAGGGTACGGGTTAGGGTAAGGGTTAGGGTTAGGGTACGGGTTAGTGTTAGGGTTAGGGTTAGGGTTAGGGTACGGGTTATGGTTAGGGTTAGGGTTAGGGTACGGGTTAGGGTTAGGGTACGGGTTAGGGTACGGGTTAGGGTGAGGGTTAGGGTTAGGGTTAGGTTTAGGAAAGGATTAGGGTTAGGGTTAGGGTACGGGTTAGGTTTAGAGTTAGGGTTAGGATACGGAGTATGGTTAGGGTACGGGGTAGGGTTAGGTTACGGGTTAGGGTACGGGTTAGGGTTAGGGTTAGGTTTAGGTTACGGTTTAGGGTTAGGGTCCTGGTTAGGGTTAGGGTTAGGGTACTGGTTAGGGTTAGGGTTAGGGTACGGGTTAGGGTTAGGCTTAGGTTAGGTTACGGGTTAGGGTTAGGGTTGGGTTAGGGTTAGTGTTAGGGTTAGGGTACGGGTTAGGGTTAGGGTACGGGTTAGGGTACGAATTAGGGTTAGGGTTAGGGTTAGGGTTAGGGTACGGGTTAGGGTTAGGGTACGGGTTATGGTTAGGGTTAGGGTACTGGTTAGGGTTAGGGTTAGTGTTAGGGTTAGGGTACGGGTTAGGGTTAGGGTTAGGGTTAGGTTTAGGGTACGGGTTAGGGTTAGGGTACGGGTTAGGGTTAGGTTTAGGGTACGGGTTAGAGTTAGGGTTAGGGTTAGGGTAAGGGTACGGGTTAGGGTTAGGGTTAGGGTTAGGGTACGGTTTAGGGTATGGGTTAGGGTTAGGGTTAGGGTTAGGGTACGAGTTAAGTTTAGGTTTAGGGGTTAGCGTTCGGGTTAGGGTTAGGGTACGTGTTAGGGTTAGGGTTATGGGATAGGGTACGGGTTAGAGTTACGGTACGGGTTAGGGTTAGGGTTAGGGTTAGGTTTAGGGTACGGGTTAGGTTAGGGTACGGTTTAGGGTTACAGTTAGGGTACGGGTTAGGGTTAGGTTTAGGGGTTAGGGTTAGGGTTAGGGTTAGTGTTAGGGATAGGGTTAGTGTACAGGTTAGGGTTAGGGTACGGGTTAGGGTTAGGGTGAGGTTTAGGGTTAGGGTTAGCATACAGGTTAAGGTTAGAATTAGGGTTAGGTTTAGTGTTAGCGTACGGGTTAGGGTTATGGTACGGGTTACGGTTAGGGTTAGGGTTAGGGTTAGGGTTAGGGTTAGGAAAGGGTTAGGGTTAGTGTTAGGGTTAGGGTTAGCGTACGGGTTAGGGTTATGTTTAGGGTTAGGGTACGGGTTAGGTTTAGGGTAAGGGTTAGGGTAAGGTTTAGGGTTAGGGTAAGGGTTAGGAAAGGGTTAGGGTTAGGGTTAGGGTTAGGGTACGGGTTAGGGTTAGGTTTAGGGTACGGGTTAGGGTTAGGGTTAGGGTTAAGGTTAGGTTTAGGATACGGGTTAGGGTTAGGATAGGGTTAGGGGTTAGGGGTTAGGGTTAGGGTTAGGGTTAGGGTGATGGTTAGGGTACGGGTTAGGGTACGGGTTAGGGTTAGGGTACGGGTTAGTGTTAGGGTTAGGGTTAGTGTTAGGGTACGGGTTAGGGTTAGGGTTAGGTTTAGGGTACGGGTTAGGGTTAGGGTACGGGTTAGGGTACGGGTTAGGGTGAGGGTTAGGGTTAGGGTTAGGTTTAGGAAAGGATTAGGGTTAGGGTTAGGGTACAGGTTAGGGTTAGGGTTAGGGTTAGGGTACGGAGTATGGTTAGGGTACGGGGTAGGGTTAGGGTACGGGTTAGGGTACGGGTTAGGGTACGGGTTAGGGTTAGGGTTAGGTTTAGGTTACGGTTTAGGGTTAGGGTCCTGGTTAGGGTTAGGGTTAGCGTACTGGTTAGGGTTAGGCTTAGGTTAGGGTACGGGTTAGGGTTAGGTTTGGGTTAGGGTTAGGGTTAGTGTTAGGGTACGGGTTAGGGTTAGGGTACGGGTTAGGGTACGAATTAGGGTTAGGGTTAGGGTTAGTGTTAGGGTAAGGGTTAGGGTTAGGGTACGGGTTATGGTTAGGGTTAGGGTACTGGTTAGGGTTAGGGTTAGGGTTAGGGTTAGGGTACGGGTTAGGGTTAGGGTTAGGGTTAGGTTTAGGGTACGGGTTAGGGTTAGGGTACGGGTTAGGGTTACGGTTAGGGTACGGGTAAGGGTTAGGTTTAGGGTTAGGGTTAGGGTACGGGTTAGGGTTAGGGTTAGTGTTAGGGTTAGGGTATGGGTTAAGTTTAGGGTTAGGGTTAGGGTTAGGGTTAGGGTACGTGTTAGGGTTAGGGTTAGGGTACGGATTAGGTTTAGGGTTAGGGTTAGGGTTAGGGTTAGGGTACGGGTTAGGTTTAGGGTTAGGGTTAGTGTTAGGGTTAGGGTTAGCGTACGGGTTAGGGTTAGGGTTAGGTTTAGGGTTAGGGTACGGGTTAGGTTTAGGGTACGGTTTAGTGTTAGGGTTAGGGTTAGGGTTAGGGTTAGGGTTAGGGTTAGGGTTAGGAAAGGGTTAGGGTTAGGGTTAGGGTTAGGGTTAGGGTTAGGGTACGGGTTAAGTTTAGGTTTAGGGTACGGGTTAGGGTTAGGGTTAGTGTTAGGGTTAGGGTTAAGTTACGGGTTAGGGTTAGGGTTAGGGTACGGTTTAGGATTAGGGTACGGGTTAGGGTACGTGTTAGGGTGAGGGTTAGGTTTAGGGTACGGTTTAGGGTTAGGGTAGTAGTTAGGGTTAGGGTTAGGTACTGGTTAGGGTTAGGGTAAGGGTACCGGTTAGGGTTAGGTTTAGGGTTAGGGTTAGGGTACGGGTTAGGGTTAGGGTTAGGGTACGGGTTAAGTTTAGGTTTAGGGTTAGGGTTAGGGTTAGGGTACGGTTTAGGGTTAGGCTAGGGTACGGATTAGGGTTAGGGTTAGGTTTAGGGTTAGGGTTAGGGTATGGGTTAGGTTTAGGGTTAGGGTTAGTGTTAGGGTTAGGGTTAGGGTTAGCGTACGGGTTAGGGTTAGGGTTAGGGTTAGGGTACGGGTTAGGTTTAGGGTACGGGTTAGGGTTAGGTTTAGGATACGGGTTAGGGTTAGGGTTAGGGTTAGGGTTAGGTTTAGGATACGGGTTAGGGTTAGGATAGGGTTAGGGGTTAGAGGTTAGGGTTAGGGTTAGTGTTAGGGTGATGGTTAGTGTACGGGTTAGGGTACGGGTTAGGGTTAGGGTACGGGTTAGTGTTAGGGTTAGGGTTAGTGTTAGGGTACGAGTTAGGTTTAGGGTTAGGGGTTAGCGTTAGGGTTAGGGTTAGGTTACGGGTTAGGGTTAGGGTTAGGGTTAGGGTTAGGGGTTAGGGTTAGGGTTAGGGTTAGGGTTAGGGTACGGTTTAGGGTACGGGTTAGGGTTAGGGTTAGGTTTAGGGTTAAGGTTAGGGTACGGGTTAGGGTTAGGGTTAGGTTTAGGGTTAGGGTTAGGGTACGGGTTAGGGTTAGGGTTTGGGTTAGGTTTAGGGTTAGGGTACGGGTAAGGGTTAGGTTTAGGGTTAGAGTTAGGGTACGGGTTAGGGTTAGGGTTAGTGTTAGGGTTAGGGTATGGGTTAAGTTTAGGGTTAGGGTTAGGAAAGGGTTAGGGTTAGGATTAGGGTTAGGGTACGGGTTAAGTTTAGGGTTAGGGTTAGGGTTAGGGTACGAGTTAGGTTTAGGGTTAGGGGTTAGCGTTAGGGTTAGGGTTAGGGTACGGGTTAGGGTTAGGGTTAGGGTTAGGGTTAGGGGTTAGGGTTAGGGTTAGGGTTAGGGTACGGTTTAGGGTACGGGTTAGGGTTAGGGTTAGGGTTAGGGTTAGGGTTAGGGGTTAGGGTTAGGGTTAGGGTTTGGGTTATGTTTAGGGTTAGGGTACGGGTAAGGGTTAGGTTTAGGGTTAGGGTTAGGGTACGGGTTAGGGTTAGGGTTAGTGTTAGGGTTAGGGTATGGGTTAAGTTTAGGGTTAGGGTTAGGGTTAGGGTTAGGGTACGTGTTAGGGTTAGGGTTAGGGTACGGATTAGGTTTAGGGATAGGGTTAGGGTTAGGGTTAGGGTACGGGTTAGTTTTAGGGTTAGGGTTAGGGTACGGGTTAGGGTTAGCGTACGGGTTAGGGTTAGGGTTAGGTTTAGTGTTAGGGTACGGGTTAGGTTTAGAGTACGGGTTAGTGTTAGGGTTAGGGTTAGGGTTAGGTTTAGGGTTAGGGTAGGAAAGGGTTAGGGTTAGGGTTAGGGTTAGGGTTATGGTACGGGTTAAGGTTAGGGTTAGGGTACGGGTTAGGGTTAGGGTTAGTGTTAGGGTTAGGGTTAAGGTACGGGTTAGGGTTAGGGTTAGGGTACGGTTTAGGGTTAGGGTACGGGTTAGGGTACGGGTTAGGGTGAGGGTTAGGTTTAGGGTACGGTTTAGGGTTAGGGTACTAGTTAGGGTTAGGGTTAGGTACTGGTTAGGGTTAGGGTAAGGGTACCGGTTAGGGTTAGGTTTAGGGTTAGGGTTAGGGTACGGGTTAGGGTTAGGGTTAGGGTTAGGTTTAGGGTACGGGTTAAGTTTAGGTTTAGGGTTAGGGTTAGGGTTAGGGTACGGTTTAGGGTTAGGCTAGGGTACGGATTAGGGTTAGGGTTAGGTTTAGGGTTAGGGTTAGGGTAGGGTTAGGTTTAGGGTTAGGGTTAGTGTTAGGGTTAGGGTTAGGGTTAGCGTACGGGTTAGGGTTAGGGTTAGGGTTAGGGTACGGGTTAGGTTTAGGGTACGGGTTAGGGTTAGGGTTAGGGTTAGGGTTAGGGTTAGGTTTAGGAAAGGGTTAGGGTTAGGGTTAGGGTTAGGGTACGGGTTAGGGTTAGGTTTAGGATACGGGTTAGGGTTAGGGTTAGGGTTAGGGTTAGGTTTAGGATACGGGTTAGGGTTAGGATAGGGTTAGGGGTTAGAGGTTAGGGTTAGGGTTAGGGTTAGGGTGATGGTTAGTGTACGGGTTAGGGTACGGGTTAGGGTTAGGGTACGGGTTAGTGTTAGGGTTAGGGTTAGGGTTAGGGTACGGGTTAGGTTTAGGGTTAGGGTTAGTGTACGAGTTAGGTTTAGGGTTAGGGGTTAGCGTTAGGGTTAGGGTTAGGTTACGGGTTAGGGTTAGGGTTAGGGTTAGGGTTAGGGGTTAGGGTTAGGGTTAGGGTTAGGGTTAGGGTTAGGGTACGGTTTAGGGTACGTGTTAGGGTTAGGGTTAGGGTTAGGGTTAAGGTTAGGGTACGGGTTAGGGTTAGGGTTAGGTTTAGGGTTAGGTTTAGGGTACGGGTTAGGGTTAGGGTTTGGGTTAGGTTTAGGGTTAGGGTACGGGTAAGGGTTAGGTTTAGGGTTAGAGTTAGGGTACGGGTTAGGGTTAGGGTTAGTGTTAGGGTTAGGGTATGGGTTAAGTTTAGGGTTAGGGTTAGGAAAGGTTTAGGGTTAGGATTAGGGTTAGGGTACGGGTTAAGTTTAGGGTTAGGGTTAGGGTTAGGGTACGAGTTAGGTTTAGGGTTAGGGGTTAGCGTTAGGGTTAGGGTTAGGGTACGGGTTAGTGTTACGGTTAGGGTTAGGGTTAGGGTTAGGTATAGGGTTAGGGTTAGGGTACGTGTTAGGGTTAGCGTACGGTTTAGGGTTAGGTTTAGGGTACGGGTTAGGGAACGGGTTAGGGTTAGGGTTAGGGTTAGGGTTAGGGTACGGGTTAGGGTTAGGTTAGGGTACGGATTAGGGTTAGGGTTAGGGTTAGGGTTGGGGTTAGGGTATGGGTTAGGGTTAGGGTTAGGGTTAGTGTTAGGGTTATGGTTAGCGTACGGGTTAGGGTTAGGGTTAGGGTTAGGGTTAGGGTACAGGTTAGGGTTAGGGTTAGTGTTAGGGTTAGGGTTAGCGTACGGGTTAGGTTTAGGGTTAGGGTTAGGGTACGGGTTAGGTTTAGGGTATGGGTTAGGGTTAGGATTAGGGTTAGGGTTAGGGTTAGGAAAGGGTTAGGGTTAGGGTTAGGGTTAGGGTTAGGGTACGGGTTAGGTTTAGGTTTAGTGTACGGGTTAGGGTTAGGGTTAGGGTTAGGTTTAGGATACGGGTTAGGGTTAGGATAACGTTAGGGGTTAGGTGTTAGGGTTAGGGTTAGGGTTAGGGTGATGGTTAGGGTACGGGTTAGGGTAAGGGTTAGGGTTAGGGTACGGGTTAGTGTTAGGGTTAGGGTTAGGGTTAGGGTACGGGTTATGGTTAGGGTTAGGGTTAGGGTACGGGTTAGGGTTAGGGTACGGGTTAGGGTACGGGTTAGGGTGAGGGTTAGGGTTAGGGTTAGGTTTAGGAAAGGATTAGGGTTAGGGTTAGGGTACGGGTTAGGTTTAGAGTTAGGGTTAGGATACGGAGTATGGTTAGGGTACGGGGTAGGGTTAGGTTACGGGTTAGGGTACGGGTTAGGGTTAGGGTTAGGTTTAGGTTACGGTTTAGGGTTAGGGTCCTGGTTAGGGTTAGGGTTAGGGTACTGGTTAGGGTTAGGGTTAGGGTACGGGTTAGGGTTAGGCTTAGGTTAGGTTACGGGTTAGGGTTAGGGTTGGGTTAGGGTTAGTGTTAGGGTTAGGGTACGGGTTAGGGTTAGGGTACGGGTTAGGGTACGAATTAGGGTTAGGGTTAGGGTTAGGGTTAGGGTACGGGTTAGGGTTAGGGTACGGGTTATGGTTAGGGTTAGGGTACTGGTTAGGGTTAGGGTTAGTGTTAGGGTTAGGGTACGGGTTAGGGTTAGGGTTAGGGTTAGGTTTAGGGTACGGGTTAGGGTTAGGGTACGGGTTAGGGTTAGGTTTAGGGTACGGGTTAGAGTTAGGGTTAGGGTTAGGGTAAGGGTACGGGTTAGGGTTAGGGTTAGGGTTAGGGTACGGTTTAGGGTATGGGTTAGGGTTAGGGTTAGGGTTAGGGTACGAGTTAAGTTTAGGGTTAGGGGTTAGCGTTCGGGTTAGGGTTAGGGTACGGGTTAGGGTTAGGGTTATGGGATAGGGTACGGGTTAGAGTTACGGTACGGGTTAGGGTTAGGGTTAGGGTTAGGTTTAGGGTACGGGTTAGGTTAGGGTACGGTTTAGGGTTACAGTTAGGGTACGGGTTAGGGTTAGGTTTAGGGGTTAGGGTTAGGGTTAGGGTTAGTGTTAGGGATAGGGTTAGTGTACAGGTTAGGGTTAGGGTACGGGTTAAGGTTAGGGTGAGGTTTAGGGTTAGGGTTAGCATACAGGTTAAGGTTAGAATTAGGGTTAGGTTTAGTGTTAGCGTACGGGTTAGGGTTATGGTACGGGTTACGGTTAGGGTTAGGGTTAGGGTTAGGGTTAGGGTTAGGAAAGGGTTAGGGTTAGTGTTAGGGTTAGGGTTAGCGTACGGGTTAGGGTTATGTTTAGGGTTAGGGTACGGGTTAGGTTTAGGGTAAGGGTTAGGGTAAGGTTTAGGGTTAGGGTAAGGGTTAGGAAAGGGTTAGGGTTAGGGTTAGGGTTAGGGTACGGGTTAGGGTTAGGTTTAGGGTACGGGTTAGGGTTAGGATAGGGTTAGGGGTTAGGGGTTAGGGTTAGGGTTAGGGTTAGGGTGATGGTTAGGGTACGGGTTAGGGTACGGGTTAGGGTTAGGGTACGGGTTAGTGTTAGGGTTAGGGTTAGTGTTAGGGTACGGGTTAGGGTTAGGGTTAGGTTTAGGGTACGGGTTAGGGTTAGGGTACGGGTTAGGGTACGGGTTAGGGTGAGGGTTAGGGTTAGGGTTAGGTTTAGGAAAGGATTAGGGTTAGGGTTAGGGTACAGGTTAGGGTTAGGGTTAGGGTTAGGGTACGGAGTATGGTTAGGGTACGGGGTAGGGTTAGGGTACGGGTTAGGGTACGGGTTAGGGTACGGGTTAGGGTTAGGGTTAGGTTTAGGTTACGGTTTAGGGTTAGGGTCCTGGTTAGGGTTAGGGTTAGCGTACTGGTTAGGGTTAGGCTTAGGTTAGGGTACGGGTTAGGGTTAGGTTTGGGTTAGGGTTAGGGTTAGTGTTAGGGTACGGGTTAGGGTTAGGGTACGGGTTAGGGTACGAATTAGGGTTAGGGTTAGGGTTAGTGTTAGGGTAAGGGTTAGGGTTAGGGTACGGGTTATGGTTAGGGTTAGGGTACTGGTTAGGTTTAGGGTTAGGGTTAGGGTTAGGGTACGGGTTAGGGTTAGGGTTAGGGTTAGGTTTAGGGTACGGGTTAGGGTTAGGGTACGGGTTAGGGTTACGGTTAGGGTACGGGTAAGGGTTAGGTTTAGGTTTAGGGTTAGGGTACGGGTTAGGGTTAGGGTTAGTGTTAGGGTTAGGGTATGGGTTAAGTTTAGGGTTAGGGTTAGGGTTAGGGTTAGGGTACGTGTTAGGGTTAGGGTTAGGGTACGGATTAGGTTTAGGGTTAGGGTTAGGGTTAGGGTTAGGGTACGGGTTAGGTTTAGGGTTAGGGTTAGTGTTAGGGTTAGGGTTAGCGTACGGGTTAGGGTTAGGGTTAGGTTTAGGGTTAGGGTACGGGTTAGGTTTAGGGTACGGTTTAGTGTTAGGGTTAGGGTTAGGGTTAGGGTTAGGGTTAGGGTTAGGAAAGGGTTAGGGTTAGCGTTAGGGTTAGGGTTAGGGTTAGGGTACGGGTTAAGGTTAGGTTTAGGGTACGGGTTAGGGTTAGGGTTAGTGTTAGGGTTAGGGTTAAGTTACGGGTTAGGGTTAGGGTTAGGGTACGGTTTAGGATTAGGGTACGGGTTAGGGTACGGGTTAGGGTGAGGGTTAGGTTTAGGGTACGGTTTAGGGTTAGGGTAGTAGTTAGGGTTAGGGTTAGGTACTGGTTAGGGTTAGGGTAAGGGTACCGGTTAGGGTTAGGTTTAGGGTTAGGGTTAGGGTACGGGTTAGGGTTAGGGTTAGGGTTAGGGTTAGGGTACGGGTTAAGTTTAGGTTTAGGGTTAGGGTTAGGGTTAGGGTACGGTTTAGGGTTAGGCTAGGGTACGGATTAGGGTTAGGGTTAGGTTTAGGGTTAGGGTTAGGGTATGGGTTAGGTTTAGGGTTAGGGTTAGTGTTAGGGTTAGGGTTAGGGTTAGCGTACGGGTTAGGGTTAGGGTTAGGGTTAGGGTACGGGTTAGGTTTAGGGTACGGGTTAGGGTTAGGTTTAGGATACGGGTTAGGGTTAGGGTTAGGGTTAGGGTTAGGTTTAGGATACGGGTTAGGGTTAGGATAGGGTTAGGGGTTAGAGGTTAGGGTTAGGGTTAGTGTTAGGGTGATGGTTAGTGTACGGGTTAGGGTACGGGTTAGGGTTAGGGTACGGGTTAGGGTTAGGGTTAGGGTTAGGGTTAGGGTACGAGTTAGGTTTAGGGTTAGGGGTTAGCGTTAGGGTTAGGGTTAGGTTACGGGTTAGGGTTAGGGTTAGGGTTAGGGTTAGGGGTTAGGGTTAGGGTTAGGGTTAGGGTTAGGGTACGGTTTAGGGTACGGGTTAGGGTTAGGGTTAGGTTTAGGGTTAAGGTTAGGGTACGGGTTAGGGTTAGGGTTAGGTTTAGGGTTAGGGTTAGGGTACGGGTTAGGGTTAGGGTTTGGGTTAGGTTTAGGGTTAGGGTACGGGTAAGGGTTAGGTTTAGGGTTAGAGTTAGGGTACGGGTTAGGGTTAGGGTTAGTGTTAGGGTTAGGGTATGGGTTAAGTTTAGGGTTAGGGTTAGGAAAGGGTTAGGGTTAGGATTAGGGTTAGGGTACGGGTTAAGTTTAGGGTTAGGGTTAGGGTTAGGGTACGAGTTAGGTTTAGGGTTAGGGGTTAGCGTTAGGGTTAGGGTTAGGGTACGGGTTAGGGTTAGGGTTAGGGTTAGGGTTAGGGGTTAGGGTTAGGGTTAGGGTTAGGGTACGGTTTAGGGTACGGGTTAGGGTTAGGGTTAGGGTTAGGGTTAGGGTTAGGGGTTAGGGTTAGGGTTAGGGTTTGGGTTATGTTTAGGGTTAGGGTACGGGTAAGGGTTAGGTTTAGGGTTAGGGTTAGGGTACGGGTTAGGGTTAGGGTTAGTGTTAGGGTTAGGGTATGGGTTAAGTTTAGGGTTAGGGTTAGGGTTAGGGTTAGGGTACGTGTTAGGGTTAGGGTTAGGGTACGGATTAGGTTTAGGGATAGGGTTAGGGTTAGGGTTAGGGTACGGGTTAGGTTTAGGGTTAGGGTTAGGGTACGGGTTAGGGTTAGCGTACGGGTTAGGGTTAGGGTTAGGTTTAGTGTTAGGGTACGGGTTAGGTTTAGAGTACGGGTTAGTGTTAGGGTTAGGGTTAGGGTTAGGTTTAGGGTTAGGGTAGGAAAGGGTTAGGGTTAGGGTTAGGGTTAGGGTTATGGTACGGGTTAAGGTTAGGGTTAGGGTACGGGTTAGGGTTAGGGTTAGTGTTAGGGTTAGGGTTAAGGTACGGGTTAGGGTTAGGGTTAGGGTACGGTTTAGGGTTAGGGTACGGGTTAGGGTACGGGTTAGGGTGAGGGTTAGGTTTAGGGTACGGTTTAGGGTTAGGGTACTAGTTAGGGTTAGGGTTAGGTACTGGTTAGGGTTAGGGTAAGGGTACCGGTTAGGGTTAGGTTTAGGGTTAGGGTTAGGGTACGGGTTAGGGTTAGGGTTAGGGTTAGGTTTAGGGTACGGGTTAAGTTTAGGTTTAGGGTTAGGGTTAGGGTTAGGGTACGGTTTAGGGTTAGGCTAGGGTACGGATTAGGGTTAGGGTTAGGTTTAGGGTTAGGGTTAGGGTATGGGTTAGGTTTAGGGTTAGGGTTAGTGTTAGGGTTAGGGTTAGGGTTAGCGTACGGGTTAGGGTTAGGGTTAGGGTTAGGGTACGGGTTAGGTTTAGGGTACGGGTTAGGGTTAGGGTTAGGGTTAGGGTTAGGGTTAGGTTTAGGAAAGGGTTAGGGTTAGGGTTAGGGTTAGGGTACGGGTTAGGGTTAGGTTTAGGATACGGGTTAGGGTTAGGGTTAGGGTCAGGGTTAGGTTTAGGATACGGGTTAGGGTTAGGATAGGGTTAGGGGTTAGAGGTTAGGGTTAGGGTTAGGGTTAGGGTGATGGTTAGTGTACGGGTTAGGGTACGGGTTAGGGTTAGGGTACGGGTTAGTGTTAGGGTTAGGGTTAGGGTTAGGGTACGGGTTAGGTTTAGGGTTAGGGTTAGTGTACGAGTTAGGTTTAGGGTTAGGGGTTAGCGTTAGGGTTAGGGTTAGGTTACGGGTTAGGGTTAGGGTTAGGGTTAGGGTTAGGGGTTAGGGTTAGGGTTAGGGTTAGGGTTAGGGTTAGGGTACGGTTTAGGGTACGTGTTAGGGTTAGGGTTAGGGTTAGGGTTAAGGTTAGGGTACGGGTTAGGGTTAGGGTTAGGTTTAGGGTTAGGGTTAGGGTACGGGTTAGGGTTAGGGTTTGGGTTAGGTTTAGGGTTAGGGTACGGGTAAGGGTTAGGTTTAGGGTTAGAGTTAGTGTACGGGTTAGGGTTAGGGTTAGTGTTAGGGTTAGGGTATGGGTTAAGTTTAGGGTTAGGGTTAGGAAAGGTTTAGGGTTAGGATTAGGGTTAGGGTACGGGTTAAGTTTAGGGTTAGGGTTAGGGTTAGGGTACGAGTTAGGTTTAGGGTTAGGGGTTAGCGTTAGGGTTAGGGTTAGGGTACGGGTTAGTGTTAGGGTTAGGGTTAGGGTTAGGGTTAGGTATAGGGTTAGGGTTAGGGTACGTGTTAGGGTTAGGGTTAGGGTTAGAGTACGGGTTAAGTTTAGGTTTAGGGTTAGGGTTAGGGTTAGGTTACGGGTTAGGGTTAGGCTAGGGTACAGATTAGGGTTAGGGTTAGGTTTAGGGTTAGGGTTAGGGTATGGGTTAGGGTTAGGGTTAGGGTTAGTGTTAGGGTTAGGGTTAGCGTACGGGTTAGGGTTAGGGTTAGGGTTAGGGTACGGGTTAGGTTTAGGGTACGGGTTAGGGTTAGGGTTAGGGTTAGGGTTAGGAAAGGGTTAGGGTTAGGGTTAGGGTTAGGGTATGGGTTAGGGTTAGGTTTAGGGTACGGGTTAGGGTTAGGGTTAGGGTTAGTGTTAGGGTTAGGTTTAGGATACGGGTTAGGGTTAGGAGAGGGTTAGGGGTTAGGGGTTAGGGTTAGGGTTAGGGTTAGGGTGATGGTTAGGGTACCGGTTAGGGTACGGGTTAGGGTTAGGGTACGGGTTAGTGTTAGGGTTAGGGTACGGGTTAGGGTTAGGGTTAGGGTTATGGTTAGGGTACGGGTTAGGGTACGGGTTAGGGTGAAGGTTAGGGTTCGGGTTAGGTTTAGGAAAGGATTAGGGTTAGGGTTAGGGTACGGGTTAGGGTTAGGGTTAGGGTTAGGGTACGGAGTATGGTTAGGGTACGGGGTAGGGTTAGGGTACGAGTTAGGGTATGGGTTAGGGTTAGGGTTAGGTTTAGGTTACGGTTTAGGGTTAGGGTCCTGGTTAGGGTTAGGGTTAGGGTACTGGTTAGGTTTAGGGTTAGGGTACGGGTTAGGGTTAGGCTTAGGGTTAGGGTACGGGTTAGGGTTAGGGTTGGGTTAGGGTTAGGGTTAGGGTTAGGGTACGGGTTAGTGTTAGGGTACGGATTAGGGTACGAATTAGGGTTAGGGTTTGGGTTAGGGTTAGGATACGGGTTAGGGTTAGGTTACGGGTTATGGTTAGGGTTAGGGTACTGGTTAGGTTTAGGGTTAGGTTTAGCGTTAGGGTTAGGGTACGGGTTATGGTTAGGGTTAGGTTTAGGGTACGGGTTAGGGTTAGGTTTTGGGTTAGTGTTAGGGTACGGTTAGGTTTAGGGTACGGGTTAGGTTTAGGTTTAGGGTACGGGTTAGGGTTAGGGTTAGGGTTAGGGTTAGGATACGGGTTAGGGTTAGGTTTAGGGTTAGGGTTAGTGTTAGGGTTAGCGTACGGGTTAGGGTTAGGTTTAGGGTAAGGGTTAGGGTACGGGTTAGGGTTAGGGTTAGGGTTAGGTTTAGGGTACGGGTTAGGTTAGGGTACGGTTTAGGGTTACAGTTAGGGTACGGGTTAGGGTTAGGTTTAGGGGTTAGGGTTAGGGTTAGGGTTAGTGTTAGGGATAGGGTTAGTGTACAGGTTAGGGTTAGGGTACGGGTTAGGGTTAGGGTGAGGTTTAGGGTTAGGGTTAGCATACAGGTTAAGGTTAGAATTAGGGTTAGGTTTAGTGTTAGCGTACGGGTTAGGGTTATGGTACGGGTTACGGTTAGGGTTAGGGTTAGGGTTAGGGTTAGGGTTAGGAAAGGGTTAGGGTTAGTGTTAGGGTTAGGGTTGGCGTACGGGTTAGGGTTATGTTTAGGGTTAGGGTACGGGTTAGGTTTAGGGTAAGGGTTAGGGTAAGGTTTAGGGTTAGGGTAAGGGTTAGGAAAGGGTTAGGGTGAGGGTTAGGGTTAGGGTACGGGTTAGGGTTAGGTTTAGGGTACGGGTTAGGGTTAGGGTTAGGGTTAAGGTTAGGTTTAGGATACGGGTTAGGGTTAGGATAGGGTTAGGGGTTAGGGGTTAGGGTTAGGGTTAGGGTTAGGGTGATGGTTAGGGTACGGGTTAGGGTACGGGTTAGGGTTAGGGTACGGGTTAGTGTTAGGGTTAGGGTTAGTGTTAGGGTACGGGTTAGGGTTAGGGTTAGGTTTAGGGTACGGGTTAGGGTTAGGGTACGGTTTAGGGTATGGGTTAGGGTGAGGGTTAGGGTTAGGGTTAGGTTTAGGAAAGGATTAGGGTTAGGGTTAGGGTACAGGTTAGGGTTAGGGTTAGGGTTAGGGTATGGAGTATGGTTAGGGTACGGGGTAGGGTTAGGGTACGGGTGAGGGTACGGGTTAGGGTACGGGTTAGGGTTAGGGTTAGGTTTAGGTTACGGTTTAGGGTTAGGGTCCTGGTTAGGGTTAGGGTTAGCGTACTGGTTAGGGTTAGGGTTAGGGTACGGGTTAGGGTTAGGCTTAGGTTAGGGTACGGGTTAGGGTTAGGTTTGGGTTAGGGTTAGGGTTAGGGTTAGGGTACGGGTTAGGGTTAGGGTACGGGTTAGGGTACGAATTAGGGTTAGGGTTAGGGTTAGTGTTAGGGTAAGGGTTAGGGTTAGGGTACGGGTTATGGTTAGGGTTAGGGTACTGGTTAGGGTTAGGGTTAGGGTTAGGGTTAGGGTTAGGGTACGGGTTAGGGTTAGGGTTAGGGTTAGGTTTAGGGTACGGGTTAGGGTTAGGGTACGGGTTAGGGTTACGGTTAGGGTACGGGTAAGGGTTAGGTTTAGGGTTAGGGTTAGGTTACGGGTTAGGGTTAGGGTTAGTGTTAGGGTTAGGGTATGGGTTAAGTTTAGGGTTAGGGTTAGGGTTAGGGTTAGGGTACGTGTTAGGGTTAGGGTTAGGGTACGGATTAGGTTTAGGGTTAGGGTTAGGGTACGGGTTAGGTTTAGGGTTAGGGTTAGTGTTAGGGTTAGGGTTAGCGTACGGGTTAGGGTTAGGGTTAGGTTTAGGGTTAGGGTACGGGTTAGGTTTAGGGTACGGTTTAGTGTTAGGGTTAGGGTTAGGGTTAGGGTTAGGGTTAGGAAAGGGTTAGGGTTAGGGTTAGGGTTAGGGTTAGGGTACGGGTTAAGGTTAGGTTTAGGGTACGGGTTAGGGTTAGGGTTAGTGTTAGGGTTAGGGTTAAGTTACGGGTTAGGGTTAGGGTTAGGGTACGGTTTAGGATTAGGGTACGGGTTAGGGTACGGGTTAGGGTGAGGGTTAGGTTTAGGGTACGGTTTAGGGTTAGGGTAGTAGTTAGGGTTAGGGTTAGGTACTGGTTAGGGTTAGGGTAAGGGTACCGGTTAGGGTTAGGTTTAGGGTTAGGGTTAGGGTACGGGTTAGGGTTAGGGTTAGGGTTAGGGTTAGGGTACGGGTTAAGTTTAGGTTTAGGGTTAGGGTTAGGGTTAGGGTACGGTTTAGGGTTAGGCTAGGGTACGGATTAGGGTTAGGGTTAGGTTTAGGGTTAGGGTTAGGGTATGGGTTAGGTTTAGGGTTAGGGTTAGTGTTAGGGTTAGGGTTAGCGTACGGGTTAGGGTTAGGGTTAGGGTTAGGGTACGGGTTAGGTTTAGGGTACGGGTTAGGGTTAGGTTTAGGATACGGGTTAGGGTTAGGGTTAGGGTTAGGGTTAGGTTTAGGATACGGGTTAGGGTTAGGATAGGGTTAGGGGTTAGAGGTTAGGGTTAGGGTTAGGGTTAGGGTGATGGTTAGTGTACGGGTTAGGGTACGGGTTAGGGTTAGGGTACGGGTTAGTGTTAGGGTTAGGGTTAGGGTTAGGGTACGGGTTAGGTTTAGGGTTAGGGTTAGTGTACGAGTTAGGTTTAGGGTTAGGGGTTAGCGTTAGGGTTAGGGTTAGGTTACGGGTTAGGGTTAGGGTTAGGGTTAGGGTTAGGGGTTAGGGTTAGGGTTAGGGTTAGGGTTAGGGTACGGTTTAGGGTACGGGTTAGGGTTAGGGTTAGGTTTAGGGTTAAGGTTAGGGTACGGGTTAGGGTTAGGGTTAGGTTTAGGGTTAGGGTTAGGGTACGGGTTAGGGTTAGGGTTTGGGTTAGGTTTAGGGTTAGGGTACGGGTAAGGGTTAGGTTTAGGGTTAGAGTTAGGGTACGGGTTAGGGTTAGGGTTAGTGTTAGGGTTAGGGTATGGGTTAAGTTTAGGGTTAGGGTTAGGAAAGGGTTAGGGTTAGGATTAGGGTTAGGGTACGGGTTAAGTTTAGGGTTAGGGTTAGGGTTAGGGTACGAGTTAGGTTTAGGGTTAGGGGTTAGCGTTAGGGTTAGGGTTAGGGTACGGGTTAGGGTTAGGGTTAGGGTTAGGGTTAGGGGTTAGGGTTAGGGTTAGGGTTAGGGTACGGTTTAGGGTACGGGTTAGGGTTAGGGTTAGGGTTAGGGTTAGGGTTAGGGGTTAGGGTTAGGGTTAGGGTTTGGGTTATGTTTAGGGTTAGGGTACGGGTAAGGGTTAGGTTTAGGGTTAGGGTTAGGGTACGGGTTAGGGTTAGGGTTAGTGTTAGGGTTAGGGTATGGGTTAAGTTTAGGGTTAGGGTTAGGGTTAGGGTTAGGGTTAGGGTACGTGTTAGGGTTAGGGTTAGGGTACGGATTAGGTTTAGGGATAGGGTTAGGGTTAGGGTTAGGGTACGGGTTAGGTTTAGGGTTAGGGTTAGGGTACGGGTTAGGGTTAGCGTACGGGTTAGGGTTAGGGTTAGGTTTAGTGTTAGGGTACGGGTTAGGTTTAGAGTACGGGTTAGTGTTAGGGTTAGGGTTAGGGTTAGGTTTAGGGTTAGGGTAGGAAAGGGTTAGGGTTAGGGTTAGGGTTAGGGTTATGGTACGGGTTAAGGTTAGGGTTAGGGTACGGGTTAGGGTTAGGGTTAGTGTTAGGGTTAGGGTTAAGGTACGGGTTAGGGTTAGGGTTAGGGTACGGTTTAGGTTTAGGGTACGGGTTAGGGTACGGGTTAGGGTGAGGGTTAGGTTTAGGGTACGGTTTAGGGTTAGGGTACTAGTTAGGGTTAGGGTTAGGTACTGGTTAGGGTTAGGGTAAGGGTACGGGTTAGGGTTAGATTTAGGGTTAGGGTTAGGGTACGGGTTAGGTTTAGGGTTAGGGTTAGGGTTAGGGTACGGGTTAAGTTTAGGTTTAGGGTTAGGGTTAGGGTTAGGGTACGGGTTAGGGTTAGGCTAGGGTACGGATTAGGGTTAGGGTTAGGTTTAGGGTTAGGGTTAGGGTATGGGTTAGGTTTAGGGTTAGGGTTAGTGTTAGGGTTAGGGTTAGGGTTAGCGTACGGGTTAGGGTTAGGGTTAGGGTTAGGGTACGGTTTAGGTTTAGGGTACGGGTTAGGGTTAGGGTTAGGGTTAGGGTTAGGGTTATGGTTAGGAAAGGGTTAGGGTTAGGGTTAGGGTTAGGGTACGGGTTAGGGTTAGGTTTAGGATACGGGTTAGGGTTAGGGTTAGGGTTAGGGTTAGGTTTAGGATACGGGTTAGGGTTAGGATAGGGTTAGGGGTTAGGGGTTAGGGTTAGGGTTAGGGTTAGGGTGATGGTTAGTGTACGGGATAGGGTACGGGTTAGGGTTAGGGTACGGGTTAGTGTTAGGGTTAGGGTTAGGGTTAGGGTACGGGTTAGGGTTAGGGTTAGGGTTAGTGTACGAGTTAGGTTTAGGGTTAGGGGTTAGCGTTAGGGTTAGGGTTAGGGTACGGGTTAGGGTTAGGGTTAGGGTTAGCTTTAGGGGTTAGGGTTAGGGTTAGGGTTAGGGTTAGGGTACGGTTTAGGGTACGGGTTAGGGTTAGGGTTAGGGTTAGGGTTAGGGTTAGGGTTAGCGTTCGGGTTAGGGTTAGGGTTAGGTTTAGGGTTAGGGTACGGGTTAGGTTTAGGGTACGGGTTAGTCTTACGGTTAGGGTTAGGGTTAGGGTTAGGGTTAGGAAAGGGTTAGGGTTAGGGTTAGGGTTAGGGTACGGGTTAGGGTTAGGGTTAGTGTTAGGGTTAGGGTTAAGGTACGGGTTAGGGTTAGGGTTAGGGTACTGTTTAGTGTTAGGGTACGGGTTAGGGTACGGGTTAGGGTGAGGTTTAGGTTTAGGGTACGGTTTAGGGTTAGGGTACGGTTAGGGTTAGGGTTAGGGTACTGGTTAGGGTTAGGGTAAGGGTACGGGTTAGGGTTAGGTTTAGGGTTAGGGTTAGGGTACGGGTTAGGGTTAGGGTTAGGGTTAGGGTTAGGGTACGGGTTAAGTTTAGGTTTAGGGTTAGTGTTAGGGTTAGGGTACGGGTTAGGGTTAGGCTAGGGTACGAATTAGGGATAGGGTTAGGTTTAGGGTTAGGGTTAGGGTATGGGTTAGGGTTAGGTTTAGGGTTAGTGTTAGGGTTAGGGTTAGCGTACGGGTTACGGCTGGGTTAGGGTTAGGGTACGGGTTAGGTTTAGGGTACGGGTTAGGGTTAGGGTTAGGGTTAGGGTTAGGGTTAGGGTTAGGGTTAGGAAAGGGTTAGGGTTAGGGTTAGGGTTAGGGTACGGGTTAGCTTTAGGGTTAGGGTTAGGGTTAGGGTTAGGGTTAGGGTTAGGAAAGGGTTAGCGTTAGGGTTAGGGTTAGGGTACGGGTTAGGGTTAGGGTTAGGGTTAGGGTTAGGTTTAGGGGTTAGGGTTAGGGTTAGGGTTAGGGTACGGTTTAGGGTACGGGTTAGGGTTAGTGTTAGGGTTAGGGTACGGGTTAGGGTACGGGTTAGGGTACGGGTTAGGGTTAGGGTTAGGTTTAGGGTTAGGGTTAGGGTACGGGTTAGGGTTACGGTTTGGGTTAGGTTTAGGGTTAGGGTACGGGTAAGGGTTAGGTTTAGTGTTAGGGTTAGGGTACGGGTTAGGGTTAGGGTTAGTGTTAGGGTTAGGGTTAGGGTTAGGGTACGGGTTAGGTTTAGGGTTAGGGTTAGTGTTAGGGTTAGGGTTAGCGTACGGGTTAGGGTTAGGGTTAGGTTTAGGGTTAGGGTACGGGTTAGGTTTAGGGTTAGGGTTAGTGTTAGGGTTAGGTTTAGGGTTAGTGTTAGGATTAGGAAAGGGTTAGGGTTAGGGTTAGGGTTAGGGTTAGGGTACGGGTTAAGGTTAGGTTTAGGGTACGGGTTAGGGTTAGGGTTAGTGTTAGGGTTACGGTTAAGGTACGGGTTAGGGTTAGGGTTAGGGTACGGTTTAGGGTTAGGGTACGGGTTAGGGTACGGGTTAGGGTGAGGGTTAGGTTTAGGGTACGGTTTAGGGTTAGGGTACTAGTTAGGGTTAGGGTTAGGTACTGGTTAGGGTTAGGGTAAGGGTACGGGTTAGGGTTAGATTTAGGGTTAGGGTTAGGGTACGGGTTAGGTTTAGGGTTAGGGTTAGGGTTAGGGTACGGGTTAAGTTTAGGTTTAGGGTTAGGGTTAGGGTTAGGGTACGGGTTAGGGTTAGGCTAGGGTACGGATTAGGGTTAGGGTTAGGTTTAGGGTTAGGGTTAGGGTATGGGTTAGGTTTAGGGTTAGGGTTAGTGTTAGGGTTAGGGTTAGGGTTAGCGTACGGGTTAGGGTTAGGGTTAGGGTTAGGGTACGGTTTAGGTTTAGGGTACGGGTTAGGGTTAGGGTTAGGGTTAGGGTTAGGGTTATGGTTAGGAAAGGGTTAGGGTTAGGGTTAGGGTTAGGGTACGGGTTAGGGTTAGGTTTAGGATACGGGTTAGGGTTAGGGTTAGGGTTAGGGTTAGGTTTAGGATACGGGTTAGGGTTAGGATAGGGTTAGGGGTTAGGGGTTAGGGTTAGGGTTAGGGTTAGGGTGATGGTTAGTGTACGGGATAGGGTACGGGTTAGGGTTAGGGTACGGGTTAGTGTTAGGGTTAGGGTTAGGGTTAGGGTACGGGTTAGGGTTAGGGTTAGGGTTAGTGTACGAGTTAGGTTTAGGGTTAGGGGTTAGCGTTAGGGTTAGGGTTAGGGTACGGGTTAGGGTTAGGGTTAGGGTTAGCTTTAGGGGTTAGGGTTAGGGTTAGGGTTAGGGTTAGGGTACGGTTTAGGGTACGGGTTAGGGTTAGGGTTAGGGTTAGGGTTAGGGTTAGGGTTAGCGTTCGGGTTAGGGTTAGGGTTAGGTTTAGGGTTAGGGTACGGGTTAGGTTTAGGGTACGGGTTAGTCTTACGGTTAGGGTTAGGGTTAGGGTTAGGGTTAGGAAAGGGTTAGGGTTAGGGTTAGGGTTAGGGTACGGGTTAGGGTTAGGGTTAGTGTTAGGGTTAGGGTTAAGGTACGGGTTAGGGTTAGGGTTAGGGTACTGTTTAGTGTTAGGGTACGGGTTAGGGTACGGGTTAGGGTGAGGTTTAGGTTTAGGGTACGGTTTAGGGTTAGGGTACGGTTAGGGTTAGGGTTAGGGTACTGGTTAGGGTTAGGGTAAGGGTACGGGTTAGGGTTAGGTTTAGGGTTAGGGTTAGGGTACGGGTTAGGGTTAGGGTTAGGGTTAGGGTTAGGGTACGGGTTAAGTTTAGGTTTAGGGTTAGTGTTAGGGTTAGGGTACGGGTTAGGGTTAGGCTAGGGTACGAATTAGGGATAGGGTTAGGTTTAGGGTTAGGGTTAGGGTATGGGTTAGGGTTAGGTTTAGGGTTAGTGTTAGGGTTAGGGTTAGCGTACGGGTTACGGCTGGGTTAGGGTTAGGGTACGGGTTAGGTTTAGGGTACGGGTTAGGGTTAGGGTTAGGGTTAGGGTTAGGGTTAGGGTTAGGGTTAGGAAAGGGTTAGGGTTAGGGTTAGGGTTAGGGTACGGGTTAGCTTTAGGGTTAGGGTTAGGGTTAGGGTTAGGGTTAGGGTTAGGGTTAGGAAAGGGTTAGCTTTAGGGTTAGGGTTAGGGTACGGGTTAGGGTTAGGGTTAGGGTTAGGGTTAGGTTTAGGGGTTAGGGTTAGGGTTAGGGTTAGGGTACGGTTTAGGGTACGGGTTAGGGTTAGTGTTAGGGTTAGGGTACGGGTTAGGGTACGGGTTAGGGTACGGGTTAGGGTTAGGGTTAGGTTTAGGGTTAGGGTTAGGGTACGGGTTAGGGTTACGGTTTGGGTTAGGTTTAGGGTTAGGGTACGGGTAAGGGTTAGGTTTAGTGTTAGGGTTAGGGTACGGGTTAGGGTTAGGGTTAGTGTTAGGGTTAGGGTTAGGGTTAGGGTACGGGTTAGGTTTAGGGTTAGGGTTAGTGTTAGGGTTAGGGTTAGCGTACGGGTTAGGGTTAGGGTTAGGTTTAGGGTTAGGGTACGGGTTAGGTTTAGGGTTAGGGTTAGTGTTAGGGTTAGGTTTAGGGTTAGTGTTAGGATTAGGAAAGGGTTAGGGTTAGGGTTAGGGTTAGGGTTAGGGTACGGGTTAAGGTTAGGTTTAGGGTACGGGTTAGGGTTAGGGTTAGTGTTAGGGTTACGGTTAAGGTACGGGTTAGGGTTAGGGTTAGGGTACGGTTTAGGGTTAGGGTACGGGTTAGGGTACGGGTTAGGGTGAGGGTTAGGTTTAGGGTACGGTTTAGGGTTAGGGTACTGGTTAGGGTTAGGTTTAGGGTACTGGTTAGGGTTAGGGTAAGGGTACGGGTTAGGGTTAGGTTTAGGGTTAGGGTTAGGGTACGGGTTAGGGTTAGTGTTAGGGTTAGGGTTAGGGTACGGGTTAAGTTTAGGTTTAGGGTTAGGGTTAGGGTTAGGGTACGGGTTAGGGTTAGGCTAGGGTACGGATTAGGGTTAGGGTTAGGTTTAGGGTTAGGGTTAGGGTATGGGTTAGGGTTAGGGTTAGGGTTAGTGTTAGGGTTAGGGTTAGCGTACGGGTTAGGGTTAGGGTTAGGGTTAGGGTACGGGTTAGGTTTAGGGTACGGGTTAGGGTTAGGGTTAGGGTTAGGGTTAGGGTTAGGAAAGGGTTAGGGTTAGGGTTAGGGTTAGGGTACGGGTTAGGGTTAGGTTTAGGGTCCGGGTTAGGGTTAGGGTTAGGGTTAGGTTTAGGTTTAGGATACGGGTTAGGGTTAGGATAGGGTTAGGTGTTAGGGGTTAGGGTTAGGGTTAGGGTTAGGGTTAGGGTGATGGTTAGGGTACGGGTTAGGGTACGGGTTAGGGTTAGGGTATGGGTTAGTGTTAGGGTTAGGGTTAGGGTTAGGGTACGGGTTAGGGTTAGGGTTAGGGTTAGGGTACGGGTTAGGGTTAGGGTACGGGTTAGGGTACGGGTTAGTGTGAGGGTTAGGGTTAGGGTTAGGTTTAGGAAAGGATTAGGGTTAGGGTTAGGGTACGGGTTAGGGTTAGGGTTAGGGTACGGAGTATGGTTAGGGTACGGGGTAGGGTTAGGGTACGGGTGAGGGTACGGGTTAGGGTTAGTGTTAGGTTTAGGGTACGGTTTAGGGTTAGGGTCCTGGTTAGGGTTAGGGTTAGGGTACTGGTTAGGTTTAGAGTTAGGGTACGGGTTAGGGTTAGGCTTAGGGTTAGGGTACGGGTTAGGGTTAGGGTTGGGTTAGGGTTAGGGTTAGGGTTAGGGTTAGCGTTAGGGTACGGGTTAGGGTTAGGGTACGGGTTAGGGTACGAATTAGGGTTAGGGTTTGGGTTAGGATTAGGATACGGGTTAGGGTTAGGGTACGGTTATGGTTAGGGTTAGGGTACTGGTTAGGGTTAGGTTTAGGTTTAGGGTTAGGATTAGGGTACGGGTTAGGGTTAGGGTTAGGTTTAGGGTACGGGTTAGGGTTAGGTTTTGGGTTAGTGTTAGGTTACGGTTAGGGTTAGGGTATGGTTTAGGTTTAGATTTAGGGTACGGGTTAGGGTTAGGGTTAGGGTTAGGATATGGGTTAGGGTTAGGGTTAGGGTGAGTGTTAGTGTTAGGGTTAGCGTACGGGTTAGGGTTAGGTTTAGGGTAAGGGTTAGGGTACGGGTTAGGGTTAGGGTTAGGGTTAGGGTTAGGTTTAGGGTACGGGTTAGGGTTAGGGTTAGGGTTAGGATTAGTGTTAGGGTACGGGTTAGGGTACGTGTTAGGGTTAGGGTACCGGTTAGGGTTAGGGTACGGGTTAGGGTTAGGGTTAGGGTAGGGGTTAGGTTTAGTGTTAAGGGATAGGGTTAGGGTTAGGGTTAGGGTTAGGGTTAGGTTTAGGATACGGGTTAGGGTTAGGGGTTAGGGGTTAGGGTTAGGGTTAAGGTTAGGGTGAGGGTTAGGGTTAGGGTTATGGTACGTGTTAGGGTTAGTGTACGGGTTAGTGTTAGGGTTACGGTTAGGGTTAGGGTACGGGTTAGGGTTAGGTTTAGGGTTAGGGTACGGGTTAGTGTTAGGGTACGGGTTAGGGTACAGGTTAGGGTGAGGGTTAGGGTTAGGGTTAGGTTTAGGAAAGGATTAGGGTTAGGGTTAGGGTACGGAGTATGGTTAGGGTACGGGGTAGGGTTAGGGAACGGGTTAGGGTACGAGTTAGTGTTAGGGTTAGGGTACGGGTTAGGTTTAGGATTGGGTTGGGGTTTGGGTTAGGGTTAGGGTACGGGTTAGGTTTAGGGTACGGCTTAGAGTACGGGTTAGGGTTAGGGTTAGGTTTAGGATACGGGTTAGGGTTAGGGTTAGGGTTAGGGGTTAGGGGTTAGGTTTAGGGTTAGGGTACGGGTTAGGGTTAGGGTTAGGTTTAGGGTACGGGTTAGGGTTAGGGTTAGGGTTAGGGTTAGGGTATGGGTTAGGGTTAGGGTACGGGTTAGGGTTAGGTTTAGGGTACGGGTTAGGGTTAGGGTTAAAGTTAGGGTTAGGATACGGGTTAGGGTTAGGGTTAGGGTTAGGGTTAGTGTTAGGTTTAGCGTACGGTTTAGGGTTAGGTTTAGGGTACGGGTTAGGGTACGGGTTAGGGTTAGGGTTAGGGTTAGGGTTAGGGTTAGGGTACGGGTTAGGGTTAGGTTAGGGTACGGATTAGGTTTAGGGTTAGGGTTATGGTTAGTGTTATGGTATGGGTTAGGGTTAGGTTTAGGGTTAGTGTTAGGGTTATGGTTAGCGTACGGGTTAGGGTTAGGGTTAGGGTTAGGGTACGGGTTAGGGTTAGGGTTAGGGTTAGTGTTAGGGTTATGGTTAGCGTACGGTTTAGGGTTAGGGTTAGGGTTAGGGTACGGGTTAGGTTTAGGGTACGGGTTAGGTTTAGGTTTAGGGTTAGGGTTAGGGTTAGGGTTAGGGTTAGGAAAGGGTTAGGGTTAGGGTTAGGGTTAGGTTTAGGAAAGGATTAGGGTTAGGGTTAGGGTGCGGGTTAGGTTTAGGGTTAGGGTTAGGGTACGGAGTATTGTTAGGGTACGGGGTAGGGTTAGGGTACCGGTTAGGGTACGGGTTAGGGTTAGGGTTAGGTTTAGGGTACGGTTTAGGGTTAGGGTCCTGTTTAGGGTTAGGGTTAGTGTACTGGTTAGGGTTAGGGTTAGGGTACGGGTTAGGGTTAGGCTTAAGTTAGGGTACGGGTTAGGGTTAGTATTGGATTAGTGTTACGGTTAGTTTTAGGGTACGGGTTAGGGTTAGGGTTCGGGTTAGGGTACGAATTAGGGTTAGGGTTTGGGTTAGGGTTAGGGTACGGGTTAGGGTTAGGGTACGGGTTAAGTTTAGGGTTAGGGTACTGGTTAGGGTTAGGGTTAGGGTTAGGGTACGGGTTAGGGTTAGGGTTAGGGTTAGGGTACGGTTTAGGGTATGGGTTAGGGTTAGGGTTAGGGTTAGGGTACGAGTTAGGTTTAGGGTTAGGGGTTAGCGTTAGGGTTAGGGTTAGGGTACGGGTTAGGGTTAGGGTTATGGGATAGGGTTATGGTTAGGGTTAGGGTACGGGTTAGGGTTAGGGTACGGGTTAGTGTTAGGGTTAGGGTTAGGTTTAGGGTACGGGTTAGTGTTAGGGTACGGGTTAGGGTTACGGTTCGGGTACGGGTTAGGGTTAGGTTTAGGGTTTAGGGTTAGGGTTAGGGTTAGTGTTAGGGATAGGGTTAGGGTACAGGTTAGGGTTAGGGTACGGTTTAGGGTTAGGGTGAGGTTTAGGGTTAGGGTTAGCATACAGGTTAGGGTTAGGATTAGGGTTAGGGTTAGTGTTAGCGTACGGGTTAGGGTTATGGTACGGGTTAGGGTTAGGGTTAAGGTTAGGGTTAGGGTTAGGGTTAGGGTCAGGAAAGGGTTAGGGTTAGGATTAGGTTTAGGGTTAGGGTACGGGTTAAGTTTAGGGTTCGGGTACGGGTTAGGGTTGGGGTTAGGGTTAGGGTTAGGGTACGCTTTAGGGTTAGGGTTAGGGTTAGGGGTTAGGGTTAGGGTTAGGGTTAGGGTTAGGGTACGGTTTAGGGTACGGGTTAGGGTTAGGGTTAGGGTTAGGGTTAGGGTTAGGGTACGGGTTAGGGTTAGGGTTAGGTTTAGGGTTAGGGTTAGGCTACGGTTTAGGGTTAGGTTTTGGGTTAGGTTTAGGGTTAGGGTACGGGTAAGGGTTAGGTTTAGGGTTAGGGTTAGGGTACGGGTTAGGGTTAGGGTTAGTGTTAGAGTTAGGGTATGGGTTAAGTTAAGGGTTAGGGTTAGGGTTAGGGTTAGGGTACGTGTTAGGGTTAGGGTTAGGGTACGGATTAGGGTTAGGGTTAGGGTTAGAGTTAGGGTTAGGGTACGGGTTAGGTTTAGGGTTAGGGTTAGTGTTAGGATTAGGGTTAGCGTACGGGTTAGGGTTAGGGTTAGGTTTAGGGTTAGGGTACGGGTTAGGTTTAGGGTACGGGTTAGTGTTAGGGTTAGGGTTAGGGTTAGGAAAGGGTTAGGGTTAGGGTTAGGGTTAGGGTTAGGGTACGGGTTAAGATTAGGTTTAGGGTACGGGTTAGGGTTAAGGTTAGTGTTAGGGTTAGGGTTAAGGTACGGGTTAGGGTTAGGGTTAGGGTACGGTTTAGGGTTAGGGTACGGGTTAGAGTACGGGTAAGGGTGAGGGTTAGGTTTAGGGTACGGTTTAGGGTTAGGGTACTTGTTAGGTTTAGGGTTAGGTACTGGTTAGGGATAGGGTAAGGGTACGGGTTAGGGTTAGGTTTAGTGTTAGTGTTAGGGTACGGGTTAGGGTTAGGGTTAGGGTTAGGGTTAGGGTACGGGTTAAGTTTAGGTTTAGGGTTAGGGTTAGAGTTAGGGTACGTGTTAGGGTTAGGCTAGGGTACGGATTAGGGTTAGGGTTAGGTTTAGGGTTAGGGTTAGGGTATGGGTTAGGGTTAGGGTTAGTGTTAGGGTTAGGGTTAGGGTTAGCGTACGGGTTAGGGTTAGGGTTAGGGTACGGGTTAGGTTTAGGGTACGGGTTAGGGTTAGGGTTAGGGTTAGGGTTAGGGTTAGGGTTAGGGTTAGGAAAGGGTTAGGGTTAGGGTTAGGGTTAGGGTACGGGTTAGGGTTAGGTTTAGGGTACGGGTTAGGGTACGGGTTAGGGTTAGGGTTAGGTTTAGGATACGGGTTAGGGTTAGGATAGGGTTAGGGGTTAGGGGTTAGGCTTAGGGTTAGGGTTAGGGTGATGGTTAGGGTACGGGTTAGGGTACGGGTTAGGGTTAAGGTACGGGTTAGTGTTAGGTTTAGGGTTAGTGTTAGGGTACGGGTTAGGGTTAGGGTTAGGGTTAGGGTACGGGTTAGGGTTAGGGTACGGGTTAGGGTACGGGTTAGGGTGAGGGTTAAGGTTAGGGTTAGGTTTAGGAAAGGATTAGGGTTAGGGTTAGTGTACGGGTTAGGGTTAGGGTTAGGGTTAGGGTATGGAGTATGGTTAGGGTACGGGGTAGGGTTAGGGTACGGGTTAGGGTATGGGTTAGGGTTAGGGTGAGGTTTACGGTAGTGTTTAGGGTTAGGGTCCTGGTTAGGGTTAGGGTTAGGGTACTGGTTAGGGTTAGGGTTAGGGTACGGGTTAGGGTTAGGCTTAGGGTTAGGGTACGGGTTAGGGTTAGGGTTGGGTTAGGGTTAAGGTTAGGGTTAGGGTACGGGTTAGGGTTAGGGTACGGGTTAGGGGTACGAATTAGGGTTAGGTTTTGGGTTAGGGTTAGGGTACGGGTTAGGGTTAGGGTTAGGTTTAGGATACGGTTTAGGGTTAGGATAGGGTTAGGGGTTAGGGGTTAGGCTTAGGGTTAGGGTTAGGGTGATGGTTAGGGTACGGGTTAGGGTACGGGTTAGGGTTAAGGTACGGGTTAGTGTTAGGTTTAAGGTTAGTGTTAGGGTACGGGTTAGGGTACGGGTTAGGGTTAGGGTACGGGTTATGGTTACGTTTAGGGTACTGGTTAGGGTTAGGGTTAGGTTTAGGGTTAGGGTTAGGGTACGGGTTAGGGTTAGGGTTAGGTTTAGGGTACGGGTTAGGGTTAGGTTTTGGGTTAGTGTTAGGGTACGGTTAGGGTTAGGGTACGGGTTAGGGTTAGGTTTAGGGTACGGGTTAGGGTTAGGGTTAGGTTTAGGGTTAGGGTTAGGATACGGGTTAGGGTTAGGGTTAGGGTTAGTGTTAGTTTTAGGTTTAGCGTACGGGTTAGGGTTAGGTTTAGGGTAAGGGTTAGGGTATGGGTTAGGGTTAGGGTTAGGGTTAGGGTTAGGTTTAGGGTACGGGTTAGGGATAGGGTTAGGGTTATGATTAGTGTTAGGGTACGGGTTAGGGTACGGGTTAGGTTTAGGGTTAGGTTTAGGGTTAGGGTACGGGTTAGGGTTAGGGTTAGGTTTAGGGTACGGTTTAGGGTTAGGGTTAGGGTACGGGTTAGGGTTAGGGTACGGGTTAGGGTTAGGTTTAGGGTACGGGTTAGGGTTAGGGTTAGGTTTAGGGTTAGGGTTAGGATACGGGTTAGGGTTAGGGTTAGGGTTAGTGTTAGTTTTAGGTTTAGCGTACGGGTTAGGGTTAGGTTTAGGGTACGGGTTAGGGTACGGGTTAGGGTTAGGGTTAGGGTTAGGGTTAGGGTACGGGTTAGGTTTAGGCTAGGGTACGGATTAGGGTTAGGGTTAGGGTTAGGTTTAGGGTTAGGGTATGGGTTAGGGTTAGGGTTAGGGTTAGTGTTAGGGTTATGGTTAGCGTACGGGTTAGGGTTAGGGTTAGGGTTAGGGTTAGGGTTAGGGTACGGGTTAGGGTTAGGGTTAGGGTTAGTGTTAGGGTTAGGGTTAGCGTACGGGTTAGGGTTAGGGTTAGGTTTAGGGGATGGGTTAGGTTTAGGGTACGGGTTAAGGTTAGGGATAGGGTTAGGGTTAGGGTTAGGGTTAGGAAAGGGTTAGGATTAGGGTTAGGGTTAGGGTATGGGTTAGGGTTAGGTTTAGGGTACGGGTTAGGGTTAGGGTTAGGGTTAGGGTTAGGGTTAGGGTTAGGGTTAGGTTTAGGATACGGGTTAGGGTTAGGATAAGGTTAAGGGTTAGGGGTTAGGGATAGGGTTAGGGTTAGGGTACGGGTAAGGTTTAGGGTTAGGGTACGGGTTAGGGTTAGGGTACGGGTTAGGGTACGGGTTAGGGTGATGGTTAGGGTTAGCGTTAGGTTTAGGAAAGGATTAGGGTAGGGTTAGGGTACGGGTTAGGGTTAGGTTTAGGGTTAGGGTACGGAGTATGGTTAGGGTACGGGTTAGGGTTAGGGTATGGGTTAGGGTACGGGTTAGGGTTAGGTTTAGGTTTAGGGTACGGTTTAGGGTTAGGGTCCTGGTTAGGGTTAGGGTTAGGTTACTGGTTAGGGTTAGGGTTAGGGTACGGTTTAGGGTTAGGCTTAGGGTTAGGGTACGGGTTAGGGTTAGGGTTGGGTTAGGGTTAGGGTTAGGGTTAGGGTACGGGTTAGGGTTAGGGTACGGGTTAGGGTACGAATTAGGGTTAGTGTTAGGATTACGGTTAGGGTACGGGTTAGGGTTAGGGTACGGGTTATGGTTAGGGTTAGGGTACTGGTTAGGGTAGGGTTAGGGTTAGGGTTAGGGTTAGGGTTCGGGTTAGGGTTAGGTTTAGGTTTAGGGTACGGGTTAGGGTTAGGGTACGGGTTAGGGTTAGGTTTAGGGTACGGGTTAGAGTTAGGGTTAGGGTTAGGGTAAGGGTACGGTTTAGGGTTAGGGTTAGGGTTAGGGTACGGTTTAGGGTACGGGTTAGGGTTAGGGTTAGGGTTAGGGTACGAGTTAGGTTTAGGGTTAGGGGGTTAGCGTTAGGGTTAGTGTTAGCTTACGGGTAAGGGTTAGGGTTAGGGGATAGGGTTAGGGTTAGGGTTAGGGTACGGGTTAGGGTTAGGGTACGGGTTAGTGTTAGGGTTAGGGTTAGTTTTAGGGTACGGGTTAGGGTTAGTGTACGGGTTAGTGTTATGGTTAGGGTACCGGTTAGGGTTAGGTTTAGGGGTTAGGGTTAGGGTTAGGGTTAGTGTTAGGGATAGGGTTAGGGTACAGGTTAGGGTTAGGGTACGGGTTAGGGTTAGGGTGAGGTTTAGGGTTAGGGTTAGCATACGGGTTAGGGTTAGGATTAGGGTTAGGGATAGTGTTAGAGTACGGGTTAGGGTTATGGTACGGGTTAGGGTTAGGGTTAGGGTTAGGGTTAGGGTACGGGTTAAGGTTAGGGTTAGGGTACGGGTTAGGGTTAGGGTTAGTGTTAGGGTTAGGGTTAAGGTACGGGTTAGGGTTAGGGTTAGGGTACGGGTTAGGGTTAGGGTTAGGGGTTAGGGTTAGGATTAGGGTTAGGGTTAGGGTTAGGGTACGGGTTAGGGTTAGGGTTAGGGTTAGGGTACGGGTTAGGGTACGGGTTTGGGTACGGGTTAGGGTTAGGGTACGAGTTAGGGTTCGGGTGAGGGTTAGGGTTAGGGTTAGGGTTAGGTTTAGGGTACGGGTTAGGGTTAGGGTTAGGGTTAGAGTTAAGTTTAGGGTACGCGTTAGGGTTAGGGTTGGGGTTAGGGTTAGGGTTAGTGTTAGCGTTAGCGTACGGGTTACGGTTAGGGTTAGGGTTAGGGTTAGGGTACGGGTTAGAGTTAGGGTTAGGGTTAGGGTTAGGGTACGGGTTAGGGTTAGGGTTAGGGTACGGGTTAGGATTAGGGTTAGGGTACGGGTTAGGGTTAGGGTTAGGGTTAGGGTTAGGTTTAGGTTACGGGTTAGCGTTAGGGTGAGGGTGAGGGTTAGGGTTAGGGTTAGCAAAGGGTTAGGGTTAGGGTTAGTGTTAGGGTTAGGGTACGGTTTATAGTTAGGTTTAGGGTACGGGTTAGGGTTAGGGTTAGGGTTAGGGTTAGGGTTAGGCTACGGGTTAGGGTTAGGGTTAGTGTTAGGGTTTAGGGGTTAGGGTTAGGGTTAGGGTTAGGGTTAGGGTACGTGTTAGGGTATGGGTTAGGGTTAGGGTACGCGTTAGTGTTAGGGTTAGGGTTAGGGTTAGGGTACGTGTTAGGGTTAGCGTTAGGGTTAGGGTACGGTTTAGGGTACGGGTTACGGTTAGGGTAAGTTTGGGTTAGGGTTAGGTTTAGGGTTAGGTTTAGGAAAGGGTTAGGGTTAGGGTTAGGGTACGGGTTAGGTTTAGGGTTAGGGTTAGGGTACGGGTTAGGGTTAGTGTTAGGTTTAGGGTACGGTTTAGGGTACGGGTTAGGGTTAGGGTTAGGTTTAGGGTTAGGGTTAGGGTACGGGTTAGGGTTAGGGTTAGGGGTTAGCGTTAGGGTTAGGGTTAGGGTACGGGTTAGGGTTAGGGTTAGGCGATAGAGTTAGGTTTAGGGTTAGGTTACGGGGTGGGTTAGGGTACGGGTTAGTGTTAGGGTTAGGGTTAGTTTTAGGGTACGGGTTAGGGTTAGGGTACGGGTTAGGGTTATGGTTAGGTAACGGGTTAGGGTTAGGGTTAGGGTTTAGGGTTAGGGTTAGGGTTAGTGTTAGGGTTAGGTTTAGGGTACGGGTTAGGTTTAGGATACGGGTTAGGGTTAGGGTGAGTGTTAGGGTTAGGGTTAGCATACGGGTTAGGGTTAGGATTAGGGTTAGGGTTAGTGTTAGGGTATGGGTTAGGTTTAGGGTACGGGTTAGGGTTAGGGTTAGCGTTAGGGTTAGGGTTAGGGTTAGGAAAGGGTTAGGGTTAGGTTTAGCGTTAGGGTTAGGGTACGGGTTAAGTTTAGGGTTAGGGTTAGGATTAGGTTTAGGGTTAGGGTACGGGTTAGGGTACGGGTTAGGGTTAGGGTTAGGGTTAGGGGTTAGGGTTAGGGTTAGGGTTAGGGTTAGGGTACGGGTTAGGGTTAGGGTTTGGGTTAGGGTTAGGGTTAGGGTACGGGTTAGGGTTAGGTTTAGGGTTAGGGTTAGGGTACGGGTTAGGGTTAGGGTTAGGGTTAGTGTTAGGGTACGGTTTAAGTTTAGGGTTAGGGTTAGGGTTAGGGTTAGGGTACGGGTTAGGGGTAGGGTTAGGGTACAGATTAGGGTTAGTGTTAGGGTTAGGATTAGGGTTATGGTACGGGTTAGGGTTAGGGTTAGGGTTAGTGTTAGGGTTAGCGTTAGCGTACTGGTTAGTCTTAGGGTTAGGGTTAGGGTTAGGGTACAGGTTAGGTTTAGGGTACGGGTTAGGGTTAGGGTTAGGGTTAGAGTTAGGGTTAGGGTTAGTAAAGGGTTAGGGTTAGGGTTAGGGTTAGGGTTAGGGTTAGGGTACGGGTTAGGGTTAGGGTACGGGTTAGGGTACGGGTTAGGGTGAGGGTTAAGGTTAGGGTTAGGTTTAGGAAAGGATTAGGGTTAGGGTTAGTGTACGGGTTAGGGTTAGGTTTAGGGTTAGGGTACGGAGTATGGTTAGGATACGGGGTAGGGTTAGGGTACGGGTTAGGGTATGGGTTAGGGTTAGGGTTAGGTTTAGGGTAGTGTTTAGGGTTAGGGTCCTGGTTAGGGTTAGGGTTAGGGTACTGGTTAGGGTTAGGGTTAGGGTACGGGTTAGGGTTAGGCTTAGGGTTAGGGTACGGGTTAGGGTTAGGGTTGGGTTAGGGTTAAGGTTAGGGTTAGGGTACGGGTTAGGGTTAGGGTACGGGTTAGGGTACGAATTAGGGTTAGGTTTTGGGTTAGGGTTAGGGTACAGCTTAGGGTTAGGGTACGGGTTATGGTTAGGTTTAGGGTACTGGTTAGGGTTAGGGTTAGGTTTAGGGTTAGGGTTAGGGTACGGGTTAGGGTTAGGGTTAGGTTTAGGGTACGGGTTAGGGTTAGGTTTTGGGTTAGTGTTAGGGTACGGTTAGGGTTAGGGTACGGGTTAGGGTTAGGTTTAGGGTACGGGTTAGGGTTAGGGTTAGGTTTAGGGTTAGGGTTAGGATACGGGTTAGGGTTAGGGTTAGGGTTAGTGTTAGTTTTAGGTTTAGCGTACGGGTTAGGGTTAGGTTTAGGGTAAGGGTTAGGATATGGGTTAGGGTTAGGGTTAGGGTTAGGGTTAGGTTTAGGGTACTGGTTAGGGATAGGGTTAGGGTTAGGATTAGTGTTAGGGTACGGGTTAGGGTACGGGTTAGGTTTAGGGTTAGGTTTAGGGTTAGGGTACGGGTTAGGGTTAGGGTTAGGTTTAGGGTACGGTTTAGGGTTAGGGTTAGGGTACGGGTTAGGGTTAGGGTACGGGTTAGGGTTAGGTTTAGGGTACGGGTTAGGGTTAGGGTTAGGTTTAGGGTTAGGGTTAGGATACGGGTTAGGGTTAGGGTTAGGGTTAGTGTTAGTTTTAGGTTTAGCGTATGGGTTAGGGTTAGGTTTAGGGTACGGGTTAGGGTACGGGTTAGGGTTAGGGTACGGGTTAGGGTTAGGGTACGGGTTAGGGTACGGGTTAGGGTGATGGTTAGGGTTAGCGTTAGGTTTAGGAAAGGATTAGGGTTAGGGTTAGGGTACGGGTTAGGGTTAGGTTTAGGGTTAGGGTACGGAGTATGGTTAGGGTACGGGTTAGGGTTAGGGTACGGGTTAGGGTACGGGTTAGGGTTAGGTTTAGGTTTAGGGTACGGTTTAGGGTTAGGGTCCTGGTTAGGGTTAGGGTTAGGTTACTGGTTAGGGTTAGGGTTAGGGTACGGTTTAGGGTTAGGCTTAGGGTTAGGGTACGGGTTAGGGTTAGGGTTGGGTTAGGGTTAGGGTTAGGGTTAGGGTACGGGTTAGGGTTAGGGTACGGGTTAGGGTACGAATTAGGGTTAGTGTTAGGATTACGGTTAGGGTACGGGTTAGGGTTAGGGTACGGGTTATGGTTAGGGTTAGGGTACTGGTTAGGGTAGGGTTAGGGTTAGGGATAGGGTTAGGGTTCGGGTTAGGGTTAGGTTTAGGTTTAGGGTACGGGTTAGGGTTAGGGTACGGGTTAGGGTTAGGTTTAGGGTACGGGTTAGAGTTAGGGTTAGGGTTAGGGTAAGGGTACGGGTTAGGGTTAGGGTTAGTGTTAGGGTTAGGGTTAAGGTACGGGTTAGGGTTAGGGTTAGGGTACGGTTTAGGTTTAGGGTACGGGTTAGGGTACGGGTTAGGGTGAGGGTTAGGTTTAGGGTACGGTTTAGGGTTAGGGTACTAGTTAGGGTTAGGGTTAGGTACTGGTTAGGGTTAGGGTAAGGGTACGGGTTAGGGTTAGGTTTAGGGTTAGGGTTAGGGTACGGGTTAGGTTTAGGGTTAGGGTTAGGGTTAGGGTACGGGTTAAGTTTAGGTTTAGGGTTAGGGTTAGGGTTAGGGTACGGGTTAGGGTTAGGCTAGGGTACGGATTAGGGTTAGGGTTAGGTTTAGGGTTAGGGTTAGGGTATGGGTTAGGTTTAGGGTTAGGGTTAGTGTTAGGGTTAGGGTTAGGGTTAGCGTACTGGTTAGGGTTAGAGTTAGGGTTAGGGTACGGTTTAGGTTTAGGGTACGGGTTAGGGTTAGGGTTAGGGTTAGGGTTAGGGTTATGGTTAGGAAAGGGTTAGGGTTAGGGTTAGGGTTAGGGTACGGGTTAGGGTTAGGTTTAGGATACGGGTTAGGGTTAGGGTTAGGGTTAGGGTTAGGTTTAGGATACGGGTTAGGGTTAGGATAGGGTTAGGGGTTAGGGGTTAGGGTTAGGGTTAGGGTTAGGGTGATGGTTAGTGTACGGGATAGGGTACGGGTTAGGGTTAGGGTACGGGTTAGTGTTAGGGATAGGGTTAGGGTTAGGGTACGGGTTAGGGTTAGGGTTAGGGTTAGTGTACGAGTTAGGTTTAGGGTTAGGGGTTAGCGTTAGGGTTAGGGTTAGGGTACGGGTTAGGGTTAGGGTTAGGGTTAGCTTTAGGGGTTAGGGTTAGGGTTAGGGTTAGGGTTAGGGTACGGTTTAGGGTACGGGTTAGGGTTAGGGTTAGGGTTAGGGTTAGGGTTAGGGTTAGCGTTCGGGTTAGGGTTAGGGTTAGGTTTAGGGTTAGGGTACGGGTTAGGTTTAGGGTACGGGTTAGTCTTACGGTTAGGGTTAGGGTTAGGGTTAGGGTTAGGAAAGGGTTAGGGTTAGGGTTAGGGTTAGGGTACGTACGGGTTAGGGTTAGGGTTAGTGTTAGGGTTAGGGTTAAGGTACGGGTTAGGGTTAGGGTTAGGGTACTGTTTAGTGTTAGGGTACGGGTTAGGGTACGGGTTAGGGTGAGGTTTAGGTTTAGGGTACGGTTTAGGGTTAGGGTACTGGTTAGGGTTAGGGTTAGGGTACTGGTTAGGGTTAGGGTAAGGGTACGGGTTAGGGTTAGGTTTAGGGTTAGGGTTAGGGTACGGGTTAGGGTTAGGGTTAGGGTTAGGGTTAGGGTACGGGTTAAGTTTAGGTTTAGGGTTAGTGTTAGGGTTAGGGTACGGGTTAGGGTTAGGCTAGGGTACGAATTAGGGTTAGGGTTAGGTTTAGGGTTAGGGTTAGGGTATGGGTTAGGGTTAGGTTTAGGGTTAGTGTTAGGGTTAGGGTTAGCGTACGGGTTACGGCTGGGTTAGGGTTAGGGTACGGGTTAGGTTTAGGGTACGGGTTAGGGTTAGGGTTAGGGTTAGGGTTAGGGTTAGGGTTAGGGTTAGGAAAGGGTTAGGGTTAGGGTTAGGGTTAGGGTACGGGTTAGCTTTAGGGTTAGGGTTAGGGTTAGGGTTAGGGTTAGGGTTAGGGTTAGGAAAGGGTTAGCGTTAGGGTTAGGGTTAGGGTACGGGTTAGGGTTAGGGTTAGGGTTAGGGTTAGGTTTAGGGGTTAGGGTTAGGGTTAGGGTTAGGGTACGGTTTAGGGTACGGGTTAGGGTTAGTGTTAGGGTTAGGGTACGGGTTAGGGTACGGGTTAGGGTTAGGGTTAGGTTTAGGGTTAGGGTTAGGGTACGGGTTAGGGTTACGGTTTGGGTTAGGTTTAGGGTTAGGGTACGGGTAAGGGTTAGGTTTAGTGTTAGGGTTAGGGTACGGGTTAGGGTTAGGGTTAGTGTTAGGGTTAGGGTTAGGGTTAGGGTACGGGTTAGGTTTAGGGTTAGGGTTAGTGTTAGGGTTAGGGTTAGCGTACGGGTTAGGGTTAGGGTTAGGTTTAGGGTTAGGGTACGGGTTAGGTTTAGGGTTAGGGTTAGTGTTAGGGTTAGGTTTAGGGTTAGTGTTAGGATTAGGAAAGGGTTAGGGTTAGGGTTAGGGTTAGGGTTAGGGTACGGGTTAAGGTTAGGTTTAGGGTACGGGTTAGGGTTAGGGTTAGTGTTAGGGTTACGGTTAAGGTACGGGTTAGGGTTAGGGTTAGGGTACGGTTTAGGGTTAGGGTACGGGTTAGGGTACGGGTTAGGGTGAGGGTTAGGTTTAGGGTACGGTTTAGGGTTAGGGTACTGGTTAGGGTTAGGTTTAGGGTACTGGTTAGGGTTAGGGTAAGGGTACGGGTTAGGGTTAGGTTTAGGGTTAGGGTTAGGGTACGGGTTAGGGTTAGTGTTAGGGTTAGGGTTAGGGTACGGGTTAAGTTTAGGTTTAGGGTTAGGGTTAGGGTTAGGGTACGGGTTAGGGTTAGGATAGGGTACGGATTAGGGTTAGGGTTAGGTTTAGGGTTAGGGTTAGGGTATGGGTTAGGGTTAGGGTTAGGGTTAGTGTTAGGGTTAGGGTTAGCGTACGGGTTAGGGTTAGGGTTAGGGTTAGGGTACGGGTTAGGTTTAGGGTACGGGTTAGGGTTAGGGTTAGGGTTAGGGTTAGGGTTAGGAAAGGGTTAGGGTTAGGGTTAGGGTTAGGGTACGGGTTAGGGTTAGGTTTAGGGTCCGGGTTAGGGTTAGGGTTAGGGTTAGGTTTAGGTTTAGGATACGGGTTAGGGTTAGGATAGGGTTAGGTGTTAGGGGTTAGGGTTAGGGTTAGGGTTAGGGTGATGGTTAGGGTACGGGTTAGGGTACGGCTTAGGGTTAGGTATGGGTTAGTGTTAGGGTTAGGGTTAGGGTTAGGGTACGGGTTAGGGTTAGGGTTAGGGTTAGGGTACGGTTTAGGGTTAGGGTACGGGTTAGGGTACGGGTTAGTGTGAGGGTTAGGGTTAGGGTTAGGTTTAGGAAAGGATTAGGGTTAGGGTTAGGGTACGGGTTAGGGTTAGGGTTAGGGTACGGAGTATGGTTAGGGTACGGGGTAGGGTTAGGGTACGGGTGAGGGTACGGGTTAGGGTTAGTGTTAGGTTTAGGGTACGGTTTAGGGTTAGGGTCCTGGTTAGGGTTAGGATTAGGGTACTGGTTAGGTTTAGAGTTAGGGTAAGGGTTAGGGTTAGGCTTAGGGTTAGGGTACGGGTTAGGGTTAGGGTTGGGTTAGGGTTAGGGTTAGGGTTAGGGTTAGCGTTAGGGTACGGGTTAGGGTTAGGGTTTGGGTTAGGATTAGGATACGGGTTAGGGTTAGGGTACGGTTATGGTTAGGGTTAGGGTACTGGTTAGGGTTAGGTTTAGGTTTAGGGTTAGGATTAGGGTACGGGTTAGGGTTAGGGTTAGGTTTAGGGTACGGGTTAGGGTTAGGTTTTGGGTTAGTGTTAGGTTACGGTTAGGGTTAGGGTATGGTTTAGGTTTAGATTTAGGGTACGGGTTAGGGTTAGGGTTAGGGTTAGGATATGGGTTAGGGTTAGGGTTAGGGTGAGTGTTAGTGTTAGGGTTAGCGTACGGGTTAGGGTTAGGTTTAGGGTAAGGGTTAGGGTACGGGTTAGGGTTAGGGTTAGGGTTAGGGTTAGGTTTAGGGTACGGGTTAGGGTTAGGGTTAGGGTTAGGATTAGTGTTAGGGTACGGGTTAGGGTACGTGTTAGGGTTAGGGTACCGGTTAGGGTTAGGGTACGGGTTAGGGTTAGGGTTAGGGTACGGGTTAGGTTTAGTGTTAAGGGATAGGGTTAGGGTTAGGGTTAGGGTTAGGGTTAGGTTTAGGATACGGGTTAGGGTTAGGGGTTAGGGGTTAGGGTTAGGGTTAAGGTTAGGGTGAGGGTTAGGGTTAGGGTTATGGTACGTGTTAGGGTTAGTGTACGGGTTAGTGTTAGGGTTACGGTTAGGGTTAGGGTACGGGTTAGGGTTAGGTTTAGGGTTAGGGTACGGGTTAGTGTTAGGGTACGGGTTAGGGTACAGGTTAGGGTGAGGGTTAGGGTTAGGGTTAGGTTTAGGAAAGGATTAGGGTTAGGGTTAGGGTACGGAGTATGGTTAGGGTACGGGGTAGGGTTAGGGAACGGGTTAGGGTACGAGTTAGGGTTAGGGTTAGGGTACGGGTTAGGTTTAGGATTGGGTTGGGGTTTGGGTTAGGGTTAGGGTACGGGTTAGGTTTAGGGTACGGCTTAGAGTACGGGTTAGGGTTAGGGTTAGGTTTAGGATACGGGTTAGGGTTAGGGTTAGGGTTAGGGGTTAGGGGTTAGTTTTAGGGTTAGGGTACGGGTTAGGGTTAGGGTTAGGTTTAGGGTACGGGTTAGGGTTAGGGTTAGGGTTAGGGTTAGGGTATGGGTTAGGGTTAGGGTACGGGTTAGGGTTAGGTTTAGGGTACGGGTTAGGGTTAGGGTTAAAGTTAGGGTTAGGATACGGGTTAGGGTTAGGGTTAGGGTTAGGGTTAGGGTTAGTGTTAGGTTTAGCGTACGGTTTAGGGTTAGGTTTAGGGTACGGGTTAGGGTACGGGTTAGGGTTAGGGTTAGGGTTAGGGTTAGGGTTAGGGTACGGGTTAGGGTTAGGTTAGGGTACGGATTAGGTTTAGGGTTAGGGTTATGGTTAGTGTTATGGTATGGGTTAGGGTTAGGTTTAGGGTTAGTGTTAGGGTTATGGTTAGCGTACGGGTTAGGGTTAGGGTTAGGGTTAGGGTACGGGTTAGGGTTAGGGTTAGGGTTAGTGTTAGGGTTATGGTTAGCGTACGGTTTAGGGTTAGGGTTAGGGTTAGGGTACGGGTTAGGTTTAGGGTACGGGTTAGGGTTAGGGTTAGGGTTAGGGTTAGGGTTAGGGTTAGGGTTAGGGTTAGGAAAGGGTTAGGGTTAGGGTTAGGGTTAGGTTTAGGAAAGGATTAGGGTTAGGGTTAGGGTGCGGGTTAGGGTTAGGGTTAGGGTTAGGGTACGGAGTATTGTTAGGGTACGGGGTAGGGTTAGGGTACCGGTTAGGGTACGGGTTAGGGTTAGGGTTAGGTTTAGGGTACGGTTTAGGGTTAGGGTCCTGTTTAGGGTTAGGGTTAGTGTACTGGTTAGGGTTAGGGTTAGGGTACGGGTTAGGGTTAGGCTTAGGTTAGGGTACGGGTTAGGGTTAGTATTGGATTAGTGTTACGGTTAGTTTTAGGGTACGGGTTAGGGTTAGGGTTCGGGTTAGGGTACGAATTAGGGTTAGGGTTTGGGTTAGGGTTAGGGTACGGGTTAGGGTTAGGGTACGGGTTAAGTTTAGGGTTAGGGTACTGGTTAGGGTTAGGGTTAGGGTTAGGGTTAGGGTACGGGTTAGGGTTAGGGTTAGGGTTAGGGTACGGTTTAGGGTATGGGTTAGGGTTAGGGTTAGGGTTAGGGTACGAGTTAGGTTTAGGGTTAGGGGTTAGCGTTAGGGTTAGGGTTAGGGTACGGGTTAGGGTTAGGGTTATGGGATAGGGTTATGGTTAGGGTTAGGGTACGGGTTAGGGTTAGGGTACGGGTTAGTGTTAGGGTTAGGGTTAGGTTTAGGGTACGGGTTAGTGTTAGGGTACGTGTTAGGGTTACGGTTAGGGTACGGGTTAGGGTTAGGTTTAGGGTTTAGGGTTAGGGTTAGGGTTAGTGTTAGGGATAGGGTTAGGGTACAGGTTAGGGTTAGGGTACGGTTTAGGGTTAGGGTGAGGTTTAGGGTTAGGGTTAGCATACAGGTTAGGGTTAGGATTAGGGTTAGGGTTAGTGTTAGCGTACGGGTTAGGGTTATGGTACGGGTTAGGGTTAGGGTTAAGGTTAGGGTTAGGGTTAGGGTTAGGGTCAGGAAAGGGTTAGGGTTAGGATTAGGGTTAGGGTTAGGGTACGGGTTAAGTTTAGGGTTCGGGTACGGGTTAGGGTTGGGGTTAGGGTTAGGGTTAGGGTACGCTTTAGGGTTAGGGTTAGGGTTAGGGGTTAGGGTTAGGGTTAGGGTTAGGGTTAGGGTACGGTTTAGGGTACGGGTTAGGGTTAGGGTTAGGGTTAGGGTTAGGGTACGGGTTAGGGTTAGGGTTAGGTTTAGGGTTAGGGTTAGGCTACGGTTTAGGGTTAGGTTTTGGGTTAGGTTTAGGGTTAGGGTACGGGTAAGGGTTAGGTTTAGGGTTAGGGTTAGGGTACGGGTTAGGGTTAGGGTTAGTGTTAGGGTTAGGGTATGGGTTAAGTTAAGGGTTAGGGTTAGGGTTAGGGTTAGGGTACGTGTTAGGGTTAGGGTTAGGGTACGGATTAGGGTTAGGGTTAGGGTTAGAGTTAGGGTTAGGGTACGGGTTAGGTTTAGGGTTAGGGTTAGTGTTAGGATTAGGGTTAGCGTACGGGTTAGGGTTAGGGTTAGGTTTAGGGTTAGGGTACGGGTTAGGTTTAGGGTACGGGTTAGTGTTAGGGTTAGGGTTAGGGTTAGGAAAGGGTTAGGGTTAGGGTTAGGGTTAGGGTTAGGGTACGGGTTAAGATTAGGGTTAGGGTACGGGTTAGGGTTAAGGTTAGTGTTAGGGTTAGGGTTAAGGTACGGGTTAGGGTTAGGGTTAGGGTACGGTTTAGGGTTAGGGTACGGGTTAGAGTACGGGTAAGGGTGAGGGTTAGGTTTAGGGTACGGTTTAGGGTTAGGGTACTTGTTAGGTTTAGGGTTAGGTACTGGTTAGGGATAGGGTAAGGGTACGGGTTAGGGTTAGGTTTAGTGTTAGTGTTAGGGTACGGGTTAGGGTTAGGGTTAGGGTTAGGGTTAGGGTACGGGTTAAGTTTAGGTTTAGGGTTAGGGTTAGAGTTAGGGTACGTGTTAGGGTTAGGCTAGGGTACGGATTAGGGTTAGGGTTAGGTTTAGGGTTAGGGTTAGGGTATGGGTTAGGGTTAGGGTTAGTGTTAGGGTTAGGGTTAGGGTTAGCGTACGGGTTAGGGTTAGGGTTAGGGTACGGGTTAGGTTTAGGGTACGGGTTAGGGTTAGGGTTAGGGTTAGGGTTAGGGTTAGGGTTAGGAAAGGGTTAGGGTTAGGGTTAGGGTTAGGGTACGGGTTAGGGTTAGGTTTAGGGTACGGGTTAGGGTACGGGTTAGGGTTAGGGTTAGGTTTAGGATACGGGTTAGGGTTAGGATAGGGTTAGGGGTTAGGGGTTAGGCTTAGGGTTAGGGTTAGGGTGATGGTTAGGGTACGGGTTAGGGTACGGGTTAGGGTTAAGGTACGGGTTAGTGTTAGGTTTAGGGTTAGTGTTAGGGTACGGGTTAGGGTTAGGGTTAGGGTTAGGGTACGGGTTAGGGTTAGGGTACGGGTTAGGGTACGGGTTAGGGTGAGGGTTAAGGTTAGGGTTAGGTTTAGGAAAGGATTAGGGTTAGGGTTAGTGTACGGGTTAGGGTTAGGGTTAGGGTTAGGGTACGGAGTATGGTTAGGGTACGGGGTAGGGTTAGGGTACGGGTTAGGGTATGGGTTAGGGTTAGGGTTAGGTTTACGGTAGTGTTTAGGGTTAGGGTCCTGGTTAGGGTTAGGGTTAGGGTACTGGTTAGGGTTAGGGTTAGGGTACGGGTTAGGGTTAGGCTTAGGGTTAGGGTACGGGTTAGGGTTAGGGTTGGGTTAGGGTTAAGGTTAGGGTTAGGGTACGGGTTAGGGTTAGGGTACGGGTTAGGGTACGAATTAGGGTTAGGTTTTGGGTTAGGGTTAGGGTACAGCTTAGGGTTAGGGTACGGGTTATGGTTACGTTTAGGGTACTGGTTAGGGTTAGGGTTAGGTTTAGGGTTAGGGTTAGGGTACGGGTTAGGGTTAGGGTTAGGTTTAGGGTACGGGTTAGGGTTAGATTTTGGGTTAGTGTTAGGGTACGGTTAGGGTTAGGGTACGGGTTAGGGTTAGGTTTAGGGTACGGGTTAGGGTTAGGGTTAGGTTTAGGGTTAGGGTTAGGATACGGGTTAGGGTTAGGGTTAGGGTTAGTGTTAGTTTTAGGTTTAGCGTACGGGTTAGGGTTAGGTTTAGGGTAAGGGTTAGGGTATGGGTTAGGGTTAGGGTTAGGGTTAGGGTTAGGTTTAGGGTACGGGTTAGGGATAGGGTTAGGGTTATGATTAGTGTTAGGGTACGGGTTAGGGTACGGGTTAGGTTTAGGGTTAGGTTTAGGGTTAGGGTATGGGTTAGGGTTAGGGTTAGGTTTAGGGTACGGTTTAGGGTTAGGGTTAGGGTACGGGTTAGGGTTAGGGTACGGGTTAGGGTTAGGTTTAGGGTACGGGTTAGGGTTAGGGTTAGGTTTAGGGTTAGGGTTAGGATACGGGTTAGGGTTAGGGTTAGGGTTAGTGTTAGTTTTAGGTTTAGCGTACGGGTTAGGGTTAGGTTTAGGGTACGGGTTAGGGTACGGGTTAGGGTTAGGGTTAGGGTTAGGGTTAGGGTTAGGGTACGGGTTAGGTTTAGGCTAGGGTACGGATTAGGGTTAGGGTTAGGGTTAGGTTTAGGGTTAGGGTATGGGTTAGGGTTAGGGTTAGGGTTAGTGTTAGGGTTATGGTTAGCGTACGGGTTAGGGTTAGGGTTAGGGTTAGGGTACGGGTTAGGGTTAGGGTTAGGGTTAGTGTTAGGGTTAGGGTTAGCGTACGGGTTAGGGTTAGGGTTAGGTTTAGGGGATGGGTTAGGTTTAGGGTACGGGTTAAGTTTAGGGATAGGGTTAGGGTTAGGGTTAGGGTTAGGAAAGGGTTAGGATTAGGGTTAGGGTTAGGGTATGGGTTAGGGTTAGGTTTAGGGTACGGGTTAGGGTTAGGGTTAGGGTTAGGGTTAGGGTTAGGGTTAGGTTTAGGATACGGGTTAGGGTTAGGATAAGGTTAAGGGTTAGGGGTTAGGGATAGGGTTAGGGTTAGGGTACGGGTAAGGTTTAGGGTTAGGGTACGGGTTAGGGTTAGGGTACGGGTTAGGGTACGGGTTAGGGTGATGGTTAGGGTTAGCGTTAGGTTTAGGAAAGGATTAGGGTAGGGTTAGGGTACGGGTTAGGGTTAGGTTTAGGGTTAGGGTACGGAGTATGGTTAGGGTACGGGTTAGGGTTAGGGTACGGGTTAGGGTACGGGTTAGGGTTAGGTTTAGGTTTAGGGTACGGTTTAGGGTTAGGGTCCTGGTTAGGGTTAGGGTTAGGTTACTGGTTAGGGTTAGGGTTAGGGTACGGTTTAGGGTTAGGCTTAGGGTTAGGGTACGGGTTAGGGTTAGGGTTGGGTTAGGGTTAGGGTTAGGGTTAGGGTACGGGTTAGGGTTAGGGTACGGGTTAGGGTACGAATTAGGGTTAGTGTTAGGATTACGGTTAGGGTACGGGTTAGGGTTAGGGTACGGTTTATGGTTAGGGTTAGGGTACTGGTTAGGGTAGGGTTAGGGTTAGGGTTAGGGTTAGGGTTCGGGTTAGGGTTAGGTTTAGGTTTAGGGTACGGGTTAGGGTTAGGGTACGGGTTAGGGTTAGGTTTAGGGTACGGGTTAGAGTTAGGGTTAGGGTTAGGGTAAGGGTACGGTTTAGGGTTAGGGTTAGGGTTAGGGTACGGTTTAGGGTACGGGTTAGGGTTAGGGTTAGGGTTAGGGTACGAGTTAGGTTTAGGGTTAGGGGTTAGCGTTAGGGTTAGTGTTAGGGTACGGGTAAGGGTTAGGGTGAGGTTTAGGGTTAGGGTTAGCATACGGGTTAGGGTTAGGATTAGGGTTAGGGATAGTGTTAGAGTACGGGTTAGGGTTATGGTACGGGTTAGGGTTAGGGTTAGGGTTAGGGTTAGGGTACGGGTTAAGGTTAGGGTTAGGGTACGGGTTAGGGTTAGGGTTAGTGTTAGGGTTAGGGTTAAGGTACGGGTTAGGGTTAGGGTTAGGGTACGGGTTAGGGTTAGGGTTAGGGGTTAGGGTTAGGATTAGGGTTAGGGTTAGGGTTAGGGTACGGGTTACGGTTAGGGTTAGGGTTAGGGTACGAGTTAGGGTTCGGGTGAGGGTTAGGGTTAGGGTTAGGGTTAGGTTTAGGGTACGGGTTAGGGTTAGGGTTAGGGTTAGGGTTAAGTTTAGGGTACGCGTTAGGGTTAGGGTTGGGGTTAGGGTTAGGGTTAGTGTTAGCGTTAGCGTACGGGTTACGGTTAGGGTTAGGGTTAGGGTTAGGGTACGGGTTAGAGTTAGGGTTAGGGTTAGGGTTAGGGTACGGGTTAGGGTTAGGGTTAGGGTACGGGTTAGGATTAGGGTTAGGGTACGGGTTAGGGTTAGGGTTAGGGTTAGGGTTAGGTTTAGGTTACGGGTTAGCGTTAGGGTGAGGGTGAGGGTTAGGGTTAGGGTTAGCAAAGGGTTAGGGTTAGGGTTAGTGTTAGGGTTAGGGTACGGTTTATAGTTAGGTTTAGGGTACGGGTTAGGGTTAGGGTTAGGGTTAGGGTTAGGGTTAGGCTACGGGTTAGGGTTAGGGTTAGTGTTAGGGTTTAGGGGTTAGGGTTAGGGTTAGGGTTAGGGTTAGGGTTAGGGTACGTGTTAGGGTATGGGTTAGGGTTAGGGTACGCGTTAGTGTTAGGGTTAGGGTTAGGGTTAGGGTACGTGTTAGGGTTAGCGTTAGGGTTAGGGTACGGTTTAGGGTACGGGTTACGGTTAGGGTAAGTTTGGGTTAGGGTTAGGTTTAGGGTTAGGTTTAGGAAAGGGTTAGGGTTAGGGTTAGGGTACGGGTTAGGTTTAGGGTTAGGGTTAGGGTACGGGTTAGGGTTAGTGTTAGGTTTAGGGTACGGTTTAGGGTACGGGTTAGGGTTAGGGTTAGGTTTAGGGTTAGGGTTAGGGTACGGGTTAGGGTTAGGGTTAGGGGTTAGCGTTAGGGTTAGGGTTAGGGTACGGGTTAGGGTTAGGGTTAGGCGATAGAGTTAGGTTTAGGGTTAGGTTACGGGGTAGGTTAGGGTACGGGTTAGTGTTAGGGTTAGGGTTAGTTTTAGGGTACGGGTTAGGGTTAGGGTACGGGTTAGGGTTATGGTTAGGTAACGGGTTAGGGTTAGGGTTAGGGTTTAGGGTTAGGGTTAGGGTTAGTGTTAGGGTTAGGTTTAGGGTACGGGTTAGGTTTAGGATACGGGTTAGGGTTAGGGTGAGTGTTAGGGTTAGGGTTAGCATACGGGTTAGGGTTAGGATTAGGGTTAGGGTTAGTGTTAGGGTATGGGTTAGGGTTAGGGTACGGGTTAGGGTTAGGGTTAGCGTTAGGGTTAGGGTTAGGGTTAGGAAAGGGTTAGGGTTAGGTTTAGCGTTAGGGTTAGGGTACGGGTTAAGTTTAGGGTTAGGGTTAGGATTAGGGTTAGGGTTAGGGTACGGGTTAGGGTACGGGTTAGGGTTAGGGTTAGGGTTAGGGGTTAGGGTTAGGGTTAGGGTTAGGGTTAGGGTACGGGTTAGGGTTAGGGTTAGGGTTAGTGTTAGTTTTAGGTTTAGCGTACGGGTTAGGGTTAGGTTTAGGGTACGGGTTAGGGTACGGGTTAGGGTTAGGGTTAGGGTTAGGGTTAGGGTACGGGTTAGGTTTAGGCTAGGGTACGGATTAGGGTTAGGGTTAGGGTTAGGTTTAGGGTTAGGGTATGGGTTAGGGTTAGGGTTAGGGTTAGTGTTAGGGTTATGGTTAGCGTACGGGTTAGGGTTAGGGTTAGGGTTAGGGTACGGGTTAGGGTTAGGGTTAGGGTTAGTGTTAGGGTTAGGGTTAGCGTACGGGTTAGGGTTAGGGTTAGGTTTAGGGGATGGGTTAGGTTTAGGGTACGGGTTAAGGTTAGGGATAGGGTTAGGGTTAGGGTTAGGGTTAGGAAAGGGTTAGGATTAGGGTTAGGGTTAGGGTATGGGTTAGGGTTAGGTTTAGGGTACGGGTTAGGGTTAGGGTTAGGGTTAGGGTTAGGGTTAGGGTTAGGTTTAGGATACGGGTTAGGGTTAGGATAAGGTTAAGGGTTAGGGGTTAGGGATAGGGTTAGGGTTAGGGTACGGGTAAGGTTTAGGGTTAGGGTACGGGTTAGGGTTAGGGTACGGGTTAGGGTACTGGTTAGGGTGATGGTTAGGGTTAGCGTTAGGTTTAGGAAAGGATTAGGGTAGGGTTAGGGTACGGGTTAGGGTTAGGTTTAGGGTTAGGGTACGGAGTATGGTTAGGGTACGGGTTAGGGTTAGGGTACGGGTTAGGGTACGGGTTAGGGTTAGGTTTAGGTTTAGGGTACGGTTTAGGGTTAGGGTCCTGGTTAGGGTTAGGGTTAGGTTACTGGTTAGGGTTAGGGTTAGGGTACGGTTTAGGGTTAGGCTTAGGGTTAGGGTACGGGTTAGGGTTAGGGTTGGGTTAGGGTTAGGGTTAGGGTTAGGGTACGGGTTAGGGTTAGGGTACGGGTTAGGGTACGAATTAGGGTTAGTGTTAGGATTACGGTTAGGGTACGGGTTAGGGTTAGGGTACGGGTTATGGTTAGGGTTAGGGTACTGTTTAGGGTAGGGTTAGGGTTAGGGTTAGGGTTAGGGTTCGGGTTAGGGTTAGGTTTAGGTTTAGGGTACGGGTTAGAGTTAGGGTACGGGTTAGGGTTAGGTTTAGGGTACGGGTTAGAGTTAGGGTTAGGGTTAGGGTAAGGGTACGGTTTAGGGTTAGGGTTAGGGTTAGGGTACGGTTTAGGGTACGGGTTAGGGTTAGGGTTAGGGTTAGGGTACGAGTTAGGTTTAGGTTTAGGGGTTAGCGTTAGGGTTAGTGTTAGGGTACGGGTAAGGGTTAGGGTGAGGTTTAGGGTTAGGGTTAGCATACGGGTTAGGGTTAGGATTAGGGTTAGGGATAGTGTTAGAGTACGGGTTAGGGTTATGGTACGGGTTAGGGTTAGGGTTAGGGTTAGGGTTAGGGTACGGGTTAAGGTTAGGGTTAGGGTACGGGTTAGGGTTAGGGTTAGTGTTAGGGTTAGGGTTAAGGTACGGGTTAGGGTTAGGGTTAGGGTACGGGTTAGGGTTAGGGTTAGGGGTTAGGGTTAGGATTAGGGTTAGGGTTAGGGTTAGGGTACGGGTTAGGGTTAGGGTTAGGGTTAGGGTACGGGTTAGGGTACGGGTTTGGGTACGGGTTAGGGTTAGGGTACGAGTTAGGGTTCGGGTGAGGGTTAGGGTTAGGGTTAGGGTTAGGTTTAGGGTACGGGTTAGGGTTAGGGTTAGGGTTAGGGTTAAGTTTAGGGTACGCGTTAGGGTTAGGGTTGGGGTTAGGGTTAGGGTTAGTGTTAGCGTTAGCGTACGGGTTACGGTTAGGGTTAGGGTTAGGGTTAGGGTACGGGTTAGAGTTAGGGTTAGGGTTAGGGTTAGGGTACGGGTTATAGTTAGGTTTAGGGTACGGGTTAGGGTTAGGGTTAGGGTTAGGGTTAGGGTTAGGCTACGGGTTAGGGTTAGGGTTAGTGTTAGGGTTTAGGGGTTAGGGTTAGGGTTAGGGTTAGGGTACGTGTTAGGGTATGGGTTAGGGTTAGGGTACGCGTTAGTGTTAGGGTTAGGGTTAGGGTTAGGGTACGTGTTAGGGTTAGCGTTAGGGTTAGGGTGCGGTTTAGGGTACGGGTTACGGTTAGGGTAAGTTTGGGTTAGGGTTAGGTTTAGGGTTAGGTTTAGGAAAGGGTTAGGGTTAGGGTTAGGGTACGGGTTAGGTTTAGGGTTAGGGTTAGGGTACGGGTTAGGGTTAGTGTTAGGTTTAGGGTACGGTTTAGGGTACGGGTTAGGGTTAGGGTTAGGTTTAGGTTTAGGGTTAGGGTACGGGTTAGGGTTAGGGTTAGGGGTTAGCGTTAGGTTTAGGGTTAGGGTACGGGTTAGGGTTAGGGTTAGGCGATAGAGTTAGGTTTAGGGTTAGGTTACGGGGTGGGTTAGGGTACGGGTTAGTGTTAGGGTTAGGGTTAGTTTTAGGGTACGGGTTAGGGTTAGGGTACGGGTTAGGGTTATGGTTAGGTAACGGGTTAGGGTTAGGGTTAGGGTTTAGGGTTAGGGTTAGGGTTAGTGTTAGGGTTAGGTTTAGGGTACGGGTTAGGGTTAGGATACGGGTTAGGGTTAGGGTGAGTGTTAGGGTTAGGGTTAGCATACGGGTTAGGGTTAGGATTAGGGTTAGGGTTAGTGTTAGGGTATGGGTTAGGGTTAGGGTACGGGTTAGGGTTAGGGTTAGCGTTAGGGTTAGGGTTAGGGTTAGGAAAGGGTTAGGGTTAGGTTTAGCGTTAGGGTTAGGGTACGGGTTAAGTTTAGGGTTAGGGTTAGGATTAGGGTTAGGGTTAGGGTACGGGTTAGGGTACGGGTTAGGGTTAGGGTTAGGGTTAGGGGTTAGGGTTAGGGTTAGGGTTAGGGTTAGGGTACGGGTTAGGGTTAGGGTTTGGGTTAGGGTTAGGGTTAGGTTACGGGTTAGGGTTAGGTTTAGGGTTAGGGTTAGGGTACGGGTTAGGGTTAGGGTTAGGGTTAGTGTTAGGGTACGGGTTAAGTTTAGGGTTAGGGTTAGGGTTAGGGTTAGGGTACGGGTTAGGGGTAGGGTTAGGGTACAGATTAGGGTTAGTGTTAGGGTTAGGATTAGGGTTATGGTACGGGTTAGGGTTAGGGTTAGGGTTAGTGTTAGGGTTAGCGTTAGCGTACTGGTTAGTCTTAGGGTTAGGGTTAGGGTTAGGGTACAGGTTAGGTTTAGGGTACGGGTTAGGGTTAGGGTTAGGGTTAGGGTTAGGGTTAGGGTTAGTAAAGGGTTAGGGTTAGGGTTAGGGTTAGGGTTAGGGTACGGGTTAGGGTTAGGGTACGGGTTAGGGTACGGGTTAGGGTGAGGGTTAAGGTTAGGGTTAGGTTTAGGAAAGGATTAGGGTTAGGGTTAGTGTACGGGTTAGGGTTAGGTTTAGGGTTAGGGTACGGAGTATGGTTAGGGTACGGGGTAGGGTTAGGGTACGGGTTAGGGTATGGGTTAGGGTTAGGGTTAGGTTTAGGGTAGTGTTTAGGGTTAGGGTCCTGGTTAGGGTTAGGGTTAGGGTACTGGTTAGGGTTAGGGTTAGGGTACGGGTTAGGGTTAGGCTTAGGGTTAGGGTACGGGTTAGGGTTAGGGTTGTGTTAGGGTTAAGGTTAGGGTTAGGGTACGGGTTAGGGTTAGGGTACGGGTTAGGGTACGAATTAGGGTTAGGTTTTGGGTTAGGGTTAGGGTACAGCTTAGGGTTAGGGTACGGGTTATGGTTAGGTTTAGGGTACTGGTTAGGGTTAGGGTTAGGTTTAGGGTTAGGGTTAGGGTACGGGTTAGGGTTAGGGTTAGGTTTAGGGTACGGGTTAGGGTTAGGTTTTGGGTTAGTGTTAGGGTACGGTTAGGGTTAGGGTACGGGTTAGGGTTAGGGGTAGGGTACGGGTTAGGGTTAGGGTTAGGTTTAGGGTTAGGGTTAGGATACGGGTTAGGGTTAGGGTTAGGGTTAGTGTTAGTTTTAGGTTTAGCGTACGGGTTAGGGTTAGGTTTAGGGTAAGGGTTAGGATATGGGTTAGGGTTAGGGTTAGGGTTAGGGTTAGGTTTAGGGTACGGGTTAGGGATAGGGTTAGGGTTAGGATTAGTGTTAGGGTACGGGTTAGGGTACGGGTTAGGTTTAGGGTTAGGTTTAGGGTTAGGGTACGGGTTAGGGTTAGGGTTAGGTTTAGGGTACGGTTTAGGTTTAGGGTTAGGGTACGGGTTAGGGTTAGGGTACGGGTTAGGGTTAGGTTTAGGGTACGGGTTAGGGTTAGGGTTAGGTTTAGGGTTAGGGTTAGGATACGGGTTAGGGTTAGGGTTAGGGTTAGTGTTAGTTTTAGGTTTAGCGTACGGGTTAGGGTTAGGTTTAGGGTACGGGTTAGGGTACGGGTTAGGGTTAGGGTTAGGGTTAGGGTTAGGGTACGGGTTAGGTTTAGGCTAGGGTACGGATTAGGGTTAGGGTTAGGGTTAGGTTTAGGGTTAGGGTATGGGTTAGGGTTAGGGTTAGGGTTAGTGTTAGGGTTATGGTTAGCGTACGGGTTAGGGTTAGGGTTAGGGTTAGGGTACGGGTTAGGGTTAGGGTTAGGGTTAGTGTTAGGGTTAGGGTTAGCGTACGGGTTAGGGTTAGGGTTAGGTTTAGGGGATGGGTTAGGTTTAGGGTACGGGTTAAGGTTAGGGTTAGGGTTAGGGTTAGGGTTAGGGTTAGGAAAGGGTTAGGATTAGGGTTAGGGTTAGGGTACGGGTTAGGGTTAGGTTTAGGGTACGGGTTAGGGTTAGGGTTAGGGTTAGGGTTAGGGTTAGGTTTAGGATACGGGTTAGGGTTAGGATAAGGTTAGGGGTTAGGGGTTAGGGTTAGGGTTAGGGTTAGGGTACGGGTAAGGTTTAGGGTTAGGGTACGGGTTAGGGTTAGGGTACGGGTTAGGGTACGGGTTAGGGTGATGGTTAGGGTTAGCGTTAGGTTTAGGAAAGGATTAGGGTTAGGGTTAGGGTACGGGTTAGGGTTAGGTTTAGGGTTAGGGTACGGAGTATGGTTAGGGTACGGGTTAGGGTTAGGGTACGGGTTAGGGTACGGGTTAGGGTTAGGTTTAGGTTTAGGGTACGGTTTAGGGTTAGGGTCCTGGTTAGGGTTAGGGTTAGGTTACTGGTTAGGGTTAGGGTTAGGGTACGGTTTAGGGTTAGGCTTAGGGTTAGGGTACTGGTTAGGGTTAGGGTTGGGTTAGGGTTAGGGTTAGGGTTAGGGTACGGGTTAGGGTTAGGGTACGGGTTAGGGTACGAATTAGGGTTAGTGTTAGGATTACGGTTAGGGTACGGGTTAGGGTTAGGGTACGGGTTATGGTTAGGGTTAGGGTACTGGTTAGGGTAGGGTTAGGGTTAGGGATAGGGTTAGGGTTCGGGTTAGGGTTAGGTTTAGGTTTAGGGTACGGGTTAGGGTTAGGGTACGGGTTAGGGTTAGGTTTAGGGTACGGGTTAGAGTTAGGGTTAGGGTTAGGGTAAGGGTACGGGTTAGGGTTAGGGTTAGGGTTAGGGTACGGTTTAGGGTACGGGTTAGGGTTAGGGTTAGGGTTAGGGTACGAGTTAGGTTTAGGGTTAGGGGTTAGCGTTAGGGTTAGTGTTAGGGTACGGGTAATGGTTAGGGTTAGGGGATAGGGTTAGGGTTAGGGTTAGGGTACGGGTTAGGGTTAGGGTACGGGTTAGTGTTAGGGTTAGGGTTAGTTTTAGGGTACGGGTTAGGGTTAGTGTACGGTTTAGTGTTATGGTTAGGGTACCGGTTAGGGTTAGGTTTAGGGGTTAGGGTTAGGGTTAGGGTTAGTGTTAGGGATAGGGTTAGGGTACAGGTTAGGGTTAGGGTACGGGTTAGGGTTAGGGTGAGGTTTAGGGTTAGGGTTAGCATACGGTTTAGGGTTAGGATTAGGGTTAGGGATAGTGTTAGAGTACGGGTTAGGGTTATGGTACGGGTTAGGGTTAGGGTTAGGGTTAGGGTACGGGTTAAGGTTAGGGTTAGGGTACGGGTTAGGGTTAGGGTTAGTGTTAGGGTTAGGGTTAAGGTACGGGTTAGGGTTAGGGTTAGGGTACGGGTTAGGGTTAGGGTTAGGGGTTAGGGTTAGGATTAGGGTTAGGGTTAGGGTTAGGGTACGGGTTAGGGTTAGGGTTAGGATTAGGGTACGGGTTAGGGTACGGGTTTGGGTACGGGTTAGGGTTAGGGTACGAGTTAGGGTTCGGGTTAGGGTTAGGGTTAGGGTTAGGGTTAGGTTTAGGGTACGGGTTAGGGTTAGGGTTAGGGTTAGGGTTAAGTTTAGGGTACGCGTTAGGGTTAGGGTTGGGGTTAGGGTTAGGTTTAGTGTTAGCGTTAGCGTACGGGTTAGGGTTAGGGTTAGGGTTAGGGTTAGGGTACGGGTTAGAGTTAGGGTTAGGGTTAGGGTTAGGGTACGGGTTAGGGTTAGGATTAGGGTACGGGTTAGGATTAGGGTTAGGGTACGGGTTAGGGTTAGGGTTAGGGTTAGGGTTAGGTTTAGGTTACGGGTTAGCGTTAGGGTGAGGGTGAGGGTTAGGGTTAGGGTTAGCAAAGGGTTAGGGTTAGGGTTAGTGTTAGGGTTAGGGTACGGTTTATAGTTAGGTTTAGGGTACGGGTTAGGGTTAGGTTTAGGGTTAGGGTTAGGGTTAGGCTACGGGTTAGGGTTAGGGTTAGTGTTAGGGTTTAGGGGTTAGGGTTAGGGTTAGGGTTAGGGTTAGGGTACGTGTTAGGGTATGGGTTAGGGTTAGGGTACGCGTTAGTGTTAGGGTTACGGTTAGGGTTAGGGTACGTGTTAGGGTTAGCGTTAGGGTTAGGGTACGGTTTAGGGTACGGGTTACGGTTAGGGTAAGTTTGGGTTAGGGTTAGGTTTAGGGTTAGGTTTAGGAAAGGGTTAGGGTTAGGGTTAGGGTTAGGGTTAGGGTACGGGTTAGGTTTAGGGTTAGGGTTAGGGTACGGGTTAGGGTTAGTGTTAGGTTTAGGGTACGGTTTAGGGTACGGGTTAGGGTTAGGGTTAGGTTTAGGGTTAGGGTTAGGGTACGGGTTAGGGTTAGGGTTAGGGGTTAGCGTTAGGGTTAGGGTTAGGGTACGGGTTAGGGTTAGGGTTAGGCGATAGAGTTAGGTTTAGGGTTAGGTTACGGGGTGGGTTAGGGTACGGGTTAGTGTTAGGGTTAGGGTTAGTTTTAGGGTACGGGTTAGGGTTAGGGTACGGGTTAGGGTTATGGTTAGGTAACGGGTTAGGGTTAGGGTTAGGGGTTAGGGTTAGGGTTAGGGTTAGTGTTAGGGTTAGGTTTAGGGTACGGGTTAGGTTTAGGATACGGGTTAGGGTTAGGGTGAGTGTTAGGGTTAGGGTTAGCATACGGGTTAGGGTTAGGATTAGGGTTAGGGTTAGTGTTAGGGTATGGGTTAGGGTTAGGGTACGGGTTAGGGTTAGGGTTAGCGTTAGGGTTAGGGTTAGGGTTAGGAAAGGGTTAGGGTTAGGTTTAGGGTTAGGGTTAGGGTACGGGTTAAGTTTAGGGTTAGGGTTAGGATTAGGGTTAGGGTTAGGGTACGGGTTAGGGTACGGGTGAGGGTTAGGGTTAGGGTTAGGGGTTAGGGTTAGGGTTAGGGTTAGGGTTAGGGTTAGGGTACGGGTTAGGGTTAGGGTTTGGGTTAGGGTTAGGGTTAGGGTACGGGTTAGGGTTAGGTTTAGGGTTAGGGTTAGGGTACGGGTTAGGGTTAGGGTTAGGGTTAGTGTTAGGGTACGGGTTAAGTTTAGGGTTACGGTTAGGGTTAGGGTTAGGGTACGGGTTAGGGGTAGGGTTAGGGTACAGATTAGGGTTAGTGTTAGGGTTAGGATTAGGGTTATGGTACGGGTTAGGGTTAGGGTTAGTGTTAGGGTTAGCGTTAGCGTACTGGTTAGTCTTAGGGTTAGGGTTAGGGTTAGGGTACAGGTTAGGTTTAGGGTACGGGTTAGGGTTAGGGTTAGGGTTAGGGTTAGGGTTAGGGTTAGTAAAGGGTTAGGGTTAGGGTTAGGGTTAGGGTTAGGGTACGGGTTAGGGTTAGGTTTAGTGTACGGTTTAGGGTTATGGTTAGGGTACGGGTTAGGGTTAGGGTTAGGGGTTAGGGTTAGGGTTAGGGTTAGTGTTAGTGTAGGGTTAGGGTTAGGGTACGGGTTAGGGTTAGGATACGGGTTAGGGTTAGGGTGAGTGTTAGGGTTAGGGTTAGCATACGGATTAGGGTTAGGATTAGTGTTAGGGTTAGTGTTAGGGTACGGGTTAGGGTTAGGGTACGGGTTAGGGTTAGGATACGGGTTAGGGTTAGGGTGAGTGTTAGGGTTAGGGTTAGCATACGGGTTAGGTTTAGGATTAGGGTTAGGGTTAGTGTTAGGGTACGGGTTAGGTTTAGGGTACGGGTTAGGGTTAGCGTTAGGGTTAGGGTTAGGGTTAGGAAAGGGTTAGGGTTAGGATTAGGGTTAGGGTTAGGTTACGGGTTAAGGTTAGGGTTAGGGTACGGGTTATGGTTAGGGTTAGTGTTAGGGTTAGGGTTAGGGTACGGGTTAGGGTTAGGTTTAGGGTACGGGTTAGGGTTAGTGTTAGGGGTTAGGTTTAGGATTACAGTTAGGGTTAGGGTTAGGGTTAGGAAAGGGTTAGGGTTAGGGTTAGGGTTAGGGTTAGGTTACGGGTTAGGGTACGGGTTAGGGTTAGGGTTAGGGTTAGGGGTTAGGTTTAGGGTTAGGTTTAGGGTTAGGGTACGGTTTAGGGTACGGGTTAGGGTTAGGGTTAGGGTTAGGCTTAGTGTACGGGTTAGGGTTAGGGTTAGGGTTAGGGTTAGGGTTAGGGTACGGGTTAGGGTTAGGGTTTGGGTTACGGTAGTGTTAGGGTACGGGTTAGGGTTAGGTTTAGGTTTAGGGTTAGGGTACGGGTTAGGGTTAGGGTTAGGGTTAGTGTTAGGGTACGGGTTAAGTTTAGGGTTAGGGTTAGGTTTAGGGTACGGGTTAGGGGTAGGGTTAGGGTACGGATTAGGGTTAGGGTTAGGGTTAGAGTTAGGGTTATGGTACGGGTTAGGGTTAGGGTTAGGGTTAGTGTTAGTGTTAGCGTTAGAGTACTGGTTAGGGTTAGGGTTAGGGTTAGGGTTAGGGTTAGGAAAGGGTTAGGGTTAGGGTTAGGGTTAGGCTTAGGGTACGGGTTAAGGTTAGGTTTAGGGTACGGGTTAGGGTTAGGGTAAGGGTTAGGGTTAGGTTTAGGGTACGGGTTAGGGTTAGGGTTAGGGTTAGAGGTTAGGGGTTAGGGTTAGGGTTAGGGTTAGGGTACGTGTTAGCGTTCGGGTTAGGGTTAGTGTACGGGTTAGTGTTAGGGTTAGGGTTAGGGTTAGGGTACGGGTTAGGGTTAGCGTTAGGGTTAGTTTACGGGTTAGGGTACGGGTTACGGTTAGGGTAAGTTTGTGTTAGGGTTAGGGTTAGGGTTAGGTTTAGGAAAGGGTTAGGGTTAGGGTTAGGGTACGGGTTAGGGTTAGGGTTAGGGTTAGGGTACGGCTTAGGGTTAGGGTTAGGGTTAGGGTACGGTTTAGGGTACGGGTTAGGGTTAGGGTTAGGTTAAGGTTAGGGTTAGGGTACGGGTTAGGGTTAGGGTTAGGGGTTAGCGTTAGGGTTAGGGTTAGGGTACGGGTTAGGGTTAGGGTTAGGGGATAGGGTTAGGTTTAGTGTTAGGTTACGGGGTGGGTTAGGGTACGGGTTAGTGTTAGGGTTAGGGTTAGGTTTAGGGTACGGGTTAGGGTTAGGGTACGGGTTAGGGTTATGGTTAGGTAACGGGTTAGGGTTAGTGTTAGGGGTTAGGGTTAGGGTTAGGGTTAGTGTTAGGGTTAGGTTTAGAGTACGGGTTAGGTTTAGGATACGGGTTAGGGTTAGGGTGAGTGTTAGGGTTAGGGTTAGCATACGGGTTAGGGTTAGGATTAGGGTTAGGGTTAGTGTTAGTGTACGGGTTAGGGTTTGGGTACGGGTTAGGGTTAGGGTTAGCGTTAGGGTTAGGGTTAGGGTTAGGAAAGGGTTAGGGTTAGGATTAGGGTTAGGGTTAGGGTACGGGTTAAGGTTAGGGTTAGGGTACGTGTTAGGTTTAGGGTTAGGATTAGGGTTAGGGTTAGGGTACGGGTTAGGGTACGGGTTAGGGTTAGGGTTAGGGTTAGGTTTTAGGGTTAGGGTTAGGGTTAGGGTTAGGGTACGGGTTAGGGTTAGGGTTTGGGTTAGGTTTAGGGTTAGGGTACGGGTTAGTGTTAGGTTTAGGGTTAGGGTTAGGGTACGGGTTACGGTTAGGGTTAGGGTTAGGGTTAGTGTTAGGGTACGGATTAAGTTTAGGGTTAGGGTTAGGGTTAGGGTTAGGGTACGGGTTAGGGGTAGGGTTAGGGTACGGAATAGGGTTAGGGTTAGGGTTAGGGTTAGGGTTATGGTACGGGTTAGGGTTAGGGTTAGTGTTAGGGTTAGCGTTAGCGTACTGGTTAGGGTTAGGGTTAGGGTTAGGGTACGGGTTAGGTTTAGGGTACGGGTTAGGGTTAGGGTTAGGGTTTAGGGTTAGGGTTAGGGTTAGTGTTAGGGTTAGGGTTAGGGTACGTGTTAGGGTTAGGATACGGGTTAGGGTTAGGGTGAGTGTTAGGGTTAGGGTTAGCATACGGGTTAGTGTTAGGATTAGGGTTAGGGTTAGTGTTAGGGTACGGGTTAGGGTTAGGGTACGGGTTAGGGTTAGCGTTAGGGTTAGGGTTAGGGTTAGGAAAGGGTTAGGGTTAGGATTAGGGTTAGGGTTAGGGTACGGGTTAAGGTTAGGGTTAGGGTACGGGTTAGGGTTAGGGTTAGGGTTAGGCTTAGGGTTAGGGTACGGGTTAGGGTACGGGTTAGGGTTAGGGTTAGGGTTAGGGGTTAGGGTTACGGTTAGGGTTAGGGTACGGTTTAGGGTATGGGTTAGGGTTAGGGTTAGGGTTAGGGTTAGGGTACGGTTTAGGGTCAGGGTTAGGGTTAGGGTTAGGGTTAGGGTACGGGTTAGGGTTAGGATTTGGGTTAGGGTTAAGGTTAGGGTACGGGTTAGGGTTAGATTTAGGTTTAGGGTTAGGGTACGGGTTAGGGTTAGGGTTAGGTGTAGTGTTTGGGTACGGGTTAAGTTTAGGGTTAGGGTTAGGTTTAGGGTACGGGTTAGGGGTAGGGTTAGGGTACGGATTAGGGTTAGGGTTAGGGTTAGGGTTAGGGTTAGGGTACGGGTTAGTGTTAGGGTTAGGGTTAGGGTTAGGGTACGGGTTAGGGTTAGGGTTAGGGTTAGGGTTAGGGTACGGTTTAGGGTTAGGGTACGGGTTAGGGTACGGGTTCGTGTGAGGGTAAGGTTTAGGGTATGGTATAGGGTTAGGGTACTGGTTATGGTTAGGGTTAGGGTACTGGTTAGGGTTAGGGTTAGGGTACGGGTTAGGGTCAGGTTTAGGGTTAGGGTTAGGGTACGGGTTAGGGTTAGGGTTAGGGTTAGGGTTAGGGTACGGGTTAAGTTTAGGGTTAGGGTTAGAGTTAGGGTTAGGTCACGGGTTAGGGTTAGGCTAGGGTACGGATTAGGGTTAGGGTTAGGGTTAGGGTTAGGTTTAGGGTATGGGTTAGGGTTAGGGTTAGGGTTAGTGTTAGGGTTAGGGTTAGCGTACGGGTTAGGTTTAGGGTTAGGGTTAGGGTACGGGTTAGGTTTAGGGTCCGGGTTAGGGTTAGGGTTAGGGTTATGGTTAGGGTTAGGGTTAGGAAAGGGTTAGGGTTAGGGTTAGGGTTAGGGTTAGGGTACGGGTTAGGGTTAGGTTTAGGGTACGGGTTAGGGTTAGGGTTAGGATTAGGGTTAGGTTTAGGATACGGGTTAGTGTTAGGATAGGGTTAGGGGTTAGGGTTTAGGGTACGGGTTAGGGTTAGGGTACGGGTTAGTGTTAGGGTTAGGGTTAGGGTACGGGTTAGGGTTAGGGTTAGGTTTAGGGTACGGGTTAGGGTTAGGTTTTGGGTTAGTGGTAGGGTACGGTTAGGTTTAGGGTACGGGTTAGGGTTAGGTTTAGGGTACGGGTTAGGGTTAGGGTTAGGTTTAGGGTTAGGGTTAGGATACGGGTTAGGGTTAGGGTTAGGGTTAGTGTTAGTTTTAGGTTTAGCGTACGGGTTAGGGTTAGGTTTAGGGTAAGGGTTAGGGTATGGGTTAGGGTTAGGGTTAGGGTTAGGGTTAGGTTTAGGGTACGGGTTAGGGATAGGGTTAGGGTTAGGATTAGTGTTAGGGTACGGGTTAGGATACGGGTTAGGTTTAGGGTTAGGTTTAGGGTTAGGGTACGGGTTAGGGTTAGGGTTAGGTTTAGGGTACGGTTTAGGGTTAGGGTTAGGGTACGGGTTAGGGTTAGGGTACGGGTTAGGGTTAGGTTTAGGGTACGGGTTAGGGTTAGGGTTAGGTTTAGGGTTAGGGTTAGGATACGGGTTAGGGTTAGGGTTAGGGTTAGTGTTAGTTTTAGGTTTAGCGTACGGGTTAGGGTTAGGTTTAGGGTACGGGTTAGGGTTAGGGTACGGGTTAGGGTTAGGGTTAGGGTTAGGGTTAGGGTACGGTTTAGGTTTAGGCTAGGGTACGGATGAGGGTTAGGGTTAGGGTTAGGTTTAGGGTTAGGGTATGGGTTAGGGTTAGGGTTAGGGTTAGTGTTAGGGTTATGGTTAGCGTACGGGTTAGGGTTAGGGTTAGGGTTAGGGTACGGGTTAGGGTTAGGGTTAGGGTTAGTGTTAGGGTTAGGGTTAGCGTACGGGTTAGGGTTAGGGTTAGGTTTAGGGGATGGGTTAGGTTTAGGGTACGGGTTAAGGTTAGGGTTAGGGTTAGGGTTAGGGTTAGGGTTAGGAAAGGGTTAGGATTAGGGTTAGGGTTAGGGTACGGGTTAGGGTTAGGTTTAGGGTCCGGGTTAGGGTTAGGGTTAGGGTTAGGGTTAGGGTTAGGTTTAGGATACGGGTTAGGGTTAGGATAAGGTTAGGGGTTAGGGGTTAGGGATAGGGTTAGGGTTAGGGTACGGGTAAGGTTTAGGGTTAGGGTACGGGTTAGGGTTAGGGTACGGGTTAGGGTACGGGTTAGGGTGATGGTTAGGGTTAGCGTTAGGTTTAGGAAAGGATTAGGGTTAGGGTTAGGGTACGGGTTATGGTTAGGTTTAGGGTTAGGGTGGAGTATGGTTAGGGTACGGGTTAGGGTTAGGGTACGGGTTAGGGTACGGGTTAGGGTTAGGTTTAGGTTTAGGGTACGGTTTAGGGTTAGGGTCCTGGTTAGGGTTAGGGTTAGGTTACTGGTTAGGGTTAGGGTTAGGGTACGGTTTAGGGTTAGGCTTAGGGTTAGGGTACGGGTTAGGGTTAGGGTTGGGTTAGGGTTAGGGTTAGGGTTAGGGTACGGGTTAGGGTTAGGGTACGGGTTAGGGTACGAATTAGGGTTAGTGTTAGGATTACGGTTAGGGTACGGGTTAGGGTTAGGGTACGGTTTATGGTTAGGGTTAGGGTACTGGTTAGGGTAGGGTTAGGGTTAGGGTTAGGGTTAGGGTTCGGGTTAGGGTTAGGTTTAGGTTTAGGGTACGGGTTAGGGTTAGGGTACGGGTTAGGGTTAGGTTTAGGGTACGGTTTGAGTTAGGGTTAGGGTTAGGGTAAGGGTACGGGTTAGGGTTAGGGTTAGGGTTAGGGTACGGTTTAGGGTACGGGTTAGGGTTAGGGTTAGGGTTAGGGTACGAGTTAGGTTTAGGGTTAGGGGTTAGCGTTAGGGTTAGTGTTAGGGTACGGGTAAGGGTTAGGGTTAGGGGATACGGTTAGGGTTAGGGTTAGGGTACGGGTTAGGGTTAGGGTACGGGTTAGTGTTAGGGTTAGGGTTAGTTTTAGGGTACGGGTTAGGGTTAGTGTACGGGTTAGTGTTATGGTTAGGGTACCGGTTAGGTTTAGGTTTAGGGGTTAGGGTTAGGGTTAGGGTTAGTGTTAGGGATAGGGGTAGGGTACAGGTTAGGGTTAGGGTACGGGTTAGGGTTAGGGTGAGGTTTAGGGTTAGGGTTAGCATACGGGTTAGGGTTAGGATTAGGGTTAGGGATAGTGTTAGAGTACGGGTTAGGGTTATGGTACGGGTTAGGGTTAGGGTAAGGGTTAGGGTTAGGGTTAGGGTTAGTGTTAGGGTTAGGGTTAAGTTACGGGTTAGGGTTAGGGTTAGGGTACGGGTTAGGGTTAGGTTTAGGGGTTAGGGTTAGGATTAGGTTTAGGGTTAGGGTTAGGGTACGGGTTAGGGTTAGGGTTAGGGTTAGGGTACGGGTTAGGGTACGGGTTTGGGTACGGGTTAGGGTTAGGGTACGAGTTAGGGTTCGGGTTAGGGTTAGGGTTAGTGTTAGGGTTAGGTTTAGGGTACGGGTTAGGGTTAGGGTCAGGGTTAGGGTTAAGTTTAGGGTACGCGTTAGGGTTAGGGTTGGGGTTAGGGTTAGGGTTAGTGTTAGCATTAGCGTACGGGTTAGGGTTAGGGTTAGGGTTAGGGTTAGGGTACGGGTTAGAGTTAGGGTTAGGGTTAGGGTTAGGGTACGGGTTAGGGTTAGGGTTAGGGTACGGGTTAGGATTAGGGTTAGGGTACGGGTTAGGGTTAGGGTTAGGGTTAGGGTTAGGTTTAGGTTACGGGTTAGCGTTAGGGTGAGGGTGAGGGTTAGGGTTAGGGTTAGCAAAGGGTTAGGGTTAGGGTTAGTGTTAGGGTTAGGGTACGGTTTATAGTTAGGTTTAGGGTACGGGTTAGTGTTAGGGTTAGGGTTAGGGTTAGGGTTAGGGTTAGGGTTAGGCTACGGGTTAGGGTTAGGGTTAGTGTTAGGGTTTAGGGGTTAGGGTTAGGGTTAGGGTTAGGGTACGTGTTAGGGTATGGGTTAGGGTTAGGGTACGCGTTAGTGTTAGGGTTAGGGTTAGGGTTAGGGTACGTGTTAGGGTTAGCGTTAGGGTTAGGGTACGGTTTAGGGTACGGGTTACGGTTAGGGTAAGTTTGGGTTAGGGTTAGGTTTAGGGTTAGGTTTAGGAAAGGGTTAGGGTTAGGGTTAGGGTACGGGTTAGGTTTAGGGTTAGGGTTAGGGTACGGGTTAGGGTTAGTGTTAGGTTTAGGGTACGGTTTAGGGTACGGGTTAGGGTTAGGTTTAGGTTTAGGGTTAGGGTTAGGGTACGGGTTAGGGTTAGGGTTAGGGGTTAGCGTTAGGGTTAGGGTTAGGGTACGGGTTAGTGTTAGGGTTAGGCGATAGAGTTAGGTTTAGGGTTAGGTTACGGGGTGGGTTAGGGTACGGGTTAGTGTTAGGGTTAGGGTTAGTTTTAGGGTACGGGTTAGGGTTAGGGTACGGGTTAGGGTTATGGTTAGGTAACGGGTTAGGGTTAGGGTTAGGGGTTAGGGTTAGGGTTAGGGTTAGTGTTAGGGTTAGGTTTAGGGTACGGGTTAGGTTTAGGATACGGGTTAGGGTTAGGGTGAGTGTTAGGGTTAGGGTTAGCATACGGGTTAGGGTTAGGATTAGGGTTAGGGTTAGTGTTAGGGTATGGGTTAGGGTTAGGGTACGGGATAGGGTTAGGGTTAGCGTTAGGGTTAGGGTTAGGGTTAGGAAAGGGTTAGGGTTAGGTTTAGGGTTAGGGTTAGGGTACGGGTTAGGGTACGGGTTAGGGTTAGGGTTAGGGTTAGGGGTTAGGGTTAGGGTTAGGGTTAGGGTTAGGTTACGGGTTAGGGTACGGGTTAGGGTTAGGGTTAGGGTTAGGGGTTAGGGTTAGGGTTAGGGTTAGGGTTAGGGTACGGGTTAGGGTTAGGGTTTGGGTTAGGGTTAGGGTTAGGGTACGGGTTAGGGTTAGGTTTAGGGTTAGGGTTAGGGTACGGGTTAGGGTTAGGGTTAGGGTTAGTGTTAGGGTACGGGTTAAGTTTAGGGTTAGGGTTAGGGTTAGGGTTAGGGTACGGGTTAGGGGTAGGGTTAGGGTACAGATTAGGGTTAGTGTTAGGGTTAGGATTAGGGTTATGGTACGGGTTAGGGTTAGGGTTAGGGTTAGTGTTAGGGTTAGCGTTAGCGTACTGGTTAGTCTTAGGGTTAGGGTTAGGGTTAGGGTACAGGTTAGGTTTAGGGTACGGGTTAGGGTTAGGGTTAGGGTTAGGGTTAGGGTTAGGGTTAGGGTTAGTAAAGGGTTAGGGTTAGGGTTAGGGTTAGGGTTAGGGTTAGGGTACGGGTTAGGGTTAGGGTAAGGGTTAGGGTACGGGTTAGGGTGAGGGTTAAGGTTAGGGTTAGGTTTACGAAAGGATTAGGGTTAGGGTTAGTGTACGGGTTAGGGTTAGGTTTAGGGTTAGGGTACGGAGTATGGTTAGGGTACGGGGTAGGGTTAGGGTACGGGTTAGGGTATGGGTTAGGGTTAGGGTTAGGTTTAGGGTAGTGTTTAGGGTTAGGGTCCTGGTTAGGGTTAGGGTTAGGGTACTGGTTAGGGTTAGGGTTAGGGTACGGGTTAGGGTTAGGCTTAGGGTTAGGGTACGGGTTAGCGTTAGGGTTGGGTTAGGGTTAAGGTTAGGGTTAGGGTACGGGTTAGGGTTAGGGTACGGGTTAGGGTACGAATTAGGGTTAGGTTTTGGGTTAGGGTTAGGGTACAGCTTAGGGTTAGGGTACGGGTTATGGTTAGGTTTAGGGTACTGGTTAGGGTTAGGGTTAGGTTTAGGGTTAGGGTTAGGGTACGGGTTAGGGTTAGGGTTAGGTTTAGGGTACGGGTTAGGGTTAGGTTTTGGGTTAGTGTTAGAGTACGGTTAGGGTTAGGGGTACGGGTTAGGGTTAGGTTTAGGGTACGGGTTAGGGTTAGGGTTAGGTTTAGGGTTAGGGTTAGGATACGGGTTAGGGTTAGGGTTAGGGTTAGTGTTAGTTTTAGGTTTAGCGTACGGGTTAGGGTTAGGTTTAGGGTAAGGGTTAGGGTATGGGTTAGGGTTAGGGTTAGGGTTAGGGTTAGGTTTAGGGTACGGGTTAGGGATAGGGTTAGGGTTAGGATTAGTGTTAGGGTACGGGTTAGGGTACGGGTTAGGTTTAGGGTTAGGTTTAGGGTTAGGGTACGGGTTAGGGTTAGGGTTAGGTTTAGGGTACGGTTTAGGGTTAGGGTTAGGGTACGGGTTAGGGTTAGGGTACGGGTTAGGGTTAGGTTTAGGGTACGGGTTAGGGTTAGGGTTAGGTTTAGGGTTAGGGTTAGGATACGGGTTAGGGTTAGGGTTAGGGTTAGTGTTAGTTTTAGGTTTAGCGTACGGGTTAGGGTTAGGTTTAGGGTACGGGTTAGGGTACGGGTTAGGGTACGGGTTAGGGTTAGGGTACGGGTTAGGTTTAGGCTAGGGTACGGATTAGGGTTAGGGTTAGGGTTAGGTTTAGGGTTAGGGTATGGGTTAGGGTTAGGGTTAGGGTTAGTGTTAGGGTTATGGTTAGCGTACGGGTTAGGGTTAGGGTTAGGGTTAGGGTACGGGTTAGGGTTAGGGTTAGGGTTAGTGTTAGGGTTAGGGTTAGCGTACGGGTTAGGGTTAGGGTTAGGTTTAGGGGATGGGTTAGGTTTAGGGTACGGGTTAAGGTTAGGGTTAGGGTTAGGGTTAGGGTTAGGGTTAGGAAAGGGTTAGGATTAGGGTTAGGGTTAGGGTACGGGTTAGGGTTAGGTTTAGGGTACGGGTTAGGGTTAGGGTTAGGGTTAGGGTTAGGGTTAGGTTGAGGATACGGGTTAGGGTTAGGATAAGGTTAGGGGTTAGGGGTTAGGGTTAGGGTTAGGGTTAGGGTACGGGTAAGGTTTAGGGTTAGGGTACGGGTTAGGGTTAGGGTACGGGTTAGGGTACGGGTTAGGGTGATGGTTAGGGTTAGCGTTAGGTTTAGGAAAGGATTAGGGTTAGGGTTAGGGTACGGGTTAGGGTTAGGTTTAGGGTTAGGGTACGGAGTATGGTTAGGGTACGGGTTAGGGTTAGGGTACGGGTTAGGGTACGGGTTAGGGTTAGGTTTAGGTTTAGGGTACGGGATAGGGTTAGGGTCCTGGTTAGGGTTAGGGTTAGGTTACTGGTTAGGGTTAGGGTTAGGGTACGGTTTAGGGTTAGGCTTAGGGTTAGGGTACGCGTTAGGGTTAGGGTTGGGTTAGGGTTAGGGTTAGGGTTAGGGTACGGGTTAGGGTTAGGGTACGGGTTAGGGTACGAATTAGGGTTAGTGTTAGGATTACGGTTAGGGTACGGGTTAGGGTTAGGGTACGGGTTATGGTTAGGGTTAGGGTACTGGTTAGGGTAGGGTTAGGGTTAGGGTTAGGGTTAGGGTTAGGGTTCGGGTTAGGGTTAGGTTTAGGTTTAGGGTACGGGTTAGGGTTAGGGTACGGGTTAGGGTTAGGTTTAGGGTACGGGTTAGAGTTAGGGTTAGGGTTAGGGTAAGGGTACGGGTTAGGGTTAGGGTTAGGGTTAGGTTACGGTTTAGGGTACGGGTTAGGGTTAGGGTTAGGGTTAGGGTACGAGTTAGGTTTAGGGTTAGGGGTTAGCGTTTGGGTTAGTGTTAGGGTACGGGTAATGGTTAGGGTTAGGGGATAGGGTTAGGGTTAGGGTTAGGGTACGGGTTAGGGTTAGGGTACGGGTTAGTGTTAGGGTTAGGGTTAGTTTTAGGGTACGGTTTAGGGTTAGTGTACGGGTTAGGGTTATGGTTAGGGTACCGGTTAGGGTTAGGTTTAGGGGTTAGGGTTAGGGTTAGGGTTAGTGTTAGGGATAGGGTTAGGGTACAGGTTAGGGTTAGGGTACGGGTTAGGGTTAGGGTGAGGTTTAGGGTTAGGGTTAGCATACGGGTTAGGGTTAGGATTAGGGTTAGGGATAGTGTTAGAGTACGGGTTAGGGTTATGGTACGGGTTAGGGTTAGGGTTAGGGTTAGGGTTAGGGTACGGGTTAAGGTTAGGGTTAGGGTACGGGTTAGGGTTAGGGTTAGTGTTAGGGTTAGGGTTAAGGTACGGGTTAGGGTTAGGGTTAGGGTACGGGTTAGGGTTAGGGTTAGGGGTTAGGGTTAGGATTAGGGTTAGGGTTAGGGTTAGGGTACGGGTTAGGGTTAGGGTTAGGGTTAGGGTACGGGTTAGGGTACGGGTTTGTGTACGGGTTAGGGTTAGGGTACGAGTTAGGGTTCGGGTTAGGGTTAGGGTTAGGGTTAGGGTTAGGTTTAGGGTACGGGTTAGAGTTAGGGTTAGGGTTAGGGTTAAGTTTAGGGTACGCGTTAGGGTTAGGGTTGGGGTTAGGGTTAGGGTTAGTGTTAGCGTTAGCGTACGGGTTAGGGTTAGGGTTAGGGTTAGGGTACGGGTTAGAGTTAGGGTTAGGGTTAGGGTTAGGGTACGGGTTAGGGTTAGGATTAGGGTACGGGTTAGGATTAGGGTTAGGGTACGGGTTAGGGTTAGGGTTAGGGTTAGGTTTAGGTTTAGGTTACGGGTTAGCGTTAGGGTGAGGGTGAGGGTTAGGGTTAGGGTTAGCAAAGGGTTAGGGTTAGGGTTAGTGTTAGGGTTAGGGTACGGTTTATAGTTAGGTTTAGGGTACGGGTTAGGGTTAGGGTTAGGGTTAGGGTTAGGGTTAGGCTACGGGTTAGGGTTAGGGTTAGTGTTAGGGTTTAGGGGTTAGGGTTAGGGTTAGGGTTAGGGTTAGGGTACGTGTTAGGGTATGGGTTAGGGTTAGGGTACGCGTTAGTGTTAGGGTTAGTGTTAGGGTTAGGGTACGTGTTAGGGTTAGCATTAGGGTTAGGGTACGGTTTAGGGTACGGGTTACGGTTAGGGTAAGTTTGGGTTAGGGTTAGGTTTAGGGTTAGGTTTAGGAAAGGGTTAGGGTTAGGGTTAGGGTACGGGTTAGGTTTAGGGGTAGGGTTAGGGTACGGGTTAGGGTTAGTGTTAGGTTTAGGGTACGGTTTAGGGTACGGGTTAGGGTTAGGGTTAGGTTTAGGGTTAGGGTACGGGTTAGGGTTAGGGTTAGGGTTAGGGTACGGGTTAGGGTACGGGTTTGGGTACGGGTTAGGGTTAGGGTACGAGTTAGGGTTCGGGTTAGGGTTAGGGTTAGGGTTAGGGTTAGGTTTAGGGTACGGGTTAGGGTTAGGGTCAGGGTTAGGGTTAAGTTTAGGGTACGCGTTAGGGTTAGGGTTGGGGTTAGGGTTAGGTTTAGTGTTAGCATTAGCGTACGGGTTAGGGTTAGGGTTAGGGTTAGGGTGAGGGTACGGGTTAGAGTTAGGGTTAGGGTTAGGGTTAGGGTACGGGTTAGGGTTAGGGTTAGGGTACGGGTTAGGATTAGGGTTAGGGTACGGGTTAGGGTTAGGGTTAGGGTTAGGGTTAGGTTTAGGTTACGGGTTAGCGTTAGGGTGAGGGTGAGGGTTAGGGTTAGGGTTAGCAAAGGGTTAGGGTTAGGGTTAGTGTTAGGGTTAGGGTACGGTTTATAGTTAGGTTTAGGGTACGGGTTAGTGTTAGGGTTAGGGTTAGGGTTAGGGTTAGGGTTAGGGTTAGGCTACGGGTTAGGGTTAGGGTTAGTGTTAGGGTTTAGGGGTTAGGGTTAGGGTTAGGGTTAGGGTACGTGTTAGGGTATGGGTTAGGGTTAGGGTACGCGTTAGTGTTAGGGTTAGGGTTAGGGTTAGGGTACGTGTTAGGGTTAGCGTTAGGGTTAGGGTACGGTTTAGGGTACGGGTTACGGTTAGGGTAAGTTTGGGTTAGGGTTAGGTTTAGGGTTAGGTTTAGGAAAGGGTTAGGGTTAGGGTTAGGGTACGGGTTAGGTTTAGGGTTAGGGTTAGGGTACGGGTTAGGGTTAGTGTTAGGGTTAGGGTACGGTTTAGGGTACGGGTTAGGGTTAGGTTTAGGTTTAGGGTTAGGGTTAGGGTACGGGTTAGGGTTAGGGTTAGGGGTTAGCGTTAGGGTTAGGGTTAGGGTACGGGTTAGTGTTAGGGTTAGGCGATAGAGTTAGGTTTAGGGTTAGGTTACGGGGTGGGTTAGGGTACGGGTTAGTGTTAGGGTTAGGGTTAGTTTTAGGGTACGGGTTAGGGTTAGGGTACGGGTTAGGGTTATGGTTAGGTAACGGGTTAGGGTTAGGGTTAGGGGTTAGGGTTAGGGTTAGGGTTAGTGTTAGGGTTAGGTTTAGGGTACGGGTTAGGTTTAGGATACGGGTTAGGGTTAGGGTGAGTGTTAGGGTTAGGGTTAGCATACGGGTTAGGGTTAGGATTAGGGTTAGGGTTAGTGTTAGGGTATGGGTTAGGGTTAGGGTACGGGATAGGGTTAGGGTTAGCGTTAGGGTTAGGGTTAGGGTTAGGAAAGGGTTAGGGTTAGGTTTAGGGTTAGGGTTAGGGTACGGGTTAAGTTTAGGGTTAGGGTTAGGATTAGGGTTAGGGGTTAGGGTTAGGGTTAGGGTTAGGGTTAGGGTACGGGTTAGGGTACGGGTTAGGGTTAGGGTTAGGGTTAGGGGTTAGGGTTAGGGTTAGGGTTAGGGTTAGGGTACGGGTTAGGGTTAGGGTTTGGGTTAGGGTTAGGGTTAGGGTACGGGTTAGGGTTAGGGTTAGGGTTAGTGTTAGGGTACGGGTTAAGTTTAGGGTTAGGGTTAGGGTTAGGGTTAGGGTACGGGTTAGGGGTAGGGTTAGGGTACAGATTAGGGTTAGTGTTAGGGTTAGGATTAGGGTTATGGTACGGGTTAGGGTTAGGGTTAGGGTTAGTGTTAGGATTAGCGTTAGCGTACTGGTTAGTCTTAGGGTTAGGGTTAGGGTTAGGGTACAGGTTAGGTTTAGGGTACGGGTTAGGGTTAGGGTTAGGGTTAGGGTTAGGGTTAGTAAAGGGTTAGGGTTAGGGTTAGGGTTAGGGTTAGGGTACGGGTTAGGGTTAGGGTACGGGTTAGGGTACGGGTTAGGGTGAGGGTTAAGGTTAGGGTTAGGTTTAGGAAAGGATTAGGGTTAGGGTTAGTGTACGGGTTAGGGTTAGGTTTAGGGTTAGGGTACGGAGTATGGTTAGGGTACGGGGTAGGGTTAGGGTACGGGTTAGGGTATGGGTTAGGGTTAGGGTTAGGTTTAGGGTAGTGTTTAGGGTTAGGGTCCTGGTTAGGGTTAGGGTTAGGGTACTGGTTAGGGTTAGGGTTAGGGTACGGGTTAGGGTTAGGCTTAGGGTTAGGGTACGGGTTAGGGTTAGGGTTGGGTTAGGGTTAAGGTTAGGGTTAGGGTACGGGTTAGGGTTAGGGTACGGGTTAGGGTACGAATTAGGGTTAGGTTTTGGGTTAGGGTTAGGGTACAGCTTAGGGTTAGGGTACGGGTTATGGTTAGGTTTAGGGTACTGGTTAGGGTTAGGGTTAGGTTTAGGGTTAGGGTTAGGGTACGGGTTAGGGTTAGGGTTAGGTTTAGGGTACGGGTTAGGGTTAGGTTTTGGGTTAGTGTTAGGGTACGGTTAGGGTTAGGGTACGGGTTAGGGTTAGGTTTAGGGTACGGGTTAGGGTTAGGGTTAGGTTTAGGGTTAGGGTACGGGTTAGGGTTAGGGTTAGGGTTAGGGTACGGGTTAGGGTACGGGTTTGGGTACGGGTTAGGGTTAGGGTACGAGTTAGGGTTCGGGTTAGGGTTAGGGTTAGGGTTAGGGTTAGGTTTAGGGTACGGGTTAGGGTTAGGGTCAGGGTTAGGGTTAAGTTTAGGGTACGCGTTAGGGTTAGGGTTGGGGTTAGGGTTAGGTTTAGTGTTAGCATTAGCGTACGGGTTAGGGTTAGGGTTAGGGTTAGGGTTAGGGTACGGGTTAGAGTTAGGGTTAGGGTTAGGGTTAGGGTACGGGTTAGGGTTAGGGTTAGGGTACGGGTTAGGATTAGGGTTAGGATACGGGTTAGGGTTAGGGTTAGGGTTAGGGTTAGGTTTAGGTTACGGGTTAGCGTTAGGGTGAGGGTGAGGGTTAGGGTTAGGGTTAGCAAAGGGTTAGGGTTAGGGTTAGTGTTAGGGTTAGGGTACGGTTTATAGTTAGGTTTAGGGTACGGGTTAGTGTTAGGGTTAGGGTTAGGTTAGGGTTAGGGTTAGGGTTAGGCTACGGGTTAGGGTTAGGGTTAGTGTTAGGGTTTAGGGGTTAGGGTTAGGGTTAGGGTTAGGGTACGTGTTAGGGTATGGGTTAGGGTTAGGGTACGCGTTAGTGTTAGGGTTAGGGTTAGGGTTAGGGTACGTGTTAGGGTTAGCGTTAGGGTTAGGGTACGGTTTAGGGTACGGGTTACGGTTAGGGTAAGTTTGGGTTAGGGTTAGGTTTAGGGTTAGGTTTAGGAAAGGGTTAGGGTTAGGGTTAGGGTACGGGTTAGGTTTAGGGTTAGGGTTAGGGTACGGGTTAGGGTTAGTGTTAGGTTTAGGGTACGGTTTAGGGTACGGGTTAGGGTTAGGTTTAGGTTTAGGGTTAGGGTTAGGGTACGGGTTAGGGTTAGGGTTAGGGGTTAGCGTTAGGGTTAGGGTTAGGGTACGGGTTAGTGTTAGGGTTAGGCGATAGAGTTAGGTTTAGGGTTAGGTTACGGGGTGGGTTAGGGTACGGGTTAGTGTTAGGGTTAGGGTTAGTTTTAGGGTACGGGTTAGGGTTAGGGTACGGGTTAGGGTTATGGTTAGGTAACGGGTTAGGGTTAGGTTTAGGGGTTAGGGTTAGGGTTAGGGTTAGTGTTAGGGTTAGGTTTAGGGTACGGGTTAGGTTTAGGATACGGGTTAGGGTTAGGGTGAGTGTTAGGGTTAGGGTTAGCATACGGGTTAGGGTTAGGATTAGGGTTAGGGTTAGTGTTAGGGTATGGGTTAGGGTTAGGGTACGGGATAGGGTTAGGGTTAGCGTTAGGGTTAGGGTTAGGGGTAGGAAAGGGTTAGGGTTAGGTTTAGGGTTAGGGTTAGGGTACGGGTTAGGGTACGGGTTAGGGTTAGGGTTAGGGTTAGGGGTTAGGGTTAGGGTTAGGGTTAGGGTTAGGGTACGGGTTAGGGTACGGGTTAGGGTTAGGGTTAGGGTTAGGGGTTAGGGTTAGGGTTAGGGTTAGGGTTAGGGTACGGGTTAGGGTTAGGGTTTGGGTTAGGGTTAGGGTTAGGGTACGGGTTAGGGTTAGGGTTAGGGTTAGTGTTAGGGTACGGGTTAAGTTTAGGGTTAGGGTTAGGGTTAGGGTTAGGGTACGGGTTATGGGTAGGGTTAGGGTACAGATTAGGGTTAGTGTTAGGGTTAGGATTAGGGTTATGGTACGGGTTAGGGTTAGGGTTAGGGTTAGTGTTAGGGTTAGCGTTAGCGTACTGGTTAGTCTTAGGGTTAGGGTTAGGGTTAGGGTACAGGTTAGGTTTAGGGTACGGGTTAGGGTTAGGGTACGGGTTAGGGTTATGGTTAGGTAACGGGTTAGGGTTAGGGTTAGGGGTTAGGGTTAGGGTTAGGGTTAGTGTTAGGGTTAGGTTTAGGGTACGGGTTAGGTTTAGGATATGGGTTAGGGTTAGGGTGAGTGTTAGGGTTAGGGTTAGCATACGGGTTAGGGTTAGGATTAGGGTTAGGGTTAGTGTTAGGGTATGGGTTAGGGTTAGGGTACGGGATAGGGTTAGGGTTAGCGTTAGGGTTAGGGTTAGGGTTAGGAAAGGGTTAGGGTTAGGTTTAGGGTTAGGGTTAGGGTACGGGTTAGGGTACGGGTTAGGGTTAGGGTTAGGGTTAGGGGTTAGGGTTAGGGTTAGGGTTAGGGTTAGGGTTAGGGTACGGGTTAGGGTACGGGTTAGGGTTAGGGTTAGGGTTAGGGGTTAGGGTTAGGGTTAGGGTTAGGGTTAGGGTACGGGTTAGGATTAGGGTTTGGGTTAGGGTTAGGGTTAGGGTACGGGTTAGGGTTAGGGTTAGGGTTAGTGTTAGGGTACGGGTTAAGTTTAGGGTTAGGGTTAGGGTTAGGGTTAGGGTACGGGTTAGGGGTAGGGTTAGGGTACAGATTAGGGTTAGTGTTAGGGTTAGGATTAGGGTTATGGTACGGGTTAGGGTTAGGGTTAGGGTTAGTGTTAGGGTTAGCGTTAGCGTACTGGTTAGTCTTAGGGTTAGGGTTAGGGTTAGGGTACAGGTTAGGTTTAGGGTACGGGTTAGGGTTAGGGTTAGGGTTAGGGTTAGGGTTAGTAAAGGGTTAGGGTTAGGGTTAGGGTTAGGGTTAGGGTACGGGTTAGGGTTAGGGTACGGGTTAGGGTACGGGTTAGGGTGAGGGTTAAGGTTAGGGTTAGGTTTAGGAAAGGATTAGGGTTAGGGTTAGTGTACGGGTTAGGGTTAGGGTTAGGGTTAGGGTACGGAGTATGGTTAGGGTACGGGGTAGGGTTAGGGTACGGGTTAGGGTATGGGTTAGGGTTAGGGTTAGGTTTAGGGTAGTGTTTAGGGTTAGGGTCCTGGTTAGGGTTAGGGTTAGGGTACTGGTTAGGGTTAGGGTTAGGGTACGGTTTAGGGTTAGGCTTAGGGTTAGGGTACGGGTTAGGGTTAGGGTTGGGTTAGGGTTAAGGTTAGGGTTAGGGTACGGGTTATGGTTAGGGTACGGGTTAGGGTACGAATTAGGGTTAGGTTTTGGGTTAGGGTTAGGGTACAGCTTAGGGTTAGGGTACGGGTTATGGTTAGGTTTAGGGTACTGGTTAGGGTTAGGGTTAGGTTTAGGGTTAGGGTTAGGGTACGGGTTAGGGTTAGGGTTAGGTTTAGGGTACGGGTTAGGGTTAGGTTTTGGGTTAGTGTTAGGGTACGGTTAGGGTTAGGGTTAGGGTACGGGTTAGGGTTAGGTTTAGGGTACGGGTTAGGGTTAGGGTTAGTTTTAGGGTTAGGGTTAGGATACGGGTTAGGGTTAGGGTTAGGGTTAGTGTTAGTTTTAGGTTTAGCGTACGGGTTAGGGTTAGGTTTAGGGTAAGGGTTAGGGTATGGGTTAGGGTTAGGGTTAGGGTTAGGGTTAGGTTTAGGGTACGGGTTAGGGATAGGGTTAGGGTTAGGATTAGTGTTAGGGTACGGGTTAGGCTACGGGTTAGGTTTAGGGTTAGGTTTAGGGTTAGGGTACGGGTTAGGGTTAGGGTTAGGTTTAGGGTACGGTTTAGGGTTAGGGTTAGGGTACGGGTTAGGGTTAGGGTACGGGTTAGGGTTAGGTTTAGGGTACGGGTTAGGGTTAGGGTTAGGTTTAGGGTTAGGGTTAGGATACGGGTTAGGGTTAGGGTTAGGGTTAGTGTTAGTTTTAGGTTTAGCGTACGGGTTAGGGTTAGGTTTAGGGTACGGGTTAGGGTACGGGTTAGGGTTAGGGTTAGGGTTAGGGTTAGGGTACGGGTTAGGTTTAGGCTAGGGTACGGATTAGGGTTAGGGTTAGGGTTAGGTTTAGGGTTAGGGTATGGGTTAGGGTTAGGGTTAGGGTTAGAGTTAGGGTTATGGTTAGCGTACGGGTTAGGGTTAGGGTTAGGGTTAGGGTACGGGTTAGGGTTAGGGTTAGGGTTAGTGTTAGGGTTAGGGTTAGCGTACGGGTTAGGGTTAGGGTTAGGTTTAGGGGATGGGTTAGGTTTAGGGTACGGGTTAAGGTTAGGGTTAGGGTTAGGGTTAGGGTTAGGGTTAGGAAAGGGTTAGGATTAGGGTTAGGGTTAGGGTACGGGTTAGGGTTAGGTTTAGGGTACGGGTTAGGGTTAGGGTTAGGGTTAGGGTTAGGGTTAGGGTTAGGTTTAGGATACGGGTTAGGGTTAGGATAAGGTTAGGGGTTAGGGGTTAGGGTTAGGGTTAGGGTTAGGGTACGGGTAAGGTTTAGGGTTAGGGTACGGGTTAGGGTTAGGGTACGGGTTAGGGTACGGGTTAGGGTGATGGTTAGGGTTAGCGTTAGGTTTAGGAAAGGATTAGGGTTAGGGTTAGGGTACGGGTTAGGGTTAGGTTTAGGGTTAGGGTACGGAGTATGGTTAGGGTACGGGTTAGGGTTAGGTTACGGGTTAGGGTACGGGTTAGGGTTAGGTTTAGGTTTAGGGTACGGTTTAGGGTTAGGGTCCTGGTTAGGGTTAGGGTTAGGTTACTGGTTAGGGTTAGGGTTAGGGTACGGTTTAGGGTTAGGCTTAGGGTTAGGGTACGGGTTAGGGTTAGGGTTGGGTTAGGGTTAGGGTTAGGGTTAGGGTACGGGTTAGGGTTAGGGTACGGGTTAGGGTACGAATTAGGGTTAGTGTTAGGATTACGGTTAGGGTACGGGTTAGGGTTAGGGTACGGGTTATGGTTAGGGTTAGGGTACTGGTTAGGGTAGGGTTAGGGTTAGGGTTAGGGTTAGGGTTCGGGTTAGGGTTAGGTTTAGGTTTAGGGTACGGGTTAGGGTTAGGGTACGGGTTAGGGTTAGGTTTAGGGTACGGGTTAGAGTTAGGGTTAGGGTTAGGGTAAGGGTACGGGTTAGGGTTAGGGTTAGGGTTAGGGTACGGTTTAGGGTACGGGTTAGGGTTAGGGTTAGGGTTAGGGTACGAGTTAGGTTTAGGGTTAGGGGTTAGCGTTAGGGTTAGTGTTAGGGTACGGGTAATGGTTAGGGTTAGGGGATAGGGTTAGGGTTAGGGTTAGGGTACGGGTTAGGGTTAGGGTACGGGTTAGTGTTAGGGTTAGGGTTAGTTTTAGGGTACGGTTTAGGGTTAGTGTACGGGTTAGTGTTATGTTTAGGGTACCGGTTAGGGTTAGGTTTAGGGGTTAGGTTTAGGGTTAGGGTTAGTGTTAGGGATAGGGTTAGGGTACAGGTTAGGGTTAGGGTACGGGTTAGGGTTAGGGTGAGGTTTAGGGTTAGGGTTAGCATACGGGTTAGGGTTAGGATTAGGGTTAGGGATAGTGTTAGAGTACGGGTTAGGGTTATGGTACGGGTTAGGGTTAGGGTTAGGGTTAGGGTTAGGGTACGGGTTAAGGTTAGGGTTAGGGTACGGGTTAGGGTTAGGGTTAGTGTTAGGGTTAGGGTTAAGGTACGGGTTAGGGTTAGGGTTAGGGTACGGGTTAGGGTTAGGGTTAGGGGTTAGGGTTAGGATTAGGGTTAGGGTTAGGGTTAGGGTTAGGGTACGGGTTAGGGTTAGGTTTAGGGTACGGGTTAGGGTACGGGTTTGTGTACGGGTTAGGGTTAGGGTACGAGTTAGGGTTCGGGTTAGGGTTAGGGTTAGGGTTAGGGTTAGGTTTAGGGTACGGGTTAGGGTTAGGGTTAGGGTTAGGGTTAAGTTTAGGGTACGCGTTAGGGTTAGGGTTGGGGTTAGGGTTAGGGTTAGTGTTAGCGTTAGCGTACGGGTTAGGGTTAGGGTTAGGGTTAGGGTTAGGGTACGGGTTAGAGTTAGGGTTAGGGTTAGGGTTAGGGTAAGGGTTAGGGTTAGGATTAGGGTACGGGTTAGGATTAGGGTTAGGGTACGGGTTAGGGTTAGGGTTAGGGTTAGGGTTAGGTTTAGGTTACGGGTTAGCGTTAGGGTGAGGGTGAGGGTTAGGGTTAGGGTTAGCAAAGGGTTAGGGTTAGGGTTAGTGTTAGGGTTAGGGTACGGTTTATAGTTAGGTTTAGGGTACGGGTTAGGGTTAGGGTTAGGGTTAGGGTTAGGGTTAGGCTACGGGTTAGGGTTAGGGTTAGTGTTAGGGTTTAGGGGTTAGGGTTAGGGTTAGGGTTAGGGTTAGGGTACGTGTTAGGGTATGGGTTAGGGTTAGGGTACGCGTTAGTGTTAGGGTTAGTGTTAGGGTTAGGGTACGTGTTAGGGTTAGCATTAGGGTTAGGGTACGGTTTAGGGTACGGGTTACGGTTAGGGTAAGTTTGGGTTAGGGTTAGGTTTAGGGTTAGGTTTAGGAAAGGGTTAGGGTTAGGGTTAGGGTACGGGTTAGGTTTAGGGGTAGGGTTAGGGTACGGGTTAGGGTTAGTGTTAGGTTTAGGGTACGGTTTAGGGTACGGGTTAGGGTTAGGGTTAGGTTTAGGGTTAGGGTTAGGGTACGGGTTAGGGTTAGGGTTAGGGGTTAGCGTTAGGGTTAGGGTTAGGGTACGTGTTAGGTTTAGGGTTAGGCGATAGAGTTAGGTTTAGGGTTAGGTTACGGGGTGGGTTAGGGTACGGGTTAGTGTTAGGGTTAGGGTTAGTTTTAGGGTACGGGTTAGGGTTAGGGTACGGGTTAGGGTTATGGTTAGGTAACGGGTTAGGGTTAGGGTTAGGGGTTAGGGTTAGGGTTAGGGTTAGTGTTAGGGTTAGGTTTAGGGTACGGGTTAGGGTTAGGATACGGGTTAGGGTTAGGGTGAGTGTTAGGGTTAGGGTTAGCATACGGGTTAGGGTTAGGATTAGGGTTAGGGTTAGTGTTAGGGTATGGGTTAGGGTTAGGGTACGGGTTAGGGTTAGGGTTAGCGTTAGGGTTAGGGTTAGGGTTAGGAAAGGGTTAGGGTTAGGTTTAGGGTTTGGGTTAGGGTACGGGTTAAGTTTAGGGTTAGGGTTAGGATTAGGGTTAGGGTTAGGGTACGGGTTAGGGTACGGTTTAGGGTTAGGGTTAGGGTTAGGGGTTAGGGTTAGGGTTAGGGTTAGGGTTAGGGTACGGGTTAGGGTTAGGGTTTGGGTTAGGGTTAGGGTACGGGTTAGGGTTAGGTTTAGGGTTAGTGTTAGTGTACGGGTTAGGGTTAGGGTTAGGGTTAGTGTTAGGGTACGGGTTAAGTTTAGGGTTAGGTTTAGGGTTAGGGTTAGGGTACGGGTTAGGGGTAGGGTTAGGGTACAGATTAGGGTTAGTGTTAGGGTTAGGATTAGGGTTATGGTACGGGTTAGGGTTAGGGTTAGGGTTAGTGTTAGGGTTAGCGATAGCGTACTGGTTAGTCTTAGGGTTAGGGTTAGGGTTAGGGTACAGGTTAGGTTTAGGGTACGGGTTAGGGTTAGGGTTAGGGTTAGGGTTAGTAAAGGGTTAGGGTTAGGGTTAGGGTTAGGGTTAGGGTACGGGTTAGGGTTAGGTTTAGTGTACGGTTTAAGGTTATGGTTAGGGTACGGGTTAGGGTTAGGGTTAGGGGTTAGGGTTAGGGTTAGGGTTAGTGTTAGGGTTAGGGTTAGGGTTAGTGTACGGGTTAGGGTTAGGATACGGGTTAGGGTTAGGGTGAGTGTTAGGGTTAGGGTTAGCATACGGGTTAGGGTTAGGATTAGTGTTAGGGTTAGTGTTAGGGTACGGGTTAGGGTTAGGGTACGGGTTAGGGTTAGGATACGGGTTAGGGTTAGGGTGAGTGTTAGGGTTAGGGTTAGCATATGGGTTAGGTTTAGGATTAGGGTTAGGGTTAGTGTTAGGGTACGGGTTAGGGTTAGGGTACGGGTTAGGGTTAGCGTTAGGGTTAGGGTTAGGGTTAGGAAAGGGTTAGGGTTAGGATTAGGGTTAGGGTTAGGTTACGGGTTAAGGTTAGGGTTAGGGTACGGGTTATGGTTAGGGTTAGTGTTAGGGTTAGGGTTAGGGTACGGGTTAGGGTTAGGTTTAGGGTACGGGTTAGGGTTAGTGTTATGGGTTAGGTTTAGGATTAGAGTTAGGGTTAGGGTTAGGGTTAGGAAAGGGTTAGGGTTAGGGTTAGGGTTAGGGTTAGGTTACGGGTTAGGGTACGGGTTAGGGTTAGGGTTAGGGTTAGGGGTTAGGTTTAGGGTTAGGTTTAGGGTTAGGGTACGGTTTAGGGTACGGGTTAGGGTTAGGTTTAGGGTTAGGCTTAGTGTACGGGTTAGGGTTAGGGTTAGGGTTAGGGTTAGGGTACGGGTTAGGGTTAGGGTTTGGGTTAGGGTAGTGTTAGGGTACGGGTTAGGGTTAGGTTTAGGTTTAGGGTTAGGGTACGGGTTAGGGTTAGGGTTAGGGTTAGTGTTAGGGTACGGGTTAAGTTTAGGGTTAGGGTTAGGGTTAGGGTACGGGTTAGGGGTAGGGTTAGGGTACGGATTAGGGTTAGGGTTAGGGTTAGGGTTAGGGTTATGGTACGGGTTAGGGTTAGGGTTAGGGTTAGTGTTAGTGTTAGCGTTAGAGTACTGGTTAGGGTTAGGGTTAGGGTTAGGGTTAGGGTTAGGAAAGGGTTAGGGTTAGGGTTAGGGTTAGGCTTAGGGTACGGGTTAAGGTTAGGTTTAGGGTACGGGTTAGGGTTAGGGTAAGGGTTAGGTTTAGGTTTAGGGTACGGGTTAGGGTTAGGGTTAGGGTTAGAGGTTAGGGGTTAGGGTTAGGGTTAGGGTTAGGGTACGTGTTAGCGTTCGGGTTAGGGTTAGTGTACGGGTTAGTGTTAGGGTTAGGGTTAGGGTTAGGGTACGGGTTAGGGTTAGCGTTAGGGTTAGTTTACGGGTTAGGGTACGGGTTACGGTTAGGGTAAGTTTGGGTTAGGGTTAGGGTTAGGGTTAGGTTTAGGAAAGGGTTAGGGTTAGGGTTAGGGTACGGGTTAGGGTTAGGGTTAGGGTTAGGGTACGGTTTAGGGTACGGGTTAGGGTTAGGGTTAGGTTAAGGTTAGGGTTAGGGTACGGGTTAGGGTTAGGGTTAGGGGTTAGCGTTAGGGTTAGGGTTAGGGTACGGGTTAGGGTTAGGGTTAGGGGATAGGGTTAGGTTTAGGGTTAGGTTACGGGGTGGGTTAGGGTACGGGTTAGTGTTAGGGTTAGGGTTAGGTTTAGGGTACGGGTTAGGGTTAGGGTACGGGTTAGGGTTATGGTTAGGTAACGGGTTAGGGTTAGGGTTAGGGGTTAGGGTTAGGGTTAGGGTTAGTGTTAGGGTTAGGTTTAGAGTACGGGTTAGGTTTAGGATACGGGTTAGGGTTAGGGTGAGTGTTAGGGTTAGGGTTAGCATACGGGTTAGGGTTAGGATTAGGGTTAGGGTTAGTGTTAGTGTACGGGTTAGGGTTAGGTTACGGGTTAGGGTTAGGGTTAGCGTTAGGGTTAGGGTTAGGGTTAGGAAAGGGTTAGGGTTAGGATTAGGGTTAGGGTTAGGGTACGGGTTAAGGTTTGGGTTAGGGTACGTGTTAGGTTTAGGGTTAGGATTAGGGTTAGGGTTAGGGTACGGGTTAGGGTACGGGTTAGGGTTAGGGTTAGGGTTAGGTTTAGGGTTAGGGTACGGGTTAGTGTTAGGTTTAGGGTTAGGGTTAGGGTACGGGTTAGGGTTAGTGTTAGGGTTAGTGTTAGGGTACGGATTAAGTTTAGGGTTAGGGTTAGGGTTAGGGTTAGGGTACGGGTTAGGGGTAGGGTTAGGGTACGGAATAGGGTTAGGGTTAGGGTTAGGGTTAGGGTTATGGTACGGGTTAGGGTTAGGGTTAGTGTTAGGGTTAGCGTTAGCGTACAGGTTAGGGTTAGGGTTAGGGTTAGGGTTAGGGTACGGGTTAGGTTTAGGGTACGGGTTAGGGTTAGGGTTAGGGTTTAGGGTTAGGGTTAGGGTTAGTGTTAGGGTTAGGGTTAGGGTACGTGTTAGGGTTAGGATACGGGTTAGGGTTAGGGTGAGTGTTAGGGTTAGGGTTAGCATACGGGTTAGTGTTAGGATTAGGGTTAGGGTTAGTGTTAGGGTACGGGTTAGGGTTAGGGTTAGGGTTTAGGGTTAGGGTTAGGGTTAGTGTTAGGGTTAGGGTTAGGGTACGTGTTAGGGTTAGGATACGGGTTAGGGTTAGGGTGAGTGTTAGGGTTAGGGTTAGCATACGGGTTAGTGTTAGGATTAGGGTTAGGGTTAGTGTTAGGGTAAGGGTTAGGGTTAGGGTACGGGTTAGGGTTAGCGTTAGGGTTAGGGTTAGGGTTAGGAAAGGGTTAGGGTTAGGATTAGGGTTAGGGTTAGGGTACGGGTTAAGGTTAGGGTTAGGGTACGGGTTAGGGTTAGGGTTAGGGTTAGGCTTAGGGTTAGGGTACGGGTTAGGGTACGGGTTAGGGTTAGGGTTAGGGTTAGGGTTAGGGGTTAGGGTTACGGTTAGGGTTAGGGTACGGTTTAGGGTATGGGTTAGGGTTAGGGTTAGGGTTAGGGTAGGGTACGGTTTAGGGTCAGGTTTAGGGTTAGGGTTAGGGTTAGGGTACGGGTTAGGGTTAGGATTTGGGTTAGGGTTAAGGTTAGGGTACGGGTTAGGGTTAGATTTAGGTTTAGGGTTAGGGTACGGGTTAGGGTTAGGGTTAGGTGTAGTGTTTGGGTACGGGTTAAGTTTAGGGTTAGGGTTAGGTTTAGGGTACGGGTTAGGGGTAGGGTTAGGGTACGGATTAGGGTTAGGGTTAGGGTTAGGGTTAGGGTTAGGGTACGGGTTAGTGTTAGGGTTAGGGTTAGGGTTAGGGTACGGGTTAGGGTTAGGTTTAGGGTTAGGGTTAGGGTACGGTTTAGGGTTAGGGTACGGGTTAGGGTACGGGTTCGTGTGAGGGTAAGGTTTAGGGTATGGTATAGGGTTAGGGTACTGGTTATGGTTAGGGTTAGGGTACTGGTTAGGGTTAGGGTTAGGGTACGGGTTAGGGTCAGGTTTAGGGTTAGGGTTAGGGTACGGGTTAGGGTTAGGGTTAGGGTTAGGGTTAGGGTACGGGTTAAGTTTAGGGTTAGGGTTAGAGTTAGGGTTAGGGCACGGGTTAGGGTTAGGCTAGGGTACGGATTAGGGTTAGGGTTAGGGTTAGGGTTAGGTTTAGGGTATGGGTTAGGGTTAGGGTTAGGGTTAGTGTTAGGGTTAGGGTTAGCGTACGGGTTAGGTTTAGGGTTAGGGTTAGGGTACGGGTTAGGTTTAGGGTCCGGGTTAGGGTTAGGGTTAGGGTTATGGTTAGGGTTAGGGTTAGGAAAGGGTTAGGTTTAGGGTTAGGGTTAGGGTACGGGTTAGGGTTAGGTTTAGGGTACGGGTTTGGGTTAGGGTTAGGATTAGGGTTAGGTTTAGGATACGGGTTAGTGTTAGGATAGGTTTAGGGGTTAGGGTTTAGGGTACGGGTTAGGGTTAGGGTACGGGTTAGTGTTAGGGTTAGGGTTAGGGTACGGGTTAGGGTTAGGGTACGGGTTAGGGTACGGGTTAGGGTTAGGGTTAGGTTTAGGAAAGGATAAGGGTTAGGGTTAGGGTACGGGTTAGGGTTAGGGTTAGGGTTAGGGTACGGAGTATGGTTACGGTACGGGGTAGGGTTAGGTTACGGGTTAGGGTTAGGGTTAGGGTTAGGTTTAGGGTACGGTTTAGGGTTAGGGTCCTGGTTAGGGTTAGTGTTAGGGTACTGGTTAGTTTTAGGGTTAGGGTACGGGTTAGGGTTAGGCTTAGGGTTAGGGTACGGTTTAGGGTTAGGGTTGGGTTAGGGTTAGGGTTAGGGTTAGGGTACGGATTAGGGTTAGGGTACGGGTTAGGGTACGAATTAGGGTTAGGGTTAGGGTTAGGGTTAGGGTACGGTTTAGGGTTAGGGTACGGGTTATGGTTAGGGTTAGGGTACTGGTTAGGGTTAGGGTTAGGGTTAGGGTTAGGGTACGGTTTAGGGTTAGGGTTAGGTTTAGGGTACGGGTTAGCGTTAGTGTACGGGTTAGGGTTAGGTTTAGGGTAAGGGTTAGAGTTAGGGTTAGGAAAGGGTTAGGGTTAGGTTTAGGGTTAGGGTTAGGGTACGGGTTAAGTTTAGGGTTAGGGTTAGGATTAGGGTTAGGGTTAGGGTACGGGTTAGGGTACGGTTTAGGGTTAGGGTTAGGGTTAGGGGTTAGGGTTAGGGTTAGGGTTAGGGTTAGGGTACGGGTTAGGGTTAGGGTTTGGGTTAGGGTTAGGGTACGGGTTAGGGTTAGGTTTAGGGTTAGTGTTAGTGTACGGGTTAGGGTTAGGGTTAGGGTTAGTGTTAGGGTACGGGTTAAGTTTAGGGTTAGGTTTAGGGTTAGGGTTAGGGTACGGGTTAGGGGTAGGGTTAGGGTACAGATTAGGGTTAGTGTTAGGGTTAGGATTAGGGTTATGGTACGGGTTAGGGTTAGGGTTAGGGTTAGTGTTAGGGTTAGCGATAGCGTACTGGTTAGTCTTAGGGTTAGGGTTAGGGTTAGGGTACAGGTTAGGTTTAGGGTACGGGTTAGGGTTAGGGTTAGGGTTAGGGTTAGTAAAGGGTTAGGGTTAGGGTTAGGGTTAGGGTTAGGGTACGGGTTAGGGTTAGGTTTAGTGTACGGTTTAGGGTTATGGTTAGGGTACGGGTTAGGGTTAGGGTTAGGGGTTAGGGTTAGGGTTAGGGTTAGTGTTAGGGTTAGGGTTAGGGTTAGTGTACGGGTTAGGGTTAGGATACGGGTTAGGGTTAGGGTGAGTGTTAGGGTTAGGGTTAGCATACGGGTTAGGGTTAGGATTAGTGTTAGGGTTAGTGTTAGGGTACGGGTTAGGGTTAGGGTACGGGTTAGGGTTAGGATACGGGTTAGGGTTAGGGTGAGTGTTAGGGTTAGGGTTAGCATATGGGTTAGGTTTAGGATTAGGGTTAGGGTTAGTGTTAGGGTACGGGTTAGGGTTAGGGTACGGGTTAGGGTTAGCGTTAGGGTTAGGGTTAGGGTTAGGAAAGGGTTAGGGTTAGGATTAGGGTTAGGGTTAGGTTACGGGTTAAGGTTAGGGTTAGGGTACGGGTTATGGTTAGGGTTAGTGTTAGGGTTAGGGTTAGGGTACGGGTTAGGGTTAGGTTTAGGGTACGGGTTAGGGTTAGTGTTATGGGTTAGGTTTAGGATTAGAGTTAGGGTTAGGGTTAGGGTTAGGAAAGGGTTAGGGTTAGGGTTAGGGTTAGGGTTAGGTTACGGGTTAGGGTACGGGTTAGGGTTAGGGTTAGGGTTAGGGGTTAGGTTTAGGGTTAGGTTTAGGGTTAGGGTACGGTTTAGGGTACGGGTTAGGGTTAGGTTTAGGGTTAGGCTTAGTGTACGGGTTAGGGTTAGGGTTAGGGTTAGGGTTAGGGTACGGGTTAGGGTTAGGGTTTGGGTTAGGGTAGTGTTAGGGTACGGGTTAGGGTTAGGTTTAGGTTTAGGGTTAGGGTACGGGTTAGGGTTAGGGTTAGGGTTAGTGTTAGGGTACGGGTTAAGTTTAGGGTTAGGGTTAGGGTTAGGGTACGGGTTAGGGGTAGGGTTAGGGTACGGATTAGGGTTAGGGTTAGGGTTAGGGTTAGGGTTATGGTACGGGTTAGGGTTAGGGTTAGGGTTAGTGTTAGTGTTAGCGTTAGAGTACTGGTTAGGGTTAGGGTTAGGGTTAGGGTTAGGGTTAGGAAAGGGTTAGGGTTAGGGTTAGGGTTAGGCTTAGGGTACGGGTTAAGGTTAGGTTTAGGGTACGGGTTAGGGTTAGGGTAAGGGTTAGGTTTAGGTTTAGGGTACGGGTTAGGGTTAGGGTTAGGGTTAGAGGTTAGGGGTTAGGGTTAGGGTTAGGGTTAGGGTACGTGTTAGCGTTCGGGTTAGGGTTAGTGTACGGGTTAGTGTTAGGGTTAGGGTTAGGGTTAGGGTACGGGTTAGGGTTAGCGTTAGGGTTAGTTTACGGGTTAGGGTACGGGTTACGGTTAGGGTAAGTTTGGGTTAGGGTTAGGGTTAGGGTTAGGTTTAGGAAAGGGTTAGGGTTAGGGTTAGGGTACGGGTTAGGGTTAGGGTTAGGGTTAGGGTACGGTTTAGGGTACGGGTTAGGGTTAGGGTTAGGTTAAGGTTAGGGTTAGGGTACGGGTTAGGGTTAGGGTTAGGGGTTAGCGTTAGGGTTAGGGTTAGGGTACGGGTTAGGGTTAGGGTTAGGGGATAGGGTTAGGTTTAGGGTTAGGTTACGGGGTGGGTTAGGGTACGGGTTAGTGTTAGGGTTAGGGTTAGGTTTAGGGTACGGGTTAGGGTTAGGGTACGGGTTAGGGTTATGGTTAGGTAACGGGTTAGGGTTAGGGTTAGGGGTTAGGGTTAGGGTTAGGGTTAGTGTTAGGGTTAGGTTTAGAGTACGGGTTAGGTTTAGGATACGGGTTAGGGTTAGGGTGAGTGTTAGGGTTAGGGTTAGCATACGGGTTAGGGTTAGGATTAGGGTTAGGGTTAGTGTTAGTGTACGGGTTAGGGTTAGGTTACGGGTTAGGGTTAGGGTTAGCGTTAGGGTTAGGGTTAGGGTTAGGAAAGGGTTAGGGTTAGGATTAGGGTTAGGGTTAGGGTACGGGTTAAGGTTTGGGTTAGGGTACGTGTTAGGTTTAGGGTTAGGATTAGGGTTAGGGTTAGGGTACGGGTTAGGGTACGGGTTAGGGTTAGGGTTAGGGTTAGGTTTAGGGTTAGGGTACGGGTTAGTGTTAGGTTTAGGGTTAGGGTTAGGGTACGGGTTAGGGTTAGTGTTAGGGTTAGTGTTAGGGTACGGATTAAGTTTAGGGTTAGGGTTAGGGTTAGGGTTAGGGTACGGGTTAGGGGTAGGGTTAGGGTACGGAATAGGGTTAGGGTTAGGGTTAGGGTTAGGGTTATGGTACGGGTTAGGGTTAGGGTTAGTGTTAGGGTTAGCGTTAGCGTACAGGTTAGGGTTAGGGTTAGGGTTAGGGTTAGGGTACGGGTTAGGTTTAGGGTACGGGTTAGGGTTAGGGTTAGGGTTTAGGGTTAGGGTTAGGGTTAGTGTTAGGGTTAGGGTTAGGGTACGTGTTAGGGTTAGGATACGGGTTAGGGTTAGGGTGAGTGTTAGGGTTAGGGTTAGCATACGGGTTAGTGTTAGGATTAGGGTTAGGGTTAGTGTTAGGGTACGGGTTAGGGTTAGGGTTAGGGTTTAGGGTTAGGGTTAGGGTTAGTGTTAGGGTTAGGGTTAGGGTACGTGTTAGGGTTAGGATACGGGTTAGGGTTAGGGTGAGTGTTAGGGTTAGGGTTAGCATACGGGTTAGTGTTAGGATTAGGGTTAGGGTTAGTGTTAGGGTAAGGGTTAGGGTTAGGGTACGGGTTAGGGTTAGCGTTAGGGTTAGGGTTAGGGTTAGGAAAGGGTTAGGGTTAGGATTAGGGTTAGGGTTAGGGTACGGGTTAAGGTTAGGGTTAGGGTACGGGTTAGGGTTAGGGTTAGGGTTAGGCTTAGGGTTAGGGTACGGGTTAGGGTACGGGTTAGGGTTAGGGTTAGGGTTAGGGTTAGGGGTTAGGGTTACGGTTAGGGTTAGGGTACGGTTTAGGGTATGGGTTAGGGTTAGGGTTAGGGTTAGGGTAGGGTACGGTTTAGGGTCAGGGTTAGGGTTAGGGTTAGGGTTAGGGTACGGGTTAGGGTTAGGATTTGGGTTAGGGTTAAGGTTAGGGTACGGGTTAGGGTTAGATTTAGGTTTAGGGTTAGGGTACGGGTTAGGGTTAGGGTTAGGTGTAGTGTTTGGGTACGGGTTAAGTTTAGGGTTAGGGTTAGGTTTAGGGTACGGGTTAGGGGTAGGGTTAGGGTACGGATTAGGGTTAGGGTTAGGGTTAGGGTTAGGGTTAGGGTACGGGTTAGTGTTAGGGTTAGGGTTAGGGTTAGGGTACGGGTTAGGGTTAGGTTTAGGGTTAGGGTTAGGGTACGGTTTAGGGTTAGGGTACGGGTTAGGGTACGGGTTCGTGTGAGGGTAAGGTTTAGGGTATGGTATAGGGTTAGGGTACTGGTTATGGTTAGGGTTAGGGTACTGGTTAGGGTTAGGGTTAGGGTACGGGTTAGGGTCAGGTTTAGGGTTAGGGTTAGGGTACGGGTTAGGGTTAGGGTTAGGGTTAGGGTTAGGGTACGGGTTAAGTTTAGGGTTAGGGTTAGAGTTAGGGTTAGGGCACGGGTTAGGGTTAGGCTAGGGTACGGATTAGGGTTAGGGTTAGGGTTAGGGTTAGGTTTAGGGTATGGGTTAGGGTTAGGGTTAGGGTTAGTGTTAGGGTTAGGGTTAGCGTACGGGTTAGGTTTAGGGTTAGGGTTAGGGTACGGGTTAGGTTTAGGGTCCGGGTTAGGGTTAGGGTTAGGGTTATGGTTAGGGTTAGGGTTAGGAAAGGGTTAGGTTTAGGGTTAGGGTTAGGGTACGGGTTAGGGTTAGGTTTAGGGTACGGGTTTGGGTTAGGGTTAGGATTAGGGTTAGGTTTAGGATACGGGTTAGTGTTAGGATAGGGTTAGGGGTTAGGGTTTAGGGTACGGGTTAGGGTTAGGGTACGGGTTAGTGTTAGGGTTAGGGTTAGGGTACGGGTTAGGGTTAGGGTACGGGTTAGGGTACGGGTTAGGGTTAGGGTTAGGTTTAGGAAAGGATAAGGGTTAGGGTTAGGGTACGGGTTAGGGTTAGGGTTAGGGTTAGGGTACGGAGTATGGTTACGGTACGGGGTAGGGTTAGGTTACGGGTTAGGGTTAGGGTTAGGGTTAGGTTTAGGGTACGGTTTAGGGTTAGGGTCCTGGTTAGGGTTAGTGTTAGGGTACTGGTTAGTTTTAGGGTTAGGGTACGGGTTAGGGTTAGGCTTAGGGTTAGGGTACGGTTTAGGGTTAGGGTTGGGTTAGGGTTAGGGTTAGGGTTAGGGTACGGATTAGGGTTAGGGTACGGGTTAGGGTACGAATTAGGGTTAGGGTTAGGGTTAGGGTTAGGGTACGGTTTAGGGTTAGGGTACGGGTTATGGTTAGGGTTAGGGTACTGGTTAGGGTTAGGGTTAGGGTTAGGGTTAGGGTACGGTTTAGGGTTAGGGTTAGGTTTAGGGTACGGGTTAGCGTTAGGGTACGGGTTAGGGTTAGGTTTAGGGTAAGGGTTAGAGTTAGGGTTAGGGTTAGGGTAAGGGTACGGGTTAGGGTTAGGGTTAGGGTTAGGATTAGGGTACGGTTTAGGGTACGGGTTAGGGATAGGGTTAGGGTTAGGGTACGGGTTAGGTTTAGGGTTAGGGTTTAGCGTTAGGTTTAGGGTTAGGGTACGGGTTAGGGTTAGGGTTAGGGGATACGGTTAGGGTTAGGGTTAGGGTACGGGTTAGGGTTAGGTTACGGGTTAGGGTTAGGGTTAGGGTTAGCGTTAGTGTTAGGGATAGGGTTAGGGTACAGGTTAGGGTTAGGGTACGGGTTAGGGTTAGGGTGAGGTTTAGGGTTAGGTTTAGCATATGGGTTAGGGTTAGGATTAGGGTTAGGGTTATTGTTAGCGTACGGGTTAGGGTTATGGTACGGGTTAGGGTTAGGGTTAGGGTTAGGGTTAGGGTTAGGGTTAGGAAAGGCTTAGGGTTAGGATTTAGGGTTAGGGTTAGGGTTAGGGTTAGGGAGGGGAGGAGGGGGTAGGGGTTAGGGTAGGGAGGGTCGGGGTTAGGTTGTAGTAGGGTTAGTTCTTTTTGTTTTATGTTTTTTTGTTTTACGGTACGGGTTAGGGTTACGGTTAGGGTTAGGCGTTAGGGTTAGGGTTAGGGTTAGGGTTAGGGTACGGTTTAGGGTACGGGTTAGGGTTAGGGTTAGGGTTAGGGTTAGGGTTAGGGTACGGGTTAGGGTTAGGGTTAGGTTTAGGGTTAGGGATAGGGTTAGGGTTTGTGTTAGGGTTAGGGTTAGGGTTAGGGTTAGGGTTAGGGTTAGGGTACGGGTAAGGTTTAGGTTTAGGGTTAGGGTTAGGGTACGGTTAGGGTTAGCGTTAGTGTTAGGGTTAGGGTATGGGTTAAGTTTACGGTTAGGGTTAGGGTTAGGGTTGGGTACGTGTTAGGGTTAGGGTTAGGGTACGGATTAGGGTTAGGGTTAGGGTTAGGGTTAGGGTTAGGGTTAGGGTACGGGTTAGGTTTAGGGTTAGTGTTAATGTTATGGTTAGGGTTAGCGTACGGGTTAGGGTTAGGGTTAGGTTTAGGGTTAGGGTACGGGTTAGGTTTAGGGTACGGGTTAGTGTTAGGGTTAGGTTTAGGGTTAGGGTTAGGGTTAGGAAAGGGTTAGGGTTAGGGTTAGGGTTAGGATTAGGGTACGGGTTAAGGTTAGGGTTAGGGTAAGGGTTAGGGTTAGGGTTAGTGTTAGGGTTAGGGTTAAGGTACGGGTTAGGGTTAGGGTTAGGGTACGGGTTAGGTTTAGGGTTAGGGGTTAGGGTTAGGATTAGGGTTAGGGTTAGGGTTAGGGTTAGTGTACGGTTTAGGGTTAGGGTTAGGGTTAGGGTTAGGGTTAGGTTACGGGTTAGTGTTAGGGTTAGGGTTAGTGTTAGGGTTAGGGTACGGGTTAGGGTTAGGGTTAGGGTTAGGGTTAGGTTTAGGGTTAGGTTTAGGGTATGGGTTAGGGTTAGGGTACGGGTTAGGGTTAGATTTAGGGTACGGGTTAGGGTTAGGGTTAGGGTTAGGGTTAGGGTTAGGGTACGGGATAGGGTTAGGGTTAGGGTTAGTGTTAGGGTTAGCGTACGGGTTAGGGTTAGGTTTAGGGTAAGGGTTAGGGTACGGGTTAGGGTTAGTGTTAGGGTACGGGTTAGGGTTAGGGTTAGGGTTAGGGTACGGGTTAGGGTTAGGGTTAGGTTTAGTGTTACGGTACGGGTTATGGTACGTGTTAGGGTTAGGGTACTGGTTAGGATTAGGGTACGGGTTATGGTTAGGGTTAGGGTACGGGTTAGGGTTAGGGTTAAAGGTTAGGGTTAGGGTTATGGTTAGTGTACGGGTTAGGGTGAGGGTACAGGTTAGGGTTAGTGTTAGGGTTAGGTTTAGGTTTAGGGTACGGGTTAGGGTTAGGGTACGGATTAGGGTTAGTGTTAGGGTATGGGTTAGGGTTAGGGTTAGGGGTTAGGTTTAGGATTAGGGTTAGGGTTAGGGTTAGGGTTAGGGTACGGGTAGGGTTAGTTTACGGGTTACGGTTAGGGTTAGGGTTAGGGTTAGCGTACGGGTTAGGGTTAGGTTGAGGTTTAGGGTTAGGTTTAGGGTTAGGGTTAGGGTACGGGTTAGGGTTAGGGTACGGGTTAGGGTTAGGGTTAGGGTTAGGGTTAGGGTTAGGAAAGGGTTAGGGTTAGGGTTAGGGTACGGGTTAAGGGTAGGGTTAGGGTACGGGTTAGGGTTAGAGTTAGAATTAGGGTTAGGGTTAGGGTACGGTTTAGGGTACGGGTTAGGGTACGGGTTAGGTTTCGGGTTAGGGTTAGGGTTAGGGTTAGGGTTATGTTTAGGGTACGGGTTAGGGTTAGGGTTAGGGTTAGGTTTAGGTACGGGTTAGGGTTAGGGTTAGGGTTAGGGTTAGGTTTAGGGTACGGGTTAGGGTACGGGTTAGGGTTAGGGTTAGGGTTAGGGTACGGGTTAGGGTTAGGGTTAGGGTTAGGGTTAGGTTTAGGGTACGCGTTAGGGTTAGGGTTAGGGTTAGGGTTAGGGTTAGTGTTAGCGTTAGCGTACGGGTTAGGGTTAGGGTTAGGGTTAGGGTTAGGGTACGGGTTAGGGTTAGTGTACGGGTTAGGGTTAGGTTTAGGTTTAGGGTTAGGGTTAGGAAAGGGTTAGGGTTAGGGTTAGGGTTAGGGTTAGGGTATGGGTAAGAGTTAGGGTTAGGGTTAGGGTTAGTGTACGGGTTAGGGTTAGGGTTAGGGTACGGGTTAGGATTAGGGTTATGGTACGGGTTAGGGTTAGGGTTAGGATTAGGGTTAGGGTTAGGTTTAGGGTACGGGTTAGCGTTAGGGTGAGGGTGAGGGTTAGGGTTAGGGTTAGCAAAGGGTTAGGGTTAGGGTTAGTGTTAGGGTTAGGGTACGGTTTATAGTTAGGGTTAGTGTACGGGTTAGGGTTAGGGTTAGGGTTAGGGTTAGGGTTAGGCTACGGGTTAGGGTTAGGGTTAGTGTTAGGGTTAAGGGGTTAGGGTTAGGGTTAGGGTTAGGGTACGTGTTAGGGTACGGGTTAGGGTTAGGGTACGGGTTAGTGTTAGGGTTAGGGTTAGGGTTAGGGTACGGGTTAGGGTACGGGTTAGGGTTAGGGTTAGGTTTAGGGTTAGGGTTAGGGTACGGGTTAGGGTTAGGGTTAGGGGTTAGCGTTAGGGTTAGGGTTAGGTACGGGTTAGGGTTAGGGTTAGGGGATAGGGTTAGGTTTAGGGTTAGGTTACGGGGTGGGTTAGGGTACGGGTTAGTGTTAGGGTTAGGGTTAGGTTTAGGGTACGGGTTAGGGTTAGGGTACGGGTTAGGGTTATCGTTAGGTAACGGGTTAGGGTTAGGGTTAGGGGTTAGGTTTAGGGTTAGGGTTAGTGTTAGGGTTAGGGTTAGGGTACGGGTTAGGGTTAGGATACGGGTTAGGGTTAGGGTGAGTTTTAGGGTTAGGGTTAGCTTACGGGTTAGGGTTAGGATTAGGGTTAGGGTTAGTGTTAGTGTACGGGATAGGGTTAGGGTACGGGTTAGGGTTAGGGTTAGCGTTAGGGTTAGGGTTAGGGTTAGGAAAGGTTTAGGGTTAGGATTAGGGTTAGGGTTAGGGTACGGGTTAAGGTAAGGGTTAGGGGACGGGTTAGGGTTAGGGTTAGGATTAGGGTTAGGGTTAGGGTACGGGTTAAGGTTAGGGTTAGGGTACGGGTTAGGGTACGGGTTAGGGTTAGGGTTAGGGTTAGGGTTAGGGTACGGGTTAGGGTTAGGGATAGGGTTAGGTTAAGGGTTAGGGTTAGGAAAGGGTTAGGGTTAGGATTAGGGTTAGGGTTAGGGGTTAGGGTTAGGGTTAGGGTTAGGGTACGGTTTAGGGTACGGGTTAGGGTTAGGGTTAGGTTTAGGGTTAGGGTACGGGTTAGGGTTAGGGTTAGGGTGAGGTTTAGGGTTAGGGTTAGGGTACGGGTTAGTGTTAGGGTTTGGGTTAGGGTTAGAGTACGGGTTAAGGTTAGGTTTAGGTTTAGGGTTAGGGTACGGGTTAGGGTTAGGGTTAGGGTTAGTGTTAGTGTTAGGGTTACGGTTAGGGTTAGGGTACGGGTTAAGGTTAGGTTTAGGGTTAGGGTACGGGTTAGGGTTAGGGTTTGGGTTAGGGTTAGGGTTAGAGTACGGGTTAAGGTTAGGTTTAGGTTTAGGGATAGGGTACGGGTTAAGGTTAGGGTTTGGGTTAGGTTTAGGGTTAGGGTTAGGGTACGGGTTAGTGTTAGGGTTTGGGTTAGGGTTAGGGTACGGGTTAGGGTTAGGGTTAGGGTTAGTGTTAGGGTACGGGTTAAGTTTAGGGTTAGGGTTAGGGTTAGGGTACGGGTTAGGGGTAGGGTTAGGGTACGGATTAGGGTTAGGGTTAGGGTTAGGGTTAGGGTTATGGTACGATTTAGGGTTAGGGTTAGGGTTAGTGTTAGGGTTAGCGTTAGCGTACTGGTTAGCGTTAGGTACGGGTTAAGGTTAGGTTTAGGGTTAGGGTACGGGTTAGGTTTAGGGTTTGGGTTAGGGTTAGGGTTAGAGTACGGGTTAAGGTTAGGTTTAGGTTTAGGGATAGGGTACGGGTTAAGGTTAGGGTTTGGGTTAGGTTTAGGGTTAGTGTTAGGGTACGGGTTAGTGTTAGGGTTTGGGTTAGGGTTAGGGTACGGGTTAGGGTTAGGGTTAGGGTTAGTGTTAGGGTACGGGTTAAGTTTAGGGTTAGGGTTAGGGTTAGGGTACGGGTTAGGGGTAGGGTTAGGGTACGGATTAGGGTTAGGGTTAGGGTTAGGGTTAGGGTTAGGGTTATGGTAAGATTTAGGGTTAGGGTTAGGGTTAGTGTTAGGGTTAGCGTTAGTGTACTGGTTAGCGTTAGGTTTAGGGTTAGGGTTAGGGTACGGGTTAGGTTTAGGGTACGGGTTAGGGTTAGGGTTAGGGTTAGGGTTAGGGTTAGGGTTAGGGTTAGTAAAGGGTTAGGGTTAGGGTTAGGGTTAGGGTACGGGTTAGGGTTAGGTTTAGGGTACGGGTTAGGGTTAGGGTAAGGGTTAGGGTTAGGTTTAGGGTACGGGTTAGGGTTAGGGTTAGGGTTAGAGGTTAGGGGTTAGGGTTAGTTTAGGGTTAGGATGAGGGTTAGGGTACGGTTTAGGGTACGGGTTAGGGTTAGGGTACGGGTTAGTGTTAGGGTTAGGGTTAGGGTACGGGTTAGGGTACGGGTTAGGGTTAGGGTACGGTTTAGGGTTAGGGTACGGGTTAGGGTACGGGTTAGGGTGAGGGTTAGGTTTAGGGTACGGTTTAGGGTTAGGGTACTGGTTAGGGTTAGGGTTAGGGTACTGGTTAGGGTTAGGGTTAGGGTACGGGCTAGGGTCAGGTTTAGTGTTAGGGTTAGGGTACGGGTTAGGGTTAGGGTTAGCGTTAGGGTTAGGGTACGGGTTAAGTTTAGGGTTAGGGTTAGGGTTAGGGTACGGGTTAGGGTTAGGCTAGGGTATGGATTAGGGTTAGGGTTAGGGTTAGGGTTAGGGTTAGGGTATGGGTTAGGGTTAGGGTTAGGGTTAGTGTTAGGGTTAGGGTTAGGGTACGGGTTAGGGTTAGGGTTAGGGTACGGGTTAGGTTTAGGATACGGGTTAGGGTTAGGGTTAGGGTTAGGGTTAGGGTTAGGGTTAGGAAAGGTTAGGGTTAGGGTTAGGGTAAGGGTACGGTTAGGGTTAGGTTTAGGGTACGGGTTAGGGTTAGGGTTAGGATTAGGGTTAGGTTTAGGATACGGGTTAGGTTTAGGATAGGGTTAGGGGTTAGGGGTTAGGGTTAGAGTTAGGGTTAGGGTGATGGTAAGGGTACGGGTTAGGGTACGGGTTAGGGTTAGGGTACGGGTTAGTGTTAGGGTTAGGGTTAGTTAGGGGATGGGTTAGGGTTAGGGTACGGGTTAGGGTTAGGGTATGGGTTAGGGTACGGGTTAGGGTGAGGGTTAGGGTTAGGGTTAGGTTTAGGAAAGGATTAGGGTTAGGGTTAGGGTACGGGTTAGGGTTAGGGTTAGGGTTAGGGTACGGAGTATGGTTAGGGTACGGGGTAGGGTTAGGGTACGGGTTAGTGTACGGATTAGGGTTAGGGTTAGGTTTAGGGTACGGTTTAGGGTTAGGGTCCTGTTTAGGGTTAGGGTTAGGGTACTGGTTAGGGATAGGGTTAGGGTACGGGTTAGGGTTAGGCTTAGGGTTAGTGTACGGGTTAGGGTTAGGGTTGGTTTAGGGTTATGGTTAGGGTTAGGGTACGGTTTAGGGTTAGGGTACGTGTTAGGGTACGAATTAGGGTTAGGTTTAGGGTTAGGGTTGGGTACGGGTTAGGGTTAGGGTACGGGTTATGGTTAGGGTTAGGGTACTGGTTAGGGTTAGGGTTACGGTTAGGGTTAGGGTTAGGGTACGGGTTAGGGTTAGGGTTAGGTTTCGGGTACGGGTTAGGGTTAGGGTTTTGGTTAGTGTTAGGGTACGGTTAGGGTTAGGGTACGGGTTAGGGTTAGGTTTAGGGTACGGGTTAGGGTTAGGGTTAGGGTTATGGTTAGGGTTAGGAAAGGTTTAGGGTTAGGGTTAGGGTTAGGGTACGGTTAGGGTTAGGTTTAGGGTACGGGTTAGGGTTAGGGTTAGGATTAGGGTTAGGTTTAGGATACGGGTTAGGTTTAGGATAGGGTTAGGGGTTAGGGGTTAGGGTTAGAGTTAGGGTTAGGGTGATGGTAAGGGTACGGGTTAGGGAACGGGTTAGGGTTAGGGTACGGGTTAGGGTACGGGTTAGGGTGAGGGTTAGGGTTAGGGTTATATTTAGGAAAGGATTAGGGTTAGGGTTAGGGTACGGGTTAGGGTTAGGGTTAGGGTTAGTGTACGGAGTATGGTTAGGGTACGGGGTAGGGTTAGGGTACGGGTTAGTGTACGGGTTAGGGTTAGGGTTAGGTTTAGGGTACGGTTTAGGGTTAGGGTCCTGTTTAGGGTTAGGGTTAGGGTACTGGTTAGGGATAGGGTTAGGGTATGGGTTAGGGTTAGGCTTAGGGTTAGGGTACGGGTTAGGGTTAGGGTTGGTTTAGGGTTAGGGTTAGGGTTAGGGTACGGTTTAGGGTTAGGGTACGTGTTAGGGTACGAATTAGGGTTAGGTTTAGGGTTAGGGTTGGGTACGGGTTAGGGTTAGGGTACGGGTTATGGTTAGGGTTAGGGTACTGGTTAGGGTTAGGGTTACGGTTAGGGTTAGGGTTAGGGTACGGGATAGGGTTAGGGTTAGGTTTCGGGTACGGGTTAGGGTTAGGGTTTTGGTTAGTGTTAGGGTACGGTTAGGGTTAGGGTACGGGTTAGGGTTAGGTTTAGGGTACGGGTTAGGTTTAGGGTTAGGGTTAGGGTTAGGATACGGGTTAGGGTTAGGGTTAGGGTTAGTGTTAGGGTTAGCGTACGGGTTAGGGTTAGGTTTAGGGTAAGGGTTAGGGTACGGGTGAGGGTTAGGGTTAGGGTTAGGGTTAGGTTTAGGGTACGGGTCAGGTTTAGGGTTAGGGTTAGGATTAGTGTTAGGGTACGGGTTAGGGTACGTGTTAGGGTTAGGGTACCGGTTAGGTTTAGGGTACGGGTTAGGGTTAGGGTTAGGGTACGGGTTAGGGTTAGTGTTAAGGGTTAGGGTTAGGGTTCGGGTTAGGGTTAGGTTTAGGATACGGGTTAGGGTTAGGGGTTAGGGGCTAGGGTTAGGGTTAGGGTTAGGGTGAGGGTTAGGGTTAGGGTTAGTGTACGGGTTAGTGTTAGGGTACGGGTTAGTGTTAGGGTTACGGTTAGTGTTAGGGTACGTGTTAAGGTTAGGTTTAGGGTTAGGTTACGGGTTAGGGTTAGGGTACGGGTTAGGGTACGGGTTAGGGTGAGGGTTAGGGTTAGTGTTAGGTTTAGGAAATGATTAGGGTTAGGGTTAGGGTACGGGTTAGGGTTAGGGTTAGGGTTAGTGTACGGAGTATGATTAGGGTACGGGGTAGGGTTAGGGTATGGGTTAGGGTACGAGTTAGGGTTAGGGTTAAGGTACGGGTTAGGGTTAGGATTGGGTTGGGGTTTGGGTTAGGGTTAGGGTACGGGTTAGGTTTAGGTTACGGCTTAGGGTACGGGTTAGGGTTAGGGTTAGGTTTAGGGTACGGTTTAGGGTTAGGGTACGGGTTAGGGTTAGGGTTATGGTACTGGTTAGGGTTAGGGTTAGGGTACGGGTTAGGGTTAGGCTTAGGGTTAGGGTATGTGTTAGGGTTAGGGTTGGGTTAGGGTTAGGGTTAGGGTTAGTGTACGGGTTAGGGTTAGGGTACGGGTTAGGGTACGGATTAGGATGAGGGTTAGGTTTAGGTTTAGGGTACGGGTTAGGGTTAGGGTACGTGTTATGGTTAGGTTTAGGGTACTGGTTAGGTTTAGGGTTAGGGTTAGGTTTTGGGTTAGGGTACGGGTTAGGG
>JAVLSZ010000152.1:305000-325000 GCA_032313775.1 Urocyon cinereoargenteus | reverse complement strand
CGGTTTATAGTTAGGGTTAAGGTACGGGTTAGGGTTAGGGTTAGGGTTAGGGTTAGGGTTAGGGTTAGGCTACGGGTTAGGGTTAGGGTTAGTGTTAGGGTTAAGGGGTTAGGGTTAGGGTTAGGGTTAGGGTTAGGGTTTGGGTACGTGTTAGGGTACGGGTTAGGGTTAGGGTACGGGTTAGTGTTAGGGTTAGGGTTAGGGTTAGGGTACGGGTTAGGGTTAGCGTTAGGGTTAGTGTACGGGTTAGGGTACGGGTTACGGTTAGGGTAAGTTTGGGTTAGGGTCAGGGTTAGGGTTAGGGTTAGGAAAGGGTTAGGGTTAGGGTTAGGGTACGGGTTAGTGTTAGGGTTAGGGTTAGGGTACGGGTTAGGGTTAGGGTTAGGGTTAGGGTTAGGGTACGGTTTAGGGTACGGGTTAGGGTTAGGGTTAGGTTTAGGGTTAGGGTTAGGGTACGGGTTAGGGTTAGGGTTAGGGGTTAGCGTTAGGGTTAGGGTTAGGTACGGGTTAGGGTTAGGGTTAGGGGATAGGGTTAGGTTTAGGGTTAGGTTACGGGGTGGGTTAGGGTACGGGTTAGGGTTAGGGTTAGGGGTTAGGTTTAGGGTTAGGGTTAGTGTTAGGGTTAGGGTTAGGGTACGGGTTAGGGTTAGGATACGGGTTAGGGTTAGGGTGAGTTTTAGGGTTAGGGTTAGCATACGGGTGAGGGTTAGGATTAGGGTTAGGGTTAGTGTTAGGGTACGGGTTAGGGTTAGGGTACGGGTTAGGGTTAGGGTTAGCGTTAGGGTTAGGGTTAGGGTTAGGAAAGGGTTAGGGTTAGGATTAGGGTTAAGGTTAGGGTACGGGTGAAGGTTAGGGTTAGGGTACGGGTTAGGGTGAGGGTTAGGATTAGGGTTAGGGTTAGGGTACGGGTTAAGGTTAGGGTTAGGGTACGGGTTAGGGTTAGGGTTAGGGTTAGGGTTAGGGTTAGGGTTAGGGTACGGGTTAGGGTTAGGGATAGGGTTAGTTTTAGGGTTAGGGTTAGGAAAGGGTTAGGGTTAGGATTAGGGTTAGGGTTAGGGTACGGTTTAGGGTACGGGTTAGGGTTAGGGTTAGGGTTAGGGTTAGGATTCGGGTTAGGGTTAGGGTTAGAGTACGGGTTCAGGTTAGGTTTAGGTTTAAGGTTAGGGTACGGGTTAGGTTTAGGGTTAGGGTTAGTGTTAGGGTACGGGTTAAGTTTAGGGTTAGGGTTAGGGTTAGGGTACGGGTTAGGGTTAGGTTTAGGGTACGGGTTAGGGTTAGGGTAAGGGTTAGGGTTAGGTTTAGGGTACGGGTTAAGGTTAGGGTTAGGGTTAGAGGTTAGGGGTTAGGGTTAGGGTTAGGGTTAGTGTGAGGGTTAGGGTACGGGTTAGGGTACGGGTTAGGTTTAGGGTTAGGGTTAGTGTTAGGGTACGGGTTAAGTTTAGGGTTAGGGTTAGGGTTAGGGTACGGGTTAGGGTTAGGTTTAGGGTACGGGTTAGGGTTAGGGTAAGGGTTAGGGTTAGGTTTAGGGTACGGGTTAAGGTTAGGGTTAGGGTTAGAGGTTAGGGGTTAGGGTTAGGGTTAGGGTTAGTGTGAGGGTTAGGGTACGGGTTAGGGTACGGGTTAGGGTTAGGGTACGGGTTAGTGTTAGGTTTAGGGTTAGGGTTAGGGTACGGGTTAGGGTTAGGGTTAGGGTTAGGGTACGGTTTAGGGTTAGGGTACGGGTTAGGGTACGGGTTAGGGTGAGGGTTAGGTTTAGGGTACAGGTTAGGGTTAGGGTACTGGTTAGGGTTAGGGTTAGGGTACTGGTTAGGGTTAGGGTTAGGGTACAGGCTAGGGTCAGGTTTAGGGTTAGGGTTAGGGTACGGGTTAGGGTTAGGGTTAGGGTTAGGGTTAGGGTACGGGTTAAGTTTAGGGTTAGGGTTAGGGTTAGGGTTAGGGTACGGCTTAGGGTTAGGCTAGGGTATGGATTAGGGTTAGTGTTAGGGTTAGGGTTAGGGTTAGGGTTAGGGTATGGGTTAGGGTTAGGGTTAGGGTTAGGGTACGGGTTAGGTTTAGGATACGGGTTAGGGTTAGGGTTAGGGTTAGGGTTAGGGTTAGGGTTAGGAAAAGGTTAGAGTTAGGGTTAGGGTTAGGGTACGGTTAGGGTTAGGTTTAGGGTACGGGTTATGGTTAGGGTTAGGATTAGGGTTAGTTTTAGGATACGGGTTAGGTAGGGTTAGGGGTTAGGCGTTAGGGTTAGGGTTAGGGTTAGGTTGAGGGTAAGGGTACGGGTTAGGGTACGGGTTAGGGTTAGGGTAAGGGTTAGTGTTAGGGTTAGGGTTAGGGTTAGGGGACGGGTTAGGGTTAGGGTTAGGGTACGGGTTAGGGTACGGGTTAGGGTAAGGGTTAGGGTGAGGGTTAGGGTTAGGGTTAGGTTTAGGAAAGGATTAGGGTTAGGGTTAGGGTACGGGTTAGGTTTAGGTTTAGGGTTAGGGTACGGAGTATGGTTAGGGTACAGGGTAGGGTTAGGGTAAGGGTTAGTGTTAGGGTTAGGGTTAGGGTTAGGGGACGGGTTAGGGTTAGGGTTAGGATTAGGGTACGGTTTAGGGTTAGGGTCCTGGTTAGTGTTAGGGTTAGGGTACTGGTTAGGGTTAGGGTTAGGGTACGGGTTAGGGTTAGGCTTAGGGTTAGGGTACGGGTACGGGTTAGGGTTGGTTTAGGGTTAGGGTTAGGGTTAGGGTTAGGATACGGGTTAGGGTTAGGGTACGGGTTAGGGTACGAATTAGGGTTAGGTTTAGGGTTAGGGTTAGGGTACGGGTTAGGGTTAGGGTACGGGTTATGGTTAGGGTTAGGGTACTGGTTTGGGTTAGGGTTACGGTTAGGGTTAGGGTTAGGGTACGGGTTATGGTTAGGGTTAGGTTTTGGGTACGGGTTAGGGTTAGGGTTTGGGTTAGTGTTAGGGTACGGTTAGGGTTAGGGTACGGGTTAGGGTTAGGTTTAGGGTACGGGTTAGGGTTAGGGTTAGGGTTAGGGTTAGGATACGGGTTAGGGTTAGGGTTAGGGTTAGGGTTAGGGTTAGTGTTAGGGTTAGCGTACGGGTTAGGGTTAGGTTTAGGGTAAGGGTTAGGGTACGGGTTAGGGTTAGGGTAAGGGTTAGGGTTAGGTTTAGGGTACGGGTTAGGTTTAGGGTTAGGGTTAGGATTAGTGTTAGGGTACCGGTTAGGGTAAGTGTTAGGGTTAGGGTACCGGTTAGGGTTAGGGTACGGATTAGGGTTAGGGTTAGGGTACGGGTTAGGGTTAGTGTTAAGTGTTAGGGTTAGGGTTCGGGTTAGGGTTAGGTTTAGGATACGGGTTAGGGTTAGGGTTAGGGGTTAGGGGTTAGGGTTAGGGTTAGGGTTAGGGTGAGGGTTAGGATTAGGGTTAGGGTACGGGTTAGTGTTAGGGTACGGGTTAGTGTTAGGGTTACGGTTAGGGTTAGGGTACGGGTTAAGGTTAGGTTTAGGGTTAGGGTACGGGTTAGGGTTAGGGTACGGGTTAGGGTACGGGTTAGGGTACGTGTTAGGGTACGGGTTAGGGTTAGGGTTAGGGTTAGGGTACGGGTTAGGGTTAGGGTTAGGTTTAGGTTTAGGTTTAGGGTTAGGAAAGGGTTAGGGTTAGGATTAGGGTTAGGGTTAGGGGTTAGGGTTAGGGTTAGGGTTAGGGTTAGGGTACGGTTTAGGGTACGGGTTAGGGTTAAGGTTAGGGTTAGGGTTAGGTTTAGGGTACGGGTTAGGGTTAGGGTTAGGGTTAGGTTTAGGGTTAGGGTTAGGGTTAGGGTTAGGGTTAGGGTTAGTGTTAGGGTACGGGTTAAGTTTAGGGTTAGGGTTAGGGTTAGGGTACGGGTTAGGGGTAGGGTTAGGGTACGGATTAGGGTTAGGGTTAGGGTTAGGGTTATGGTACGATTTATGGTTAGGGTTAGGGTTAGTGTTAGAGTTAGCGTTAGCGTACTGGTTAGGGTTAGGGTTAGGGTTAGGGTTAGAGTACGGGTTAGGTTTAGGGTACGGGTTAGGGTTAGGGTTAGGGTTAGGGTTAGGGTTAGGGTACGGGTTAGGGTTAGGGTTAGGGTTAGAGGTTAGGGGTTAGGGTTAGGGTTAGGGTTAGGGTGAGGGTTAGGGTACGGGTTAGGGTACGGGTTAGGGTTAGGGTACGGGTTAGGGTTAGGGTTAGGGTACGGGTTAGGGTGAGGGTTAGGGTACGTGTTAGGGTACGGGTTAGGGTTAGGGTACGGGTTAGTGTTAGGGTTAGGGTTAGGGTTAGGGTACGGGTTAGGGTTAGGGTTAGGGTACGGTTTAGGGTTAGGGCACGGGTTAGGGTACGGGTTAGGTCGAGGGTTAGGTTTAGGGTACGGTTTAGATTTAGGGTACTGGTTAGGGTTAGGGTTAGGGTACTGGTTAGGGTTAGGGTTAGTTTACGGGCTAGGGTCAGGTTTAGGGTTAGGGTTAGGGTACGGGTTAGGGTTAGGGTTAGGGTTAGGGTTAGGGTACGGGTTAAGTTTAGGGTTAGGGTTAGGGTTAGGGTTAGGGTCCGGGTTAGGGTTAGGCTAGGGTATGGATTAGGGTTAGGGTTAGGGTTAGGGTTAGGGTTAGGGTTAGGGTTAGGGTAAGGGTTAGGGTTAGGGTTAGTGTTAGGGTTAGGGTTAGGGTACGGGTTAGTGTTAGGGTTAGGGTTAGGGTACGGGTTATGTTTAGGTTTAGGGTTAGGGTAAGGGTTAGGTTTAGGATACGGGTTAGGGTTAGGGTTAGGGTTAGGGTTAGGGTTAGGGTTAGGGTTAGGAAAGGGTTAGGGTTAGGGTTAGGGTTAGGGTGCGGTTAGGGTTAGGTTTAGGGTACGGGTTAGGGTTAGGGTTAGGATTAGGGTTAGGTTTAGGATACGGGTTAGGGTTAGGATAGGGTTAGGGTTTAGGTGTTAGGGTTAGGGTTAGGGTTAGGGTTAGGGTTAGGGTTAGTGTTAGGATACGGGTTAAGTTTAGGGTTAGGGTTAGGGTTAGGATACGGGTTAGGTGTAGGGTTAGGGTATGGATTAGGGTTAGGGTTAGGGTTAGGGTTATGGTACGGGTTAGGGTTAGGGTTAGGGTTAGTGTTAGGGTTAGCGTTAGCGTACTGGTTAGGGTTAGGGTTAGGGTTAGGGTACGGGTTAGGTTTAGGGTACGGGTTAGGGTTAGGGTTAGGGTTAGGGTTAGGGTTAGTAAAGGGTTAGAGTTAGGGTTACGGTTAGGGTTAGGGTACGGGTTAGGGTTAGGTTTAGGGTACGGTTTAGGGTTATGGTTAGGGAACAGGTTAGGGTTAGGGTTAGAGTACGGGGTAGGGTTAGTGTTAGGGTTAGGTTTAGGGTTAGGGTACGAGTTAGGGTTAGAGTGAGGGTTAGCGTTAGCGTACTGGTTAGGGTTAGGGTTAGGGGTTAGGGTTAGGGTTAGGGTTAGGGTTAGGGTACGGTTTAGGGTACGGGTTAGGGTTAGGGTTAGGGTTAGGGTTAGGGTTAGGGTACGGGTTAGGGTTAGGGTTAGGGTTAGGGTTAGGGTTAGGGTACGGGTTAGGGTTAGGTTTTGGGTTAGGGTTAGGGTTAGGGTACGGGTTAGGGATAGGTTTAGTTTTAGGGTTAGGGTACGGGTTAGGGTTAGGGTTAGGGTTAGTGTTAGGGTACGGGTTAAGTTTAGGGTTAGGGTTAGGGTTAGGGTACGGGTTAGGGGTAGGGTTAGGGTACGGATTAGGGTTAGGGTTAGGGTTAGGGTTAGGGTTATGGTACGGGTTAGGGTTAGGGTTATTGTTAGGGTTAGCGTTAGCGTACTGGTTAGGGTTAGGGTTAGGGTTAGGGTTAGGGTTAGGAAAGGGTTAGGGTTAGGTTTAGGGTTAGGCTTATGGTACGGGTTAAGGTTAGGTTTAGGGTACGGGTTAGGGTTAGGGTAAGGGTTAGGGTTAGGTTTAGGGTACGGGTTAGGGTTAGGGTTAGGGTTAGAGTTTAGGGGTTAGGGTTAGGGTTAGGGTTAGGGTACGTGTTAGGGTACGGGTTAGGGTTAGGGTACGGGTTAGTGTTAGGGTTAGGGTTAGTGTTAGGGTACGGGTTAGGGTTAGGGTTAGGGTTAGGGTACGGGTTAGTGTTAGGTTTAGGGTTAGGGTTAGGGTACGGGTTAGGGTTAGGGTTAGTGTTAGGGTACGGGTTAAGTTTAGGGTTAGGGTTAGGGTTAGGGTTAGGGTACGGGTTAGGTGTAGGGTTAGGGTACGTATTAGGGTTAGTGTTAGGGTTAGGGTTAGGGTTAGGTTTATGGTACGAGTTAGGGTTAGGGTTAGGGTTAGTGTTAGGGTTAGCGTTAGCGTACTGGTTAGGGTTAGGGTTAGGGTTAGGGTACGGGTTAGGTTTAGGGTACGGGTTAGGGTTAGGGTTAGGGTTAGGGTTAGGGTTAGGGTTAGTAAAGGGTTAGGGTTAGGGTTACGGTTAGGGTTAGGGTACGGGTTAGGGTTAGGTTTAGGGTACGGTTTAGGGTTATGGTTAGGGAACGGGTTAGGGTTAGGCTTAGGGTTTATGGTTAGGGTTAGGGTTAGTGTTAGGGTTAGGGTTAGGGTACGGGTTAGGGTTAGGATACGGGTTAGGGTTAGGGTGAGTGTTAGGGTTAGGGTTAGCATACGGGTTAGGGTTAGGATTAGGGTTAGGGTTAGTGTTAGGGTACGGGTTAGGGTTAGGGTACGGGTTAGGGTTAGGATATGGGTTAGGGTTAGGGTGAGTGTTAGGGTTAGGGTTAGCATACGGGTTAGGTTTAGGATTAGGGTTAGGGTTAGTGTTAGGGTACGGGTTAGGGTTAGGGTACGGGTTAGGGTTAGCGTTAGGGTTAGGGTTAGGGTTAGGAAAGGGTTAGGGTTAGGATTAGGGTTAGGGTTAGGGTACGGGTTAAGGTTAGGGTTAGGGTACGGGTTAGGGTTAGGGTTAGGTTTAGGGTTAGGGTTAGGGTACGGGTTAGGGTACGGGTTAGGGTTAGGTTTAGGGTTAGGGTTAGGGGTTAGGGTTAGGGTTAGGTTTAGGGTACGGTTTAGGGTATGGGTTAGGGTTCGGGTTAGGGTTAGTGTTAGGGTACGGGTTAGGGTTAGGTTTAGGGTTAGGGTTAGGGTTAGGGTTAGGGTACGGGTTAGGGTTAGGGTTTGGGTTAGGGTTAGGGTTAGGGTACGGGTTAGGGTTAGGTTTAGGTTTAGGGTTAGGGTACGTGTTAGGGTTAGGGTTAGGGTTAGTGTTAGGGTACGGGTTAAGTTTAGGGTTAGGGTTAGGGTTAGGGTACGGGTTAGGGGTAGGGTTAGGGTACGGATTAGGGTTAGGGTTAGGGTTAGGGTTAGGGTTATGGTACGGGTTAGGGTTAGGGTACGGGTTAGTGTTAGGGTTAGGGTTAGGGTTAGGGTTAGGGTACGGGTTAGGGTTAGGGTTAGGGTTAGGTTTAGGGTACGGGTTAAGTTTAGGGTTAGGGTTAGGGTTAGGGTTAGGGCACGGGTTAGGGTTAGGCTAGGGTACGGATTAGGGTTAGGGTTAGGGTTAGGGTTAGGTTTAGGGTATGGGTTAGGGTTAGGGTTAGGGTTAGTGTTAGGGTTAGGGTTAGCGTACGGGTTAGGTTTAGGGTTAGGGTTAGGGTACGGGTTAGGTTTAGGGTCCGGGTTAGGGTTAGGGTTAGGGTTATGGTTAGGGTTAGGGTTAGGAAAGGGTTAGGTTTAGGGTTAGGGTTAGGGTACGGGTTAGGGTTAGGTTTAGGGTACGGGTTAGGGTTAGGGTTAGGATAAGGGTTAGGTTTAGGATACGGGTTAGGGTTAGGATAGGGTTAGGGGTTAGGGGTTAGTGTACGGGTTAGGGTTAGGGTACAGGTTAGTGTTAGGGTTAGGGTTAGGGTTAGGGTACGGGTTAGGGTTAGGGTACGGGTTAGGGTACGGGTTAGGTTTAGGGTTAGGTTTAGGAAAGGATTAGGGTTAGGGTTAGGGTACGGGTTAGGGTTAGGGTTAGGGTTAGGGTACGGAGTATGGTTAGGGTACGGGGTAGGGTTAGGGTTAGGGTTAGGTTTAGGGTACGGTTTAGGTTTAGGGTTAGGTTTAGGGTATGGGTTAGGGTTAGGGTACGGGTTAGGGTTAGGTTTAGGGTACGGGTTAGGGTTAGGGTTAGGGTTAGGGTTAGGGTTAGCGTACTGGTTAGGGTTAGGTTTAGGGTTAGGGTTAGGGTTAGCGTACGGGTTAGGGTTAGGTTTAGGGTAAGGGTTAGGGTACGGGTTAGGGTTAGTGTTAGGGTACGGGTTAGGGTTAGGGTTAGGGTTAGGGTACGGGTTAGCGTTAGGGTTAGGTTTAGTGTTACGGTACGGGTTAGGGTACGTGTTAGGGTTAGGGTACCGGTTAGGATTAGGGTACGGGTTAGGGTTAGGGTTAGGGTACGGGTTAGGGTTAGGGATAAAGGTTAGGGTTAGGGTTATTGTTAGTGTACGGGTTAGGGTGAGGGTACAGGTTAGGGTTAGGGTTAGGATTAGGTTTAGGGTATGGGTTAGGGTTAGGGTACAGATTAGTGTTAGTGTTAGGGTATGGTTTAGGGTTAGGGTTAGGGGTTAGGTTTAGGATTAGGGTTAGGTTTAGGGTTAGGGTACGGGTAGGGTTAGGTTACGGGTTAGGGTTAGGGTTAGGGTTAGGGTTAGCTTACGGGTTAGGGTTAGGGTTAGGTTTAGGGTTAGGTTTAGGGTTAGGGTTAGGGTACGGGTTAGGGTTAGGGTACGGGTTAGGGTTAGGGTTAGGGTTAGGGTTAGGAAAGGGTTAGGGTTAGGGTTAGGGTTAGGGTACGGGTTAAGGGTAGGGTTAGGGTACGGGTTAGGGTTAGAGTTAGAGTTAGGGTTAGGTTTAGGGTACGGTTTAGGGTACGGGTTTGGGTACGGGTTAGGGTTAGGGTACGGGTTAGGGTACGGTCTAAGGTACGGGTTAGGGTTAGGGTTAGGGTTAGGGTACGGGTTAAGGTTAGGGTTAGGGTTAGGTTTAGGGTACGCGTTAGAGTTAGGGTTAGGGTTAGGGTTAGGGTTAGTGTTAGGGTACGTGTTAGGGTTAGGGTTAGGTTTAGGGTACGGGTTAGGGTTAGGGTACGGGTTATGATTAGGGTTAGGGTACGGGTTAGGGTTAGGGTTTGGGGTTAGGTTTAGGGTTAGTGTTAGGGTTAGGGTACGGGTTAGGGTTAGGGTACGGGTTAGGGTTAGTGGTAGGGTTAGGGGTTAGGGTTAGGATTAGGGTTAGGGTTAGGGTTAGGGGATAGGGTTAGGGTTAGGTTTAGGGTACGGGTTAGGGTTAGGGTACGGGTTAGTGTTAGGGTTAGGGTTAGGTTTAGGGTACGGGTTAGGGTTAGGGTACGGGTTAGTGTTATGGTTAGGGTACGGGTTAGGGTTAGGTTTAGGGGTTAGGGTTAGGGTTAGGGTTAGTGTTAGGGATAGGGTTAGGGTACAGGTTAGGGTTAGGGTACGGGTTAGGGTTAGGGTGAGGTTTAGGGTTAGGGTTAACATACGGGTTAGGGTTAGGATTAGGGTTAGGGTTAGTGTTAGAGTACGGGTTAGGGTTATGGTACGGGTTAGGGTTAGGGTTAGGGTTAGGGTTAGGGTACGGGTTAAGGTTAGGGTTGGGTACGGTTTAGGGCTAGGGTTAGTGTTAGGGTTAGGGTTAAGGTACGGGTTAGGGTTAAGGTTAGGGTACGGGTTAGGGTTAGGGTTAGGGGTTAGGGTTAGGATTAGGGTTAGGGTTAGGGTTAGGGTACGGGTTAGGGTTAGGGTTAGGGTTAGGGTTAGGGTTAGGGTACGGGTTAGGGTTAGGGTTAGGGTTAGGGTACGGAGTATGGTTAGGGTACGGGGTAGGGTTAGGGTTAGGGTTAGGTTTAGGGTACGGTTTAGGGTTAGGGTTAGGTTTAGGGTATGGGTTAGGGTTAGGGTACGGGTTAGGGTTAGGTTTAGGGTACGGGTTAGGGTTAGGGTTAGGGTTAGGGTTAGGGTTAGCGTACTGGTTAGGGTTAGGTTTAGGGTTAGGGTTAGGGTTAGCGTACGGGTTAGGGTTAGGTTTAGGGTAAGGGTTAGGGTACGGGTTAGGGTTAGTGTTAGGGTACGGGTTAGGGTTAGGGTTAGGGTTAGGGTACGGGTTAGCGTTAGGGTTAGGTTTAGTGTTACGGTACGGGTTAGGGTACGTGTTAGGGTTAGGGTACCGGTTAGGATTAGGGTACGGGTTAGGGTTAGGGTTAGGGTACGGGTTAGGGTTAGGGATAAAGGTTAGGGTTAGGGTTATTGTTAGTGTACGGGTTAGGGTGAGGGTACAGGTTAGGGTAAGGGTTAGGATTAGGTTTAGGGTACGGGTTAGGGTTAGGGTACAGATTAGTGTTAGTGTTAGGGTATGGTTTAGGGTTAGGGTTAGGGGTTAGGTTTAGGATTAGGGTTAGGTTTAGGGTTAGGGTACGGGTAGGGTTAGGTTACGGGTTAGGGTTAGGGTTAGGGTTAGGGTTAGCTTACGGGTTAGGGTTAGGGTTAGGTTTAGGGTTAGGTTTAGGGTTAGGGTTAGGGTACGGGTTAGGGTTAGGGTACGGGTTAGGGTTAGGGTTAGGGTTAGGGTTAGGAAAGGGTTAGGGTTAGGGTTAGGGTTAGGGTACGGGTTAAGGGTAGGGTTAGGGTACGGGTTAGGGTTAGAGTTAGAGTTAGGGTTAGGTTTAGGGTACGGTTTAGGGTACGGGTTTGGTTACGGGTTAGGGTTAGGGTACGGGTTAGGGTTCGGGTTAGGGTTAGGGTTAGGGTTAGGTTTAGGGTACGGGTTAGGGTTAGGGTTAGGGTTAGGGTTAGGTACGGGTTAGGGTTTGGGTACGGGTTAGGGTACGGGTTAGGGTACGGTCTAAGGTACGGGTTAGGGTTAGGGTTAGGGTTAGGGTACGGGTTAAGGTTAGGGTTAGGGTTAGGTTTAGGGTACGCGTTAGAGTTAGGGTTAGGGTTAGGGTTAGGGTTAGTGTTAGGGTACGTGTTAGGGTTAGGGTTAGGTTTAGGGTACGGGTTAGGGTTAGGGTACGGGTTATGATTAGGTTTAGGGTACGGGTTAGGGTTAGGGTTTGGGGTTAGGTTTAGGGTTAGTGTTAGGGTTAGGGTACGGGTTAGGGTTAGGGTACGGGTTAGGGTTAGTGGTAGGGTTAGGGGTTAGGGTTAGGATTAGGGTTAGGGTTAGGGTTAGGGGATAGGGTTAGGGTTAGGTTTAGGGTACGGGTTAGGGTTAGGGTACGGGTTAGTGTTAGGGTTAGGGTTAGGTTTAGGGTACGGGTTAGGGTTAGGGTACGGGTTAGTGTTATGGTTAGGGTACGGGTTAGGGTTAGGTTTAGGGGTTAGGGTTAGGGTTAGGGTTAGTGTTAGGGATAGGGTTAGGGTACAGGTTAGGGTTAGGGTACGGGTTAGGGTTAGGGTGAGGTTTAGTGTTAGGGTTAACATACGGGTTAGGGTTAGGATTAGGGTTAGGGTTAGTGTTAGAGTACGGGTTAGGGTTATGGTACGGGTTAGGGTTAGGGTTAGGGTTAGGGTTAGGGTACGGGTTAAGGTTAGGGTTGGGTACGGTTTAGGGCTAGGGTTAGTGTTAGGGTTAGGGTTAAGGTACGGGTTAGGGTTAAGGTTAGGGTACGGGTTAGGGTTAGGGTTAGGGGTTAGGGTTAGGATTAGGGTTAGGGTTAGGGTTAGGGTACGGGTTAGGGTTAGGGTTAGGGTTAGGGTTAGGGTTAGTGTTAGGGTACGGGTTAGGGTTAGGGTTAGGGTTAGGGTTAGGGTACGGGTTAGAGTTAGGGTTACGGTTAGGGTTAGGTTTAGGGTACGGTTTAGGGTTAGGGTTAGGTTTAGGTTTAGGGTATGGGTTAGGGTTAGGGTACGTTTTAGGGTTAGGTTTAGGGTACGGGTTAGGGTTAGGGTTAGGGTTAGGGTTAGGGTTAGGGTACGGGTTAGGGTTTGGGTTACGGTTAGGGTTAGTGTTAGGGTTAGCGTAAGGGTTAGGGTTAGGTTTAGGGTAAGGGTTAGGGTACGGTTTAGGGTTAGGGTTAGGGTTAGTGTTACGATACGGGTTAGGGTACGTGTTAGGTTTAGGGTACCGGTTAGAGTGAGGGTACGGGTTAGGGTTAGGGTTAGGGTACGGGTTAGGGTTAGGGTTAAAGTTTAGGGTTAGGGTTATGGTTAGTGTACGGGATAGGGTTAGGGTACAGGTTAGGGTTAGGGTTAGGATTAGGTTTAGGGTACGGGTTAGGGTTAGGGTTAGGGGTTAGGTTTAGGATTAGGGTTAGGGTTAAGGTTAGGTTTAGGGTACGGTTTAGGGTTAGGGTCCTGGTTAGGGTTAGTGTTAGTGTACTGGTTAGTTTTAGGGTTAGGGTACGGGTTAGGGTTAGGCTTGGGTTTAGGGTACGGGTTAGGGTTAGGGTTGGGTTAGGGTTAGGGTTAGGGTTAGGGTACGGATTAGGGTTAGGGTACGGGTTAGGGTACGAATTAGGGTTAGGGTTAGGGTTAGGGTTAGGGTACGGGTTAGGGTTAGGGTACGGGTTATGGTTAGGGTTAGGGTACTGGTTATGGTTATGGTTAGGGTTAGGGTTAGGGTACGGGTTACTGTTAGGGTTAGGTTTAGGGTACGGGTTAGGGTTAGGGTACGGGTTAGGGTTAGGTTTAGGGTACGGGTTAGAGTTAGGGTTAGGTTTAGGGTAAGGGTACGGGTTAGGGTTAGGGGTAGGTTTAGGATTAGGGTACGGTTTAGGGTACGGGTTAGGGTTAGGGTTAGGGTACGGGTTAGGGTTAGGGTTAGGGGATACGGTTAGGGTTAGGGTTAGGGTACGGGTTAGGGTTAGGGTACGGGTTAGGGTTAGGGTTAGGGTTAGGGTTAGTGTTAGGGATAGGGTTAGGGTACAGGTTTGGGTTAGGGTACGGGTTAGGGTTAGGGTGAGGTTTAGGGTTAGGGTTAGCATACGGGTTAGGGTTAGGATTAGGGTTAGGGTTAGTGTTAGCGTACGGGTTAGGATTATGGTACGGGTTAGGGTTAGGGTTAGGGTTAGGGTTAGGGTTAGGGTTAGGAAAGGCTTAGGGTTAGGATTAGGGTTAGGGTTAGGGTACGGGTTAAGGTTAGGGTTAGGGGACGGGTTAGGGTTAGGGTTAGGGTTAGGGTTAGGGTACGGGTTAGGGTTAGGGTTAGGGTTAGGGTTAGGGTTAGCGGTTAGGGTTAGGGTTAGGGTTAGGGTTAGGGTACGGTTTAGGGTACGGGTTAGGGTTAGGGTTAGGGTAAGGGTTAAGTTTAGGGTTAGGGTTAGGGTTAGGGTTAGGAAAGGGTTAGGGTTAGGGTTAGGGTTAGGGTACGGGTTAAGGGTAGGGTTAGGGTACGGGTTAGGGTTAGAGTTAGAGTTAGGGTTAGGTTTAGGGTACGGTTTAGGGTACGGGTTTGGGTACGGGTTAGGGTTAGGGTACGGGTTAGGGTTCGGGTTAGGGTTAGGGTTAGGGTTAGGTTTAGGGTACGGGTTAGGGTTAGGGTTAGGGTTAGGGTTAGGTACGGGTTAGGGTTTGGGTACGGGTTAGGGTACGGGTTAGGGTACGGTCTAAGGTACGGGTTAGGGTTAGGGTTAGGGTTAGGGTACGGGTTAAGGTTAGGGTTAGGGTTAGGTTTAGGGTACGCGTTAGAGTTAGGGTTAGGGTTAGGGTTAGGGTTAGTGTTAGGGTACGTGTTAGGGTTAGGGTTAGGTTTAGGGTACGGGTTAGGGTTAGGGTTAGGGTAAGGGTTAAGTTTAGGGTTAGGGTTAGGTTTAGGGTTAGGGTACGTGTTAGGGTTAGGGTTAGGGTACGGATTAGGGTTAGGGTTAGTGTTAGGGTTAGGGTTAGCGTACGGGTTAGGGTTAGGGTTAGGTTTAGGGTAAGGGTACGGGTTAGGTTTAGGGTACGGGTTAGTGTTAGGATTAGGGTTAGGGTTAGGGTTAGGGTTAGGAAAGGGTTAGGGTTAGGGTTAGGGTTAGGGTTAGGTTTAGTGTTAGGGTTAGGGTTAAGATACGGGTTAGGGTTAGGGTTAGCGTACGGGTTAGGTTTAGGGTTAGGGGTTAGGGTTAGGATTAGGGTTAGGGTTAGGGTTAGGGTTAGGGTACGGGTTAGGGTTAGGGTTAGGGTTAGGGTTAGGGTTAGGGTTAGGGTACGGGTTAGTGTTAGGGTTAGGGTTAGGGTTAGGGTTAGGGTTAGGGTACGGGTTAGGGTTAGGGTTACGGTTAGGGTTTGGTTTAGGGTACGGTTTAGGGTTAGGGTTAGGTTTAGGGTATGGGTTAGGGTTAGGGTACGGGTTAGGGTTAGGTTTAGGGTACGGGTTAGGGTTAGGGTTAGGGTTAGGGTTAGGGGTAGGGTACGGGTGAGGGTTAGGGTTAGGGTTAGGGTTAGGGTTAGGGTTAGCCTACGGGTTAGGGTTAGGTTTAGGGTAAGGGTTAGGGTACGGGTTAGGGTTAGTGTTAGGGTACGGGATAGGGTTAGGGTTAGGGTTAGGGTACGGGTTAGCGTTAGGGTTAGGGTTAGTGTTACGGTACGGGTTAGGGTACGTGTTAGGGTTAGGGTACCGGTTAGGATTAGGGTACGGGTTAGGGTTAGGGTTAGGGTACGGGTTAGGGTTAGGGTTAAAGGTTAGGGTTAGGGTTATTGTTAGTGTACGGGTTAGGGTGAGAGTACAGGTTAGGGTTAGGGTTAGGGTTAGGATTAGGTTTAGGGTACGGGTTAGGGTTAGGGTACGGATTAGGGTTAGTGTTAGGGTATGGGTTAGGGTTAGGGTTAGGGGTTAGTTTTAGGATTAGGGTTAGGGTTAGGGTTGGGTACGGGTAGGGTTAGGTTACGGGTTAGGGTTAGGGTTAGGGTTAGGGTTAGCGTACGGGTTAGGGTTAGGGTTAGGTTTAGGGTTAGGTTTAGGGTTAGGGTTAGGGTACGGGTTAGGGTTAGGGTACGGGTTAGGGTTAGGGTTAGGGTTAGGGTTAGGAGAGGGTTAGGTTTAGGGTTAGGGTTAGGGTACGGGTTAAGGGTAGGGTTAGTTTACGGGTTAGGGTTAGAGTTAGAGTTAGGGTTAGGTTTAGGGTACGGTTTAGGGTACGGGTTTGGGTACGGGTTAGGTTTAGGGTACGGGTTAGGGTTCGGGTTAGGGTTAGGGTTAGGGTTAGGGTTAGGTTTAGGGTACGGTTTAGGGTTAGGGTTAGGGTTAGGGTTAGGTACGGGTTAGGGTTAGGGTACGGGTTAGGGTACGGGTTAGGGTACGGGTTAAGGTACGGGTTAGGGTTAGGGTTAGGTTTAGGGTACGGGTTAGGGTTAGGGTTAGGGTTAGGTTTAGGGTACGCGTTAGGGTTAGGGTTAGGGTTAGGGTTAGGGTTAGTGTTAGCGTTAGCGTACGGGTTAGGGTTAGGGTTAGGGTTAGGGTTAGGGTACGGGTTAGGGTTAGGGTACGGGTTAGGGTTAGGTTTAGGTTTAGGGTTAGGGTTAGGAAAGGGTTAGGGTTAGGGTTAGGGTTAGGGTTAGGGTACGGGTTAGAGTTTGGGTTAGGGTTAGGGTTAGGGTTCGGGTTAGGGTTAGGGTTAGGGTACGGGTTAGGATTAGGGTTATGGTACGGGTTAGGGTTAGGGTTAGGGTTAGGGTTAGGTTTAGGTTTAGGGTACGGGTTAGCGTTAGGTTGAGGGTGAGGTTTAGGATTAGGGTTAGCAAAGGGTTAGGGTTAGGGTTAGTGTTAGGGTTAGGATACGGTTTATAGTTAGGGTTAGGGTACGGGTTAGGGTTAGGGTTAGGGTTAGGGTTAGGGTTAGGCTACGGTTTAGGGTTAGGGTTAGTGTTAGGGTTAAGGGGTTAGGGTTAGGGTTAGGGTTAGGGTTAGGGTACGTGTTAGGGTAAGGGTTAGGGTTAGGGTAAGTTTGGGTTAGGGATAGGGTTAGGGTTAGGTTTAGGAAAGGGTTAGGGTTAGGGTTAGGGTACGGGTTAGGGTTAGGGTTAGGGTATGGGTTAGGGTTAGGGTTAGGGTTAGGGTACAGTTTAGGGTACGGGTTAGGGTTAGGGTTAGGTTTAGGGTTAGGGTTAGGGTACGGGTTAGGGTTAGGTTTAGGGGTTAGCGTTAGGGTTTAGGGTTAGGGTTAGGTTTATGGTTAGGGTTAGGGTACGGGTTAGGGTTAGGGTTAGGGGTTAGCGTTAGGGTTAGGGTTAGGTACGGGTTAGGGTTAGGGTTAGGGGATAGGGTTAGGTTTAGGGTTAGGTTACGGGGTGGGTTAGGGTACGGGTTAGTGTTAGGGTTAGGGTTAGGTTTAGGGTACGGATTAGGGTTAGGGTACGGGTTAGGGTTATCCTTAGGTAACGGGTTAGGGTTAGGTTTAGGGGTTTGGTTTAGGGTTAGGGTTAGTGTTAGGGTTAGGGTTAGGGTACGGGTTAGGGTTAGGATACGGGTTAGGGTTAGGGTGAGTTTTAGGGTTAGGGTTAGCATACGGGTTAGGGTTAGGATTAGGGTTAGGGTTAGTGTTACGGTACGGGTTAGGGTTAGGGTACGGGTTAGGGTTAGGGTTAGCGTGAGGGTTAGGGTTAGGGTTAGGAAAGGGTTAGGGTTAGGATTAGGGTTAGGGTTAGGGTACGGGTTAAGTTTAGGGTTAGGGTACGGGTTAGGGTTAGGGTTAGGATTAGGGTTAGGGTTAGGGTACGGGTTAAGGTTAGGGTTAGGGTACGGGTTAGGTTTAGGGTTAGGGTTAGGGTACGGGTTAGGGTACGGGTTAGGGTTAGGGTTAGGGTTAGGGTTAGGGTTCGGGTACGGGTTAGGGTTAGGGTTAGGGTTAGGTTTAGGGTTAGGGTTAGGAAAGGGTTAGGGTTAGGATTAGGGTTAGGGTTAGGGGTTAGGGTTAGGGTTAGGGTTAGGGTACGGTTTAGGGTACGGGTTAGGGTTAGGGTTAGGGTTAGGGTTAGGGTACGGGTTAGGGTTAGGGTTAGGGTTAGGGTTAGGTTTAGGGTTAGGGTTAGGGTACGGGTTAGTGTTAGTGTTTGGGTTAGGGTTAGGGTTAGAGTACGGGTTAAGGTTAGGTTTAGGTTTAGGGTTAGGGTACGGGTTAGGGTTAGGGTTAGGGTTAGTGTTAGGGTACGGGTTAAGTTTAGGGTTAGGGTTAGGGTTAGGGTACGGGTTAGGGGTAGGGTTAGGGTACGGATTAGGGTTAGGGTTAGGGTTAGGTTTTGGGTTATGGTAAGATTTAGGGTTAGGGTTAGGGTTAGTGTTAGGGTTAGCGTTAGCGTACTGGTTAGGATTAGGGTTAGGGTTAGGGTTAGGGTACGGGTTAGGTTTAGGGTACGGGTTAGGGTTAGGGTTAGGGTTAGGGTTAGGGTTAGGGTTAGTAAAGGGTTAGGGTTAGGGTTAGGGTACGGGTTAGGGTTAGGTTTAGGGTACGGGTTAGGGTTAGGGTATGGGTGAGGGTTAGGTTTAGGGTACGGGTTAGGGTTAGGGTTAGAGGTTAGGGGTTAGGGTTAGGGATAGGGTTAGGGTGAGGGTTAGGGTACGGGTTAGGGTACGGGTTAGGGTTAGTGTACTGGTTAGGGTTAGGGTTAGGGTACTGGTTAGGGTACGGGTTAGGGTTAGGGTTAGGGTTAGGGGTTAGGGGTTAGGGTTAGGGTTAGGGTGAGGATTAGGGTTAGGGTTAGGGTACGGGTTAGTGATAGGGTTTGGGTTAGGGTTAGGGTTAGAGTACGGGTTAGGGTTAGGTTTAGGTTTAGGGTTAGGGTACGGGTTAGGGTTAGGGTTAGGGTTAGTGTTAGGGTATGGGTTAAGTTTAGGGTTAGGGTTAGGGTTAGGGTACGGGTTAGGGGTAGGGTTAGGGTACGGATTAGGGTTAGGGTTAGGGTTAGGGTTAGGGTTAGGGTTATGGTACGGGTTAGGGTTAGGGTTAGGGTTAGTGTTAGGGTTAGCGTTAGCGTACTGGTTAGGGTTAGGGTTAGGGTTAGGGTTAGGGTACGGGTTAGGTTTAGGGTACGGGTTAGGGTTAGGGTTAGGGTTAGGGTTAGGGTTAGTAAAGGGTTAGGGTTAGGGTTAGGGTTAGGGTTAGGGTACGGTTTAGGGTTAGGTTTAGGGTACGGGTTAGGGTTAGGGTAAGGGTTAGGGTTAGGTTTAGGGTACGGGTTATGGTTAGGGTTAGGGTTAGAGGTTAGGGGTTAGGGTTAGGGTTAGGGTGAGGGTTAGGGTACGGGTTAGGGTACGGGTTAGGGTTAGGGTACGGGTTAGTGTTAGGGTTAGGGTTAGTGTTAGGGTACGGGTTAGGGTTAGGGTTAGGGTTAGGGTACGGTTTAGGGTTAGGGTACGGGTTAGTGTACGGGTTAGGGTGAGGGTTAGGTTTAGGGTACGGTTTAGGGTTAGGGTACTGGTTAGGGTTAGGGATAGGGTACTGGTTAGGGTTAGGGTTAGGGTACGGGCTAAGGTCAGGTTTAGGGTTAGGGTTAGGGTACGGGTTAGGGTTAGGGTTAGGGTTAGGGTTAGGGTACGGCTTAAGTTTAGGGTTAGGGTTAGGGTTAGGTTAGGGTACGGGTTAGGGTTAGGCTAGGGTACGGATTAGGGTTAGGTTTAGGGTTAGGGTTAGGGTACGGGTTAGGTTTAGGATACGGGTTATGGTTAGGGTTAGGGTTAGGGTTAGGGTTAGGGTTAGGAAAGGGTTAGGGTTAGGGTTAGGGTTAAGGTTAGGGTACGGGTTAGGGTTAGGTTTAGGGCACGGGTTAGGGTTAGGGTTAGGATTAGGGTTAGGTTTAGGATACGGGTTAGGGTTAGGATAGGGTTAGGGTTTAGGGTTAGGGTTAGGGTTAGGGTTAGGGTGATGGTTAGGGTACGGGTTAGGGTACGGGTTAGGGTTAGGGTACGGGTTAGTGTTAGGGTTAGGTTTAGGGTTAGGGGACAGGTTAGGGTTAGGGTTAGGGTTAGGGTACGGGTTAGGGTTAGGGTACGGGTTAGGGTACGGGTTAGGGTGAGGGTTAGGGTTAGGGTTAGGTTTAGGAAAGGATTAGGGTTAGGGTTAGGGTACGGGTTAGGGTTAGGGTTAGGGTTAGGGTACGGAGTATGGTTAGGGTACGGGGTAGGGTTAGGGTACGGGTTAGTGTACGGGTTAGGTTTAGGGTTAGGTTTAGGGTACGGTTTAGGGTTAGGGTCCTGGTTAGGGTTAGGGTTAGGGTACTGGTTAGGGTTAGGGTTAGGGTACTGGTTAGGGTTAGGCTTAGGGTTAGGGTACGGGTTAGGGTTAGGTTTGGTTTAGGGTTAGGGTTAGGGTTAGGGTACGGGTTAGGGTTAGGGTACGGGTTAGGGTACGAATTAGGTTAGGGTTAGGGTACGGGTTAGGGTATGGGTTAGGGTTAGGGTACGGGTTATGGTTAGGGTTAGGGTACTGGTTAGGGTTAGGGTTACGTTTAGGGTTAGGTTTAGGGTACGGGTTAGGGTTAGGGTTAGGTTTCGGGTACGGGTTAGGGTTAGGGTTTGGGTTAGTGTTAGGGTACGGTTAGGGTTAGGGTACGGGTTAGGGTTAGGTTTAGGGTACGGGTTAACTTTAGGGTTAGTGTTAGGGTTAGGATACGGGTTAGGGTTAGGGTTAGGGTTAGGTTTAGGGTACGGGTTAGAGTTTGGGTTAGGGTTAGGGTTAGGGTACGGATTAGGGTTAGTGTTAGGGTATGGGTTAGGGTTAGGTTTAGGGGTTAGTTTTAGGATTAGGGTTAGGGTTAGGGTTGGGTACGGGTAGGGTTAGGTTACGGGTTAGGGTTAGGGTTAGGGTTAGGGTTAGCGTACGGGTTAGGGTTAGGGTTAGGTTTAGGGTTAGGTTTAGGGTTAGGGTTAGGGTACGGGTTAGGGTTAGGGTACGGGTTAGGGTTAGGGTTAGGGTTAGGGTTAGGAGAGGGTTAGGTTTAGGGTTAGGGTTAGGGTACGGGTTAAGTGTAGGGTTAGTTTACGGGTTAGGGTTAGAGTTAGAGTTAGGGTTAGGTTTAGGGTACGGTTTAGGGTACGGGTTTGGGTACGGGTTAGGTTTAGGGT
>JAVLSZ010000152.1:277500-300000 GCA_032313775.1 Urocyon cinereoargenteus | reverse complement strand
TAGGGTTAGGGTTAGGTTTCGGGTACGGGTTAGGGTTTGGATTAGTGTTAGGGTACGGTTAGGGTTAGGGTACGGGTTAGGGTTAGGTTTAGGGTACGGGTTAGGGTTAGGTTTAGGGTTAGGGTTAGGATACGGGTTAGGGTTAGGGTTAGGGTTAGGGTGAGTGTTAGGGTTAGCGTACGGGTTAGGGTTAGGTTTAGGGTAAGGTTTAGGGTACGGGTTAGGGTTAGGGTTAGGGTTAGGTTTAGGTTTAGGGTACGGGTTAGGGTTAGGTTTAGGGTTAGGATTAGTGTTAGGGTACGGGTTAGGGTACATGTTAGGGTTAGGGTACCGGTTAGGGTTAGGGTACGGGTTAGGGTTAGTGTTAGGGTACGGGGTAGGGTTAGTGTTAAGGGTTAGGGTTAGGGTTCGGGTTAGGGTTAGGTTTAGGATACGGGTTAGGGTTAGGGTTAGGGTTAGGGGTTAGGGGTTAGGGTTAGGGTTAGGGTGAGGGTTAGGGTTAGGGTTAGGGTACGGGTTAGTGTTAGTGTTTGGGTTAGGGTTAGGGTTAGAGTACGGGTTAGGGTTAGGTTTAGGTTTAGGGTTAGGGTACGGGTTAGGGTTAGGGTTAGGGTTAGTGTTAGGGTACGGGTTAAGTTTAGGGTTAGGGTTAGGGTTAGGGTACGGGTTAGGGGTAGGGTTAGGGTACGGATTAGGGTTAGGGTTAGGGTTAGGGTTAGGGTTATGGTACGGGTTAGGGTTAGGGTTAGGGTTAGTGTTAGGGTTAGCGTTAGCGTACTGGTTAGGGTTAGGGTTAGGGTTAGGGTTAGGGTACGGGTTATGTTTAGGGTACGGGTTAGGTTTAGGGTTAGGGTTAGGGTTAGGGTTAGTAAAGGGTTAGGGTTAGGGTTAGGGTTAGGGTTAGGGTACAGGTTAGGGTTAGGTTTAGGGTACGGGTTAGGGTTAGGGTAAGGGTTAGGGTTAGGTTTAGGGTACGGGTTATGGTTAGGGTTAGGGTTAGAGGTTAGTGGTTAGGGTTAGGGTTAGGGTTAGGGTGAGGGTTAGGGTATGGGTTAGGGTACGGGTTAGGGTTAGGTTACGGGTTAGTGTTAGGGTTAGGGTTAGTGTTAGGGTACGGGTTAGGGTTAGGGTTAGGGTTAGGGTACGGTTTAGGGTTAGGGTACGGGTTAGGGTACGGGTTAGGGTGAGGGTTAGGTTTAGGGTACGGTTTAGGGTTAGGGTACTGGTTAGGGTTAGGGTTAGGGTACTGGTTAGGGTTAGGGTTAGGGTACGGGCTAGGGTCAGGTTTAGGGTTAGGGTTAGGGTACGGGTTAGGGTACGGGTTAGGGTTAGGGTTAGGGTACGGGTTAAGTTTAGGGTTAGGGTTAGGGTTAGGTTAGGGTACGGGTTAGGGTTAGGCTAGGGTACAGATTAGGGTTAGGGTTAGGGTTAGGGTTAGGGTATGGGTTAGGGTTAGGGTTAGGGTTAGTGTTAGGGTTAGGGTTAGCGTACGGGTTAGGGTTAGGGTTAGGTTTAGGGTACGGGTTAGGTTTAGGATACGGGTTAGGGTTAGGGTTAGGGTTAGGGTTAGGGTTAGGGTTAGGAAAGGGTTAGGGTTAGGGTTAGGGTTAGGGTTAGGGTACGGGTTAGGGTTAGGTTTAGGGCACGGGTTAGGGTTAGGGTTAGGATTAGGTTTAGGTTTAGGATACGGGTTAGGGTTAGGATAGGGTTAGGGTTTAGGTGTTAGGGTTAGGGTTAGGGTTAGGGTGATGGTTAGGGTACGGGTTAGGGTACGGGTTAGGGTTAGGGTACGGGTTAGTGTTAGGGTTAGGTTTAGGGTTAGGGGACAGGTTAGGGTTAGGGTTAGGGTTAGGGTACGTGTTAGGGTTAGGGTACGGGTTAGGGTACGGGTTAGGGTGAGGGTTAGGGTTAGGGTTAGGTTTAGGAAAGGATTAGGGTTAGGGTTAGGGTACGGGTTAGGGTTAGGGTTAGGGTTAGGGTACGGAGTATGGTTAGGGTACGGGGTAGGGTTAGGGTACGGGTTAGTGTACGGGTTAGGTTTAGGGTTAGGTTTAGGGTACGGTTTAGGGTTAGGGTCCTGGTTAGGGTTAGGGTTAGGGTACTGGTTAGGGTTAGGGTTAGGGTACGGGTTAGGTTTAGGTTTAGGGTTAGGGTACGGGTTAGGGTTAGGTTTGGTTTAGGGTTAGGGTTAGGGTTAGGGTACGGGTTAGGGTTAGGGTACGGGTTAGGGTACGAATTAGGGTTAGGGTTAGGGTACGGGTTAGGGTACGGGTTAGGGTTAGGGTACGGGTTATGGTTAGGGTTAGGGTACTGGTTAGGGTTAGGGTTACGTTTAGGGTTAGGGTTAGGGTACGGGTTAGGGTTAGGGTTAGGTTTCGGGTACGGGTTAGGGTTAGGGTTTGGGTTAGTGTTAGGGTACGGTTAGGGTTAGGGTACGGGGTTAGGGTTAGGTTTAGGGTACGGGTTAACGTTAGGGTTAGTGTTAGGGTTAGGATACGGGTTAGGGTTAGGGTTAGGGTTAGGTTTAGGGTACGGGTTAGGGTTAGGGTTAGGGTTAGGATTAGTGTTAGGGTACGGGTTAGGGTACGTGTAAGGGTTAGGGTACCGGTTAGGGTTAGGGTACGGGTTAGGGTTAGGTTTAGGGTACGGGTTAGGGTTAGTGTTAAGGGTTAGGGTTAGGGTTCGGGTTAGGGTTAGGTTTAGGATACGGGTTAGGGTTAGGGTTAGGGTTAGGGGTTAGGGGTTAGGGTTAGGGTTAGGGTTAGGGTGAGGGTTAGGGTTAGGGTTAGGGTACGGGTTAGGGTTAATGTTAGGGTTAGGGGTTAGTGTAGTGTACGGGTTAGTGTTAGGGTTACGGTTAGGGTTAGGGTACCGGTTAAGGTTAGGTTTAGGGTTAGGGTACGGGTTAGGGTTAGGGTACGGGTTAGGGTACGGGTTAGGGTGAGGGTTAGGTTTAGGTTACGGTTTAGGTTTAGGGTCCTGGTTAGGGTTAGGGTTAGGGTACTGGTTTGGGTTAGGGTTAGGGTACGGGTTAGGGTTAGGCTTAGGGTTAGGGTACGGGTTAGGGTTAGGGTTGGTTTAGGGTTAGGGTTAGGGTTAGGGTACGGGTTAGGGTTCGGGTACGGGTTAGGGTACGAATTAGCGTTAGGGCTAGGGTTAGGGTTAGGGTACGGGTTAGGGTTAGGGTACGGGTTATGGTTAGGGTTAGGTACTGGTTAGGGTTAGGGATACGGTTAGGGTTAGGGTTAGGGTACGGGTTAGGGTTAGGGTTAGGTTTCGGGTACGGGTTAGGGTTTGGGTTAGTGTTAGGGTACGGTTAGGGTTAGGGTACGGGTTAGGGTTAGGTTTAGGGTACGGGTTAGGGTTAGGTTTAGGGTTAGGGTTAGGATACGGGTTAGGGTTAGGGTTAGGGTTAGGGTTAGTGTTAGGTTTAGCGTACGGGTTAGGGTTAGGTTTAGGGTAAGGTTTAGGGTACGGGTTAGGGTTAGGGTTAGGGTTAGGTTTAGGTTTAGGGTACGGGTTAGGGTTAGGTTTAGGGTTAGGATTAGTGTTAGGGTACGGGTTAGGGTACATGTTAGGGTTAGGGTACCGGTTAGGGTTAGGGTACGGGTTAGGGTTAGGGTTAGGGTACGGGGTAGGGTTAGTGTTAAGGGTTAGGGTTAGGGTTCGTGTTAGGGTTAGGTTTAGGATACGGGTTAGGGTTAGGGTTAGGGTTAGGGGTTAGGGGTTAGGGTTAGGGTTAGGGTGAGGGTTAGGGTTAGGGTTAGGGTACGGGTTAGTGTTAGGGTTTGGGTTAGGGTTAGGGTTAGAGTACGGGTTAGGGTTAGGTTTAGGTTTAGGGTTAGGGTACGGGTTAGGGTTAGGGTTAGGGTTAGTGTTAGGGTACGGGTTAAGTTTAGGGTTAGGGTTAGGGTTAGGGTACGGGTTAGGGGTAGGGTTAGGGTACGGATTAGGGTTAGGGTTAGGGTTAGGGTTAGGGTTATGGTACGGGTTAGGGTTAGGGTTTGGGTTAGTGTTAGGGTTAGCGTTAGCGTACTGGTTAGGGTTAGGGTTAGGGTTAGGGTTAGGGTACGGGTTATGTTTAGGGTACGGGTTAGGGTTAGGGTTAGGGTTAGGGTTAGGGTTAGGGTTAGTAAAGGGTTAGGGTTAGGGTTAGGGTTAGGGTACGGGTTAGGGTTAGGTTTAGGGTACGGTTTAGGGTTAGGGTAAGGGTTAGGGTTAGGTTTAGGGTACGGGTTATGGTTAGGGTTAGGGTTAGAGGTTAGTGGTTAGGGTTAGGGTTAGGGTTAGGGTGAGGGTTAGGGTACGGGTTAGGGTACGGGTTAGGGTTAGGGTACGGGTTAGTGTTAGGGTTAGGGTTAGTGTTAGGGTACGGGTTAGGGTTAGGGTTAGGGTTAGGGTACGGTTTAGGGTTAGGTTACGGGTTAGGGTACGGGTTAGGGTGAGGGTTAGGTTTAGGGTACGGTTTAGGGTTAGGGTACTGGTTAGGGTTAGGGTTAGGGTACTGGTTAGGGTTAGGGTTAGGCTACGGGCTAGGGTCAGGTTTAGGGTTAGGGTTAGGGTACGGGTTAGGGTACGGGTTAGGGTTAGGGTTAGGGTACGGGTTAAGTTTAGGGTTAGGGTTAGGGTTAGGTTAGGGTACGGGTTAGGGTTAGGCTAGGGTACGGATTAGGGTTAGGGTTAGGGTTAGGGTTAGGGTATGGGTTAGGGTTAGGGTTAGGGTTAGTGTTAGGGTTAGGGTTAGCGTACGGGTTAGGGTTAGGGTTAGGGTTAGGGTACGGGTTAGGTTTAGGATACGGGTTAGGGTTAGGGTTAGGGTTAGGGTTAGGGTTAGGGTTAGGAAAGGGTTAGGGTTAGGGTTAGGGTTAGGGTTAGGGTACGGGTTAGGGTTAGGTTTAGGGCACGGGTTAGGGTTAGGGTTAGGATTAGGTTTAGGTTTAGGATACGGGTTAGGGTTAGGATAGGGTTAGGGTTTAGGTGTTAGGGTTAGGGTTAGGGTTAGGGTGATGGTTAGGGTATGGGTTAGGGTACGGGTTAGGGTTAGGGTACGGGTGAGTGTTAGGGTTAGGTTTAGGGTTAGGGGACAGGTTAGGGTTAAGTTTAGGGTTAGGGTACGGGTTAGGGTTAGGGTACGGGTTAGGGTACGGTTTAGGGTGAGGGTTAGGGGTAGGGTTAGGTTTAGGAAAGGATTAGGGTTAGGGTTAGGGTACGGGTTAGGGTTAGGGTTAGGGTTCGGAGTATGGTTAGGGTACGGGGTAGGGTTAGGGTACGGGTTAGTGTACGGGTTAGGGTTAGGGTTAGGTTTAGGGTACGGTTTAGGGTTAGGGTCCTGGTTAGGGTTAGGGTTAGGGTACTGGTGAGGGTTAGGGTTAGGGTACGGGTTAGGTTTAGGCTTAGGGTTAGGGTACGGGTTAGTGTAGGGTTGGTTTAGGGTTAGGGTTAGGGTTAGGGTACGGGTTAGGGTTAGGGTACGTGTTAGGGTACGAATTAGGGTTAGGGTTAGGGTACGGGTTAGGGTTAGGGTACGGGTTATGGTTAGGGTTAGGGTACTGGTTAGGGTTAGGGTTACGGTTAGGGTTAGGGTTAGGGTACGGGTTAGGGTTAGGGTTAGGTTTCGGGTACGGGTAAGGGTTAGGGTTTGGGTTAGTGTTAGGGTACGGTTAGGGTTAGGGTACGGGTTAGGGTTAGGTTTAGGGTACGGGTTAGGGTTAGGGTTAGGGTTAGGGTTAGGATACGGGTTAGGGTTAGGGTTAGGTTTAGGGTACGGGTTAGGGTTAGGGTTAGGGTTAGGATTAGTGTTAGGGTACGGGTTAGGGTACGTGTTAGGGTTAGGGTACCGGTTAGGGTTAGGGTACGGGTTAGGGTTAGGTTTAGGGTACGGGTTAGGGTTAGTGTTAAGGGTTAGGGTTAGGGTTCGGGTTAGGGTTAGGTTTAGGATACGGGTTAGGGTTAGGGTTAGTGTTAGGGGTTAGGGGTTAGGGTTAGGGTTAGGGTTAGGGTTAGGGTGAGGTTTAGGGTTAGGGTTAGGGTACGGGTTAGGGTTAGGGTTAGGGTTAGGGGTTAGGGTAGTGTACGGGTTAGTGTTAGGGTTACGGTTAGGGTTAGGGTACCGGTTAAGTTTAGGTTTAGGGTTAGGGTACGGGTTAGGGTTAGGGTACGGGTTAGAGTACGGGTTAGGGTGAGGGTTAGGGTTAGTGTTAGGTTTAGGAAAGGATTAGGGTTAGGGTTAGGGTACGGGTTAGGGTTAGGGTTAAGGTTAGTGTACGGAGTATGGTTAGGGTACGGGGTAGGGTTAGTTTACGGGTTAGGGTACGAGTTAGGGTTAGGGTTAGGGTACGGGTTAGGGTTAGGATTGGGTTGGGGTTTGGGTTAGCGTTAGGGTACGGGTTAGGTTTAGGGTACGGCTTAGGGTACCGGTTAGGGTTAACGTTAGGTTTAGGGTACGGTTTAGGGTTAGGGTACGGGTTAGGGTTAGGGTTATGGTACTGGTTAGGGTTAGGGTTAGGGTACGGGTTAGGGTTAGGCTTAGGGTTAGGGTATGTGTTAGGGTTAGGGTTGGGTTAGGGTTAGGGTTAGGGTTAGTGTACGGGTTAGTGTTAGGGTACGGGTTAGGGTACGGATTAGGATTAGGGTTAGGTTTAGGTTTAGGGTATGGTTTAGGGTTAGGGTACGTGTTATGTTTAGGTTTAGGGTACTGGTTAGGTTTAGGGTTAGGGTTAGGTTTAGGGTTAGTGTACTGGTTAGGGTTAGGGTTAGGTTTAGGGTACGGGTTAGGATTAGGGTTAGGGTTAGGGTACGGGTTAGGGTTAGGGTACGGGTTAGGGTTAGGTTTAGGGTACGGGTTAGGGTTAGGGTTAGGGTTAGGGTTAGGATACGGGTTAGGGTTAGGGTTAGGGTTAGGGTTAGTGTTAGGTTTAGCGTACGGGTTAGGGTTAGGTTTAGGTTACGGGTTAGGGTACGGGTTAGGGTTAGGGTTAGGGTTAGGTTTAGGGTACGGGTTAGGGTTAGGGTACGGGTTAGGGTTAGGGTTAGGGTTAGGGTTAGGGTTAGGAAAGGGTTAGTGTTAGGGTTAGGGTAGGGTTAGGGTACGGGTTAAGGTTAGGGTTAGGGTACAGGTTAGGGTTAGGGTTAGGGTTAGGGTTAGGGTACGGGTTAGGGTTAGGTTTAGGGTTAGTATTAGGGGTTAGGGGTTACGGTTAGGGTTATGGTTAGTGTTAGGGTTAGTGTACGTGTTAGGGTATGGGTTACGGTTAGTGTACGGGTTAGATTTATGGTACGGGTTAGGGTTAGGGTACGGGTTAGGGTTAGGTTTAGGGTTAGGGTACGGGTTAGGTTTAGGGTTAGCGTTAGGGTTAGGGTTAGGGTACGGGTTATGGTTAGGGTTAGGGTTAGGGTTAAGGTACGGGTTAGGGTTAGGGTTAGGGTTAGGGTTAGGTTACGGGTTAGGGTTAGGGTTAGGGTACGGGTTAGGGTTAGGTTTATGGTTAGGGTTAGGGTACGGGTTAGGTTTAGGGTACGGGTTAGGGTACGTGTTAGGGTTAGGGTACGGTTTAGTGTTAGGTTTAGGGGTTAGGGTTAGGGTTAGGGTTAGGTTTAGGTTAGGGTACGGGTTAGGTTTAGGGTACGGGTTAGGGTTAGGGATAGGTACGGGTTAGGGTGAGGGTACGGGTTAGGGTTAGGGTACGGGTTAGGGTTAGGGTTAGGGTACGGGTTAGGGTTAGGGTTAGGGTTAGGTTTAGGGTTAGGGTACGGGTTAGGGTTAGGGTTAGGTTTAGGGAACGGGTTAGGGTTAGGGTTAGGGTACGGTTTAGGATTATGGTACGGGTTAGGGTTAGGGTTAGGGTACCGGTTAGGGTACGGATTAGGATTAGGGTTAGGTTTAGGTTTAGGGTACGGGTTAGGGTTAGGGTACGTGTTATGGTTAGGTTTAGGGTACTGGTTAGGTTTAGGGTTAGGGTTAGCGTACGGGTTAGTGTTAGGGTTAGGGTTAGGGTTAGGGTACGGGGTAGGGTTAGGGTACGGATTAGGGTTAGGGTCGGAAAGGGTTAGGGTTAGGGTTAGGGTACGGGTTACGGTTAGGGTACGGGTTAGTGTTAGGGTTAGAGTTAGGGTTAGCGTACGGGTTAGGGTTAGGGTTAGGGTTAGGGTACGGGTTAGGGTACGCGTTAGGGTTAGGGTTAGGGCAAGAAAGGGTTAGTGTTAGGGTTAGGGTAGGGTTAGGGTACGGGTTAAGGTTAGGGTTAGGGTACGGGTTAGGGTTAGGGTTAGGGTTAGGGTACGGGTTAGGATTAGGTTTAGGGTTAGGGTTAGGGGTTAGGGGTTACGGTTAGTGTTATGGTTAGTGTTAGGGTTAGGGTACGGGTTAGGGTTAGTGTACGGGTTAGATTTAAGGTACGGGTTAGGGTTAGGGTACGGGTTAGGGTTAGGGTACGGGTTAGGGTTAGTGTACGGGTTAGGTTTAGGGTTAGGGATAGGGTTAGGGTATGGGTTAGTGTTAGGGTACGGGTTAGGGTAAGGGTACGGGTACGGGTTAGGGTTAGGGTTAGGGGTTAGTGTTAGGGTTAGGGTTAGGGTACGGGTTAGGGGTAGGGTACGGGTTAGGGTTAGGGTTAGGGTTAGGGTTAAAGTTAGGGTTAGCGTACGGGTTAGGGTTAGGTTTAGGTTTAGGGTTAGGGTTAGGTTTAGGTTTAGGATACGGGTTAGGGTTAGGGTTAGGGGTTAGGGTAGTGTACGGGTTAGTGTTAGGGTTAGGGTTAGGGTACGGATTAGGGTTAGGGTTAGGGTTAGTGTTAGGGTTAAAGTACGGGTTAGGGTTAGGGTTAGGGTTAGGGTTAGGGTTAGGGGTTAGGGGTTAGTGTTAGGGTAAGTGTTCGGGTTAGGGTTAGGGTCCGGGTTAGGGTACGAGTTAGGGTTAGGGTTAGGGTTGGGCACAATTTAGGGTTAGGGTTAGGGTTCGGGTTGGTGTTAGGGTTAGGGTACGGGTTATGGTTAGGTTTAGGGTTAGGGTTAGGTTTAGGGTACGGGTACGGGTTAGGGTTAGGGTTAGGGTTAGGTTTAGGTTTAGGGTACGGGTTAGGGTTAGTGTTAGGGTAAGGGTTAGGGTTAGGGTACGGGTTAGGGTACGGTTTAGGGTTAGGATACGGGTTAGGGTACGGGTTAGGGTTAGTGTTAGGGTTAGGGTTAGGGCACGTTTTAGGGTTAGGGTACCGGTTAGGGTTAGGGTACGGGTTAGGGTTAGGCTTAGCGTACGTGTTAGGGTTAGGGTTAGGGGTTAGGGTTAGCGTTAGGTTAAGGGTACATGTTAGTGTTAGTGTACGTGTTAGTTTTAGGGTTAGGTTTAGGGTAAGGGTTAGGGTTAGTGTACGGGTTAGGATTAGGGTTAGGGTACGGGTTAGGGTTAGGGTTTGGGGTTAGGTTTAGGGTTAGTGTTAGGGTTAGGGTACGGGTTAGTGTTAGGGTACGGGTTAGGGTTAGGGTTAGGGTTACGGTTAGCGTACGGGTTAGGGTTAGGGTTAGGGTTAGGGTTAGGGTTAGGGTACGGGTTAGGGTTAGGGTACGGATTAGGGTTAGGGGTTAGGGGTTACTGTTAGGGTTATGGTTAGGGTTAGGGTTAGGGTACGGGTTAGGGTACGGGTTAGGGTTAGGGTTAGGTTTAGTGTTAGGGTACGGTTAGTGTTAGGGTTAGGGTTAGGGTACGGGTTAGGATTAGGGTTAGAGTTAGGGTTAGGGTTAGGGTTAGGGGTTAGGGGTTACGGTTAGGGTTAGTGTTACGGTTAGGTTTAGGGCACGGGTTAGGGTTAGGGTACCGGTTAGGTTTAGGGTACGGGTTAGGGTTAGGCTTAGCGTACGGGTTAGGTTTAGGGTTAGATGTTAGGGTTAGTTTTAGGGTTAGGGTACATGTTAGGGTTAGGGTACGTGTTAGGGTTAGGGTTAGGTTTAGGGTACGGGTTAGGGTTAGGGTACGGGTTAGGGTTAGGGTTAGGGTTAGGGTACGGGTTAGGGTTAGGGTTGGGGGTTAGGGTTAGGGTTAGGGTTAGGTTTAGGGTTAGGGTTAGGGTTAGGGTACGGGTTAGGGTTACTGTACGGGTTAGGTTTAGGATTAGGGTTAGGGTTAGCGTACGGTTTAGGGTTCGGGTTCGGGTTAGGGTTAAGGTACGGGTTAGGCTTAGGGTACGGGTTAGGTTACGGGTTAGGGTGAGGTTTAGGGTTAGGGTTAGGTTTAGGAAAGTGTTAGGGTTAGGGTTATGGTTAGGGTACGGGGTAGGGTTAGGGTACGGTGTAGCGTGAGGGTACGGGTTAAGGTACGGGTTAGGGTTAGGGTTAGGGTAAGGGTTAGGGTACGGGTTAGGGTTAGGGTTAGGTTTAGGTTTAGGGTACGGGTTAGGGTTAGGGTTAGGGTTAGGGTACGGTTTAGGGTACGGGAAAGGGTTAGGGTACGGGTTAGGGTACGGGTTAGGGTTAGGGTTAGGGTTAGGGTTAGGGTATGGGTTAGGGTTAGGGTACGGGTTACTGTTAGGTTTAGGGTACGGGTTAGGGTTAGGGTTAGGGTTAGGGTTAGGGTTAGGGTACAGGTTAGGTTTAGGGTACGGGTTAGTGTACGTGTTAGGGTTAGGGTACAGGTTAGGGTTAGGGTACGGGTTAGGGTTAGGGATAGGGTACGGGTTAGGGTGAGGGTACGGGTTAGGGTTAGGGTACGTGTTAGGGTTAGGGTTAGGGGTTAGGGTTATGGATAGGGTTAGGGTACGGGTTAGGGATAGGGTTAGGGTACGGGTTAGGGTTAGTGTACGGGTTAGTGTTAGGGTTAGGGGTTAGGGGTTAGTGTTAGGGTAAGGGTTAGGGTTAGGGTTAGGCTACGGGTTAGGGTACAAGTTATGTTTAGGGTTAGGGTTGGGTAAGGTTTAGGGTTAGGGTTAGGGTTCGGGTTGGGGTTAGGGTTAGGGTACGTGTTAGGTTTAGATTTAGGGTTAGGGTAAGGGTTAGGGCATGGGTTAGTGTTAGGGTTAGGGTTAGGTGTAGGGTACGGGTTAGGTTTAGGGTTAGGGTAAGGGTTAGGGTTAGGGTACGGGTTACGGTATGGGTTAGGTTTAGGGTACGGGTTAGGGTACGGGTTAGGGTTAGGGTTAGGGTTAGGGTTAGGTTTAGGGCACGGGTTAGGGTTAGGGTACCGGTTAGGGTTAGGGTACGCGTTAGGGTTAGGCTTAGCGTACGGGTTAGGTTTATGGTTAGGGGTTAGGTTTAGGGTTAGGGTTAGGGTACGTGTTAGTGTTAGGGTACGGGTTTGTGTTAGGGTTAGGTTTAGGGTACGGGTTAGGGTTAGGGTACGGGTTAGGATTAGGGTTAGGGTACGGGTTAGGGTTAGGGTTTGGGGTTAGGGTTAGGGTTAGGGTACGGGTTAGGGTTAGTGTACGGGTTAGGGTTAGGGTTAGGGTTACGGTTAGCGTACAGGTAAGGGTTAGGTTTAGGGTTAGGGTACGGGTTAGGGTTAGGGTACGTGTTAGGGTTAGGTTTAGGAAAGATTTAGGGTTAGGGTTGGGGTACGGGTTAGGTTTAGGGTACGGGTTAGGGTTAGGGTTAGAGTTAGGGTTAGCGTACGTGTTAGGATTAGGGTTAGGGTTAGGGTTAGGGTTAGGGTACCGGTTAGGGTTAGGGTACGGGTTAGGGTTAGGTTTAGGGTTAGGGTTAGGGTTAGGTTTAGGAAAGGGTTAGTGTTAGGGTTAAGGTTAGGGTTAGGGTACAGGTTAAGGTTAGGTTTAGGTTACGGGTTAGGGTTAGGGTTAGGGTTAGGGTTAGGGTACGGGTTAGGGTTAGGGTTAGGGGTTACGGTTAGGGTTAAGGTTAGGGTTAGGGTTAGGGTACGGGTTAGGGTACGGGTTAGGGTTAGGGTACGGGTTAGGGTACGGGTTATGGTACGTGTTAGGGATAGGGTTAGGGTTAGGGTTAGGGTTAGGGTACGGGTTAGGGTTAGGGTATGGGTTAGGGTTAGGGTTAGGGTTTAGGCTTAGGGTTAGGGTTAGGGTTAGGGTACGGGTTAGGGTTAGGGTACGGGTTAGGGTTAGGGATAGGGTACGGTTTAGGGTGAGGGTACGGGTTTGGGTTAGGGTTAGGGTACGTGTTAGGGTTAGGGAGAGGGGTTACGGTTAGGGTTAGGGTTAGGGTACGGGTACGGGTTAGGGTTAGGGTTAGGGTACGGGTTAGGGTTAGGGTACGGGTTAGGGTTAGGTTTAGGGTACAGGTTAGGTTTAGGGTTAGGGGTTAGGGTTAGGGTTAGGGTTAGGGTAGGGTTAGGGTACGGGTTAGGATTAGGGTACGGGTTACGGTTAGGGTTAGGGTTAGGGTTAGCGTAACGGTTAGGGTTAGGTTAGGGTTAGGGTTAGGTTTAGGGTTAGGGTACGGGTTAGGATTAGGGTACGGGTTAGGGTTAGGGTACGGGTTAGGGTTAGGGTTAGGGTTAGGGTTAGGGTTAGGTTTAGGAAAGGGTTAGAGTTAGGTTTAGGGTACGGGTTAGGGTTAGGTTTAGGGGTAGGGTTAGGGTTAGGGTACGGGTTAGGGTTAGGGTACGGTTTAGGGTTAGGGTACGTTTTAGGGTACGGGTTAGCGATAGGGTTAGGGTATGTTTGTTTAGGGTACGGTTTAGGGTTAGGGTTAGGGTATGGGTTAGGGTCAGGGTACGGGTTAGGGTACGGGTTAGGGTACTGGTTAGGTTTAGGGTACGCGTTAGGGTTAGGGTACGGGTTAGGGTTAGGGTACGGGTTAGGGTTAGGGTTAGGGTTAGGGTTAGTGTACGGGTTAGGGTATGGATTAGGGTTAGTGTACGGGTTAGGGTACGGGTTAGGGTATGGGTTAGGTTTAGGGTACGGGTTAGGGTTAGGGTACGGGTTAGGGTTAGCGTACGGGTTCGGGTTAGGGTACGGGTTAGGGTTAGGGTACGGGTTAGGTTTAGGGTTAGTGTACGGGTTAGGGTACGGGTTAGGGTTAGGGTTAGCGTACGGGTTAGGGTTAGGGTTAGGGGTTAGGGTACAGGTTAGTGTTAGGGTACGGGTTAGGGGTAGGGTACGGGTTAGTGTTAGGGTTAGGGTTAGGGTTAGGGTTAGGGTTAGGGTACGGGTTAGGGTTAGTGTACGGGTTAGGGTTAGGGTTACGTTTAGGGTACGGGTTAGGTTTAGGGTTAGGTTTAGGGTACGGGTTAGGGTTAGGGTTAGGGGTTAGGGTAGTGTACGGGTTAGGGTTAGGGTTAGGGTTAGGGTACGGATTAGGGTTAGGGTTAGGGTTAGTGTTAGGGTTAAAGTACGGCTTAGGGTTAGGGTTAGGGTTAGGGTTAGGGTTAGGGGTTAGGGGTTAGTGTTAGGCCAAGGGTTAGGGTTAGGGTTAGGGTTAGGGTTAGGGTTAGGGTACGGGTTAGGGTTAGGGTTAGGGTTAGGGTACGGGTTAGGGTTAGGGTTAGGGTTAGGGTACGGGTTAGGGTTAGGGTTAGGGTAAGGGTTAGGGTAAGGGTTAGGGGACGGGTTAGGGTTAGGGTACGGGTTAGGGTTAGGGTTATGGGTTAGGGGTTATTGTTAGGGTAAGGGTTAGGGTTAGGGTTAGGGTACGGGTTAGGGTTAGGGTTAGGGTTAGGGTACGGGTTAGGGTACGAGGTAGGGTTAGGGTTAGGGTTGGGTACGGTTTAGGTTTAGGTTTAGGTTTCAGGTTGGGGGTAGGGTTAGGGTACGGGTTAGTGTTACAGTTAGGGTTAGGGTAAAGGTTAGGGTACTGGTTAGGGTTAGAGTTAGGGTTAGGTTTAGGTTTAGGGTACGGGTTAGGGTTAGGGTTAGGGTAATTGTTAGGGTTAGGGTACGGGTTAGGTTATGGGTTAGGGTTAGGGTACAGGTTAGGGTACGGGTTAGGGTACGGGTTAGGGTTAGGGTTAGGGTTAGGGCACGGGGTAGGGTTAGGGTACCGGTTAGGGTTAGGGTACGGGATAGGGTTAGGCTTAGTGTACGGGTTAGGTTAATGGTTAGGGGTTAGGGTAGGTTTAGGGTTAGGGTACGGGTAAGTGTTAGGGTACGGGTTAGGGTGAGGGTTAGGTTTAGGGTACGGGTTAGGGTTAGGGTACGGGTTAGGATTAGGGTTAGGGTACGGGTTACGGTTAGGGTTTGGGGTTAGGGTTAGGGATAGGGTTAGGGTTAGGGTTAGGGTACGGGTTAGGGTTAGGGTACGGGTTAGGGTTAGGGTTAGGAAAGAGTTAGGGTTAGGGTTCGGGTACGGGTTAGGGTTAGGGTACGGGTTAGGGTTAGGGTTAGAGTTAGGGTTAGCGTACGGTTTAGGGTTAGGGTTAGGGTTAGGGTACGGGTTAGGGTTAGGGTACGGGTTAGTGTTAGGGTTAGGGTTAGGGTACGGGTTAGGGTTAGGTTTAGGGTTAGGGTTAGGGTACGTGTTAAAGTTAGGGTTAGTGTACGGGTTAGGGTACGGGTTAGGGTTAGGGTTATTGTACGGGTTAGGGTTAGGGTTAGGGTTAGGGTTAGGGGTTAGGGGTTACGGTTAGGGTTATGGTTAGGGTTAGGGTTAGGTACGGTTTAGGGTACGGGTTAGGGTTAGGGTACGGGTTAGGGTACGGGTTAGGTTTAGGGTTAGGGTTAGGGTTAGGGTACGGGTTAGGGTTAGGGTTAGGGTACGGGTTAGGTTTAGGGTTAGGTTTAGGGTACGGGTTAGGTTTAGGGTTAGGGTTAGGGTACGGGTAGGGTTAGGGTTAGGGGTTAGGGTTAGGGTTAGGATTAGGGTTAGGGTACAGGTTAGGGTTAGGTTTAGGGTAAGGGTTAGGGTACGGGTTAGGGTTAGGGTTACGGTTAGGTTTAGGGTTAGGGTACGGGTTAGGGAACGGGTTAGGTTTAGGGTTAGTGTTAGGGTACGGGTTAGTGTACGTGTTAGGGTTAGGGTACCGGTTAGGGTTAGGGTACGGGTTAGGGTTAGGGTTAGGGTACGTGTTAGGGTTAGTGTTAGGTGTTAGGGTTAGGGTTAAGGTTAGGGTACGGGTTAGGGTTAGGGTCCAGGTTAGGTTTAGGGTTAGGGTTAGGATTAGGTTTAGGGTACGGGTTAGGGTTAGGGTACGGTTTAAGGTTAGGGTTAGGGTACAGGTTAGGGTTAGAGTTAGGGTTAGGTTAAGGTTTAGGGTACGGGTTAGGTTTAGGGTTAGGGTTAGGGTTAGGTTTAGGGTACGGTTCAGGGTTAGGGATAGGGTAAGGTTTAGGGTTAGGGTTAGGGTTATTGTTAGGGTTAGGGCACGGTTTAGGGTTAGGGTACCGGTTAGGGTTAGGGTACGGGTTAGGGTTAGGCTTAGCGTACGGGTTAGGGTTAGGGTTAGGGGTTAGGGTTAGGGTTAGTGTTAGGGTATGGTTTAGTGTTAGGGTTAGGGTATGGGTTAGGGTTAGGGTTAGGTTTAGGGTACGGGTTAGGGTTAGGGTACGTGTTAGGATTAGGGTTAGGGTACGGGTCAGGGTTAGGGTTGGGAGTTAGGGTTAGGGTACGGGTTAGGGTTAGGGTACGGGTTAGGGTTAGGGTACGGGTTAGGGTTAGGTTTAGGTTTAGGGTACGGGTTAGGGTTAGGGTACGGGTTACGGTTAGGTTTAGGAAAGGGTTAGGGTTAGGGTAAGGGTACGGGTTAGGGTTAGGGTACGGGTTAGGGTTAGGGTTAGGGTTAGCGTACGGGTTAGGGTTAGTGTTAGGGTACGGGTAAGGTTTAGGGTTAGGGTTAGGGTTAGTGTACGGGTTAGGGTTAGGGTTAGGGATAGGGTACGGGTTAGGGTACGGGTTAGGGTTAGGGTTAGGGTACGGGTTAGGGTTAGGGTTAGGGTACGGGTTAGGGTTAGGGTTAGTGATAGTGTTAGTGTTAAAGTACGTGTTAGCGTTAGTGTTAGGGTTAGGGTTAGGGTTAGGGGTTAGGGGTTAGGGTTAGGGTTAGGGTACGGGTTAGGGTACGAGTTAGGGTTAGGGGAGGGTTAGGGTATGGGTTCGGGTTAGGGTTAGGGTACGGGTTAGGGTTAGGGTTAGGGGTTAGGGTTAGGGTTAGGGTTAGGGTATGGTTTAGTGTTAGGGTTAGGGTATGGGTTAGGGTTAGGGTTAGGTTTAGGGTACGGGTTAGGGTTAGGGTACGTGTTAGGATTAGGGTTAGGGTACGGGTCAGGGTTAGGGTTGGGGGTTAGGGTTAGGGTACGGGTTAGGGTTAGGGTACGGGTTAGGTTTAGGGTACGGGTTAGGGTTAGGTTTAGGTTTAGGGTACGGGTTAGGGTTAGGGTACGGGTTACGGTTAGGTTTAGGAAAGAGTTAGGGTTAGGGTAAGGGTACGGGTTAGGGTTAGGGTACGGGTTAGGGTTAGGGTTAGGGTTAGCGTACGGGTAAGGGTTAGGGTTAGGGTACGGGTAAGGTTTAGGGTTAGGGTTAGGGTTAGTGTACGGGTTAGGGTTAGGGTTAGGGTTAGGGTACGGGTTAGGGTACGGGTTAGGGTTAGGGTTAGGGTACGGGTTAGGGTTAGGGTTAGGGTACGGGTTAGGGTTAGGGTTAGTGATAGTGTTAGTGTTAAAGTACGTGTTAGCGTTAGTGTTAGGGTTAGGGTTAGGGTTAGGGGTTAGGGGTTAGGGTTAGGGTTAGGGTACGGGTTAGGGTACGAGTTAGGGTTAGGGTGAGGGTTAGGGTACGGGTTAGGGTTAGGGTAAGGGTTAGGGTACGGGTTAGGGTTAGGGTACGGGTTAGGGTTAGGGTTATGGGTTAGGGGTTATTGTTAGGGTAAGGGTTAGGGTTAGGGTTAGGGTACGGGTTAAGGTACGAGGTAGGGTTAGGGTTAGGGTTGGGTACGGTTTAGGTTTAGGTTTAGGGTTCAGGTTGGGGGTAGGGTTAGGGTACGGGTTAGTGTTACAGTTAGGGTTAGGGTAAAGGTTAGGGTACTGGTTAGGGTTAGGGTTAGGGTTAGGTTTAGGTTTAGGGTACGGGTTAGGGTTAGGGTTAGGGTAATTGTTAGGGTTAGGGTACGGGTTAGGTTATGGGTTAGGGTTAGGGTACAGGTTAGGGTACGGGTTAGGGTACGGGTTAGGGTTAGGGTTAGGGTTAGGGCACTGGGTAGGGTTAGGGTACCGGTTAGGGTTAGGGTACGGGATAGGGTTAGGCTTAGTGTACGGGTTAGCTTAATGGTTAGGGGTTAGGGTAGGGTTAGGGTTAGGGTACGGGTAAGTGTTAGGGTACGGGTTAGGGTGAGGGTTAGCTTTAGGGTACGGGTTAGGGTTAGGGTACGGGTTAGGATTAGAGTTAGGGTACGGGTTACGGTTAGGGTTTGGGGTTACGGTTAGGGATAGGGTTAGGGTTAGGGTTAGGGTACGGGTTAGGGTTAGGGTACGGGTTAGGGTTAGGGTTAGGGTATGGGTTAGGGTTAGGGTTAGGGGTTAGTTTTAGGATTAGGGTTAGGGTTAGGGTTGGGTACGGGTAGGGTTAGGTTACGGGTTAGGGTTAGGGTTAGGGTTAGGGTTAGCGTACGGGTTAGGGTTAGGGTTAGGTTTAGGGTTAGGTTTAGGGTTAGGGTTAGGGTACGGGTTCGGGTTAGGGTACGGGTTAGGGTTAGGGTTAGGGTTAGGGTTAGGAGAGGGTTAGGTTTAGGGTTAGGGTTAGGGTACGGGTTAAGGGTAGGGTTAGTTTACGGGTTAGGGTTAGAGTTAGAGTTAGGGTTAGGTTTAGGGTACGGTTTAGGGTACGGGTTTGGGTACGGGTTAGGTTTAGGGTACGGGTTAGGGTTCGGGTTAGGGTTAGGGTTAGGGTTAGGGTTAGGTTTAGGGTACGGTTTAGGGTTAGGGTTAGGGTTAGGGTTAGGTACGGGTTAGGGTTAGGGTACGGGTTAGGGTACGGGTTAGGGTACGGGTTAAGGTACGGGTTAGGGTTAGGGTTAGGTTTAGGGTACGGGTTAGGGTTAGGGTTAGGGTTAGGTTTAGGGTACGCGTTAGGGTTAGGGTTAGGGTTAGGGTTAGGGTTAGTGTTAGCGTTAGCGTACGGGTTAGGGTTAGGGTTAGGGTTAGGGTTAGGGTACGGGTTAGGGTTAGGGTACGGGTTAGGGTTAGGTTTAGGTTTAGGGTTAGGGTTAGGAAAGGGTTAGGGTTAGGGTTAGGGTTAGGGTTAGGGTACGGGTTAGAGTTTGGGTTAGGGTTAGGGTTAGGGTTCGGGTTAGGGTTAGGGTTAGGGTACGGGTTAGGATTAGGGTTATGGTACGGGTTAGGGTTAGGGTTAGGGTTAGGGTTAGGTTTAGGTTTAGGGTACGGGTTAGCGTTAGGTTGAGGGTGAGGTTTAGGATTAGGGTTAGCAAAGGGTTAGGGTTAGGGTTAGTGTTAGGGTTAGGGTACGGTTTATAGTTAGGGTTAGGGTACGGGTTAGGGTTAGGGTTAGGGTTAGGGTTAGGGTTAGGCTACGGTTTAGGGTTAGGGTTAGTGTTAGGGTTAAGGGGTTAGGGTTAGGGTTAGGGTTAGGGTTAGGGTACGTGTTAGGGTAAGGGTTAGGGTTAGGGTAAGTTTGGGTTAGGGATAGGGTTAGGGTTAGGTTTAGGAAAGGGTTAGGGTTAGGGTTAGGGTACGGGTTAGGGTTAGGGTTAGGGTATGGGTTAGGGTTAGGGTTAGGGTTAGGGTACAGTTTAGGGTACGGGTTAGGGTTAGGGTTAGGTTTAGGGTTAGGGTTAGGGTACGGGTTAGGGTTAGGTTTAGGGGTTAGCGTTAGGGTTTAGGGTTAGGGTTAGGTTTATGGTTAGGGTTAGGGTACGGGTTAGGGTTAGGGTTAGGGGTTAGCGTTAGGGTTAGGGTTAGGTACGGGTTAGGGTTAGGGTTAGGGGATAGGGTTAGGTTTAGGGTTAGGTTACGGGGTGGGTTAGGGTACGGGTTAGTGTTAGGGTTAGGGTTAGGTTTAGGGTACGGATTAGGGTTAGGGTACGGGTTAGGGTTATCCTTAGGTAACGGGTTAGGGTTAGGTTTAGGGGTTTGGTTTAGGGTTAGGGTTAGTGTTAGGGTTAGGGTTAGGGTACGGGTTAGGGTTAGGATACGGGTTAGGGTTAGGGTGAGTTTTAGGGTTAGGGTTAGCATACGGGTTAGGGTTAGGATTAGGGTTAGGGTTAGTGTTACGGTACGGGTTAGGGTTAGGGTACGGGTTAGGGTTAGGGTTAGCGTGAGGGTTAGGGTTAGGGTTAGGAAAGGGTTAGGGTTAGGATTAGGGTTAGGGTTAGGGTACGGGTTAAGTTTAGGGTTAGGGTACGGGTTAGGGTTAGGGTTAGGATTAGGGTTACGGTTAGGGTACGGGTTAAGGTTAGGGTTAGGGTACGGGTTAGGTTTAGGGTTAGGGTTAGGGTACGGGTTAGGGTACGGGTTAGGGTTAGGGTTAGGGTTAGGGTTAGGGTTCGGGTACGGGTTAGGGTTAGGGTTAGGGTTAGGTTTAGGGTTAGGGTTAGGAAAGGGTTAGGGTTAGGATTAGGGGTTAGGGTTAGGGGTTAGGGTTAGGGTTAGGGTTAGGGTACGGTTTAGGGTACGGGTTAGGGTTAGGGTTAGGGTTAGGGTTAGGGTACGGGTTAGGGTTAGGGTTAGGGTTAGGTTTAGGTTTAGGGTTAGGGTTAGGGTACGGGTTAGTGTTAGTGTTTGGGTTAGGGTTAGGGTTAGAGTACGGGTTAAGGTTAGGTTTAGGTTTAGGGTTAGGGTACGGGTTAGGGTTAGGGTTAGGGTTAGTGTTAGGGTACGGGTTAAGTTTAGGGTTAGGGTTAGGGTTAGGGTACGGGTTAGGGGTAGGGTTAGGGTACGGATTAGGGTTAGGGTTAGGGTTAGGTTTTGGGTTATGGTAAGATTTAGGGTTAGGGTTAGGGTTAGTGTTAGGGTTAGCGTTAGCGTACTGGTTAGGATTAGGGTTAGGGTTAGGGTTAGGGTACGGGTTAGGTTTAGGGTACGGGTTAGGGTTAGGGTTAGGGTTAGGGTTAGGGTTAGGGTTAGTAAAGGGTTAGGGTTAGGGTTAGGGTACGGGTTAGGGTTAGGTTTAGGGTACGGGTTAGGGTTAGGGTATGGGTGAGGGTTAGGTTTAGGGTACGGGTTAGGGTTAGGGTTAGAGGTTAGGGGTTAGGGTTAGGGATAGGGTTAGGGTGAGGGTTAGGGTACGGGTTAGGGTACGGGTTAGGGTTAGTGTACTGGTTAGGGTTAGGGTTAGGGTACTGGTTAGGGTACGGGTTAGGGTTAGGGTTAGGGTTAGGGGTTAGGGGTTAGGGTTAGGGTTAGGGTGAGGATTAGGGTTAGGGTTAGGGTACGGGTTAGTGATAGGGTTTGGGTTAGGGTTAGGGTTAGAGTACGGGTTAGGGTTAGGTTTAGGTTTAGGGTTAGGGTACGGGTTAGGGTTAGGGTTAGGGTTAGTGTTAGGGTATGGGTTAAGTTTAGGGTTAGGGTTAGGGTTAGGGTACGGGTTAGGGGTAGGGTTAGGGTACGGATTAGGGTTAGGGTTAGGGTTAGGGTTAGGGTTAGGGTTATGGTACGGGTTAGGGTTAGGGTTAGGGTTAGTGTTAGGGTTAGCGTTAGCGTACTGGTTAGGGTTAGGGTTAGGGTTAGGGTTAGGGTACGGGTTAGGTTTAGGGTACGGGTTAGGGTTAGGGTTAGGGTTAGGGTTAGGGTTAGTAAAGGGTTAGGGTTAGGGTTAGGGTTAGGGTTAGGGTTAGGGTACGGTTTAGGGTTAGGTTTAGGGTACGGGTTAGGGTTAGGGTAAGGGTTAGGGTTAGGTTTAGGGTACGGGTTATGGTTAGGGTTAGGGTTAGAGGTTAGGGGTTAGGGTTAGGGTTAGGGTGAGGGTTAGGGTACGGGTTAGGGTACGGGTTAGGGTTAGGGTACGGGTTAGTGTTAGGGTTAGGGTTAGTGTTAGGGTACGGGTTAGGGTTAGGGTTAGGGTTAGGGTACGGTTTAGGGTTAGGGTACGGGTTAGTGTACGGGTTAGGGTGAGGGTTAGGTTTAGGGTACGGTTTAGGGTTAGGGTACTGGTTAGGGTTAGGGATAGGGTACTGGTTAGGGTTAGGGTTAGGGTACGGGCTAAGGTCAGGTTTAGGGTTAGGGTTAGGGTACGGGTTAGGGTTAGGGTTAGGGTTAGGGTTAGGGTACGGCTTAAGTTTAGGGTTAGGGTTAGGGTTAGGTTAGGGTACGGGTTAGGGTTAGGCTAGGGTACGGATTAGGGTTAGGTTTAGGGTTAGGGTTAGGGTACGGGTTAGGTTTAGGATACGGGTTATGGTTAGGGTTAGGGTTAGGGTTAGGGTTAGGGTTAGGAAAGGGTTAGGGTTAGGGTTAGGGTTAAGGTTAGGGTACGGGTTAGGGTTAGGTTTAGGGCACGGGTTAGCGTTAGGGTTAGGATTAGGGTTAGGTTTAGGATACGGGTTAGGGTTAGGATAGGGTTAGGGTTTAGGGTTAGGGTTAGGGTTAGGGTTAGGGTTAGGGTGATGGTTAGGGTACGGGTTAGGGTACGGGTTAGGGTTAGGGTACGGGTTAGTGTTAGGGTTAGGTTTAGGGTTAGGGGACAGTTTAGGGTTAGGGTTAGGGTTAGGGTACGGGTTAGGGTTAGGGTACGGGTTAGGGTACGGGTTAGGGTGAGGGTTAGGGTTAGGGTTAGGTTTAGGAAAGGATTAGGGTTAGGGTTAGGGTACGGGTTAGGGTTAGGGTTAGGGTTAGGGTACGGAGTATGGTTAGGGTACGGGGTAGGGTTAGGGTACGGGTTAGTGTACGGGTTAGGTTTAGGGTTAGGTTTAGGGTACGGTTTAGGGTTAGGGTCCTGGTTAGGGTTAGGGTTAGGGTACTGGTTAGGGTTAGGGTTAGGGTACGGGTTAGGGTTAGGCTTAGGGTTAGGGTACGGGTTAGGGTTAGGTTTGGTTTAGGGTTAGGGTTAGGGTTAGGGTACGGGTTAGGGTTAGGGTACGGGTTAGGGTACGAATTAGGTTAGGGTTAGGGTACGGGTTAGGGTATGGGTTAGGGTTAGGGTACGGGATATGGTTAGGGTTAGGGTACTGGTTAGGGTTAGGGTTACGTTTAGGGTTAGGTTTAGGGTACGGGTTAGGGTTAGGGTTAGGTTTCGGGTACGGGTTAGGGTTAGGGTTTGGGTTAGTGTTAGGGTACGGTTAGGGTTAGGGTACGGGTTAGGGTTAGGTTTAGGGTACGGGTTAACTTTAGGGTTAGTGTTAGGGTTAGGATACGGGTTAGGGTTAGGGTTAGGGTTAGGTTTAGGGTACGGGTTAGAGTTTGGGTTAGGGTTAGGGTTAGGGTACGGATTAGGGTTAGTGTTAGGGTATGGGTTAGGGTTAGGTTTAGGGGTTAGTTTTAGGATTAGGGTTAGGGTTAGGGTTGGGTACGGGTTGGGTTAGGTTACGGGTTAGGGTTAGGGTTAGGGTTAGGGTTAGCGTACGGGTTAGGGTTAGGGTTAGGTTTAGGGTTAGGTTTAGGGTTAGGGTTAGGGTACGGGTTAGGGTTAGGGTACGGGTTAGGGTTAGGTTTAGGGTTAGGGTTAGGA
>JAVLSZ010000152.1:267500-272500 GCA_032313775.1 Urocyon cinereoargenteus | reverse complement strand
GTTAGGGTACCGGTTAAGGTTAGGTTTAGGGTTAGGGTACGGGTTAGGGTTAGGGTACGGGTTAGGGTACGGGTTAGGGTGAGGGTTAGGTTTAGGGTACGGTTTAGGTTTAGGGTCCTGGTTAGGGTTAGGGTTAGGGTACTGGTTTGGGTTAGGGTTAGGGTACGGGTTAGGGTTAGGCTTAGGGTTAGGGTACGGGTTAGGGTTAGGGTTGGTTTAGGGTTAGGGTTAGGGTTAGGGTACGGGTTAGGGTTCGGGTACGGGTTAGGGTACGAATTAGGGTTAGGGCTAGGGTTAGGGTTAGGGTACGGGTTAGGGTTAGGGTACGGGTTATGGTTAGGGTTAGGTTACTGGTTAGGGTTAGGGATACGGTTAGGGTTAGGGTTAGGGTACGGGTTAGGGTTAGGGTTAGGTTTCGGGTACGGGTTAGGGTTTGGGTTAGTGTTAGGGTACGGTTAGGGTTAGGGTACGGGTTAGGGTTAGGTTTAGGGTACGGGTTAGGGTTAGGTTTAGGGTTAGGGTTAGGATACGGGTTAGGGTTAGGGTTAGGGTTAGGGTGAGTGTTAGGGTTAGCGTACGGGTTAGGGTTAGGTTTAGGGTAAGGTTTAGGGTACGGGTTAGGGTTAGGGTTAGGGTTAGGTTTAGGTTTAGGGTACGGGTTAGGGTTAGGTTTAGGGTTAGGATTAGTGTTAGGGTACGGGTTAGGGTACATGTTAGGGTTAGGGTACCGGTTAGGGTTAGGGTACGGGTTAGGGTTAGTGTTAGGGTACGGGGTAGGGTTAGTGTTAAGGGTTAGGGTTAGGGTTCGGGTTAGGGTTAGGTTTAGGATACGGGTTAGGGTTAGGGTTAGGGTTAGGGGTTAGGGGTTAGGGTTAGGGTTAGGGTGAGGGTTAGGGTTAGGGTTAGGGTACGGGTTAGTGTTAGTGTTTGGGTTAGGGTTAGGGTTAGAGTACGGGTTAGGGTTAGGTTTAGGTTTAGGGTTAGGGTACGGGTTAGGGTTAGGGTTAGGGTTAGTGTTAGGGTACGGGTTAAGTTTAGGGTTAGGGTTAGGGTTAGGGTACGGGTTAGGGGTAGGGTTAGGGTACGGATTAGGGTTAGGGTTAGGGTTAGGGTTAGGGTTATGGTACGGGTTAGGGTTAGGGTTAGGGTTAGTGTTAGGGTTAGCGTTAGCGTACTGGTTAGGGTTAGGGTTAGGGTTAGGGTTAGGGTACGGGTTATGTTTAGGGTACGGGTTAGGTTTAGGGTTAGGGTTAGGGTTAGGGTTAGTAAAGGGTTAGGGTTAGGGTTAGGGTTAGGGTTAGGGTACGGGTTAGGGTTAGGTTTAGGGTACGGGTTAGGGTTAGGGTAAGGGTTAGGGTTAGGTTTAGGGTACGGGTTATGGTTAGGGTTAGGGTTAGAGGTTAGTGGTTAGGGTTAGGGTTAGGGTTAGGGTGAGGGTTAGGGTATGGGTTAGGGTACGGGTTAGGGTTAGGTTACGGGTTAGTGTTAGGGTTAGGGTTAGTGTTAGGGTACGGGTTAGGGTTAGGGTTAGGGTTAGGGTACGGTTTAGGGTTAGGGTACGGGTTAGGGTACGGGTTAGGGTGAGGGTTAGGTTTAGGGTACGGTTTAGGGTTAGGGTACTGGTTAGGGTTAGGGTTAGGGTACTGGTTAGGGTTAGGGTTAGGGTACGGGCTGGGGTCAGGTTTAGGGTTAGGGTTAGGGTACGGGTTAGGGTACGGGTTAGGGTTAGGGTTAGGGTACGGGTTAAGTTTAGGGTTAGGGTTAGGGTTAGGTTAGGGTACGGGTTAGGGTTAGGCTAGGGTACAGATTAGGGTTAGGGTTAGGGTTAGGGTTAGGGTATGGGTTAGGGTTAGGGTTAGGGTTAGTGTTAGGGTTAGGGTTAGCGTACGGGTTAGGGTTAGGGTTAGGGTTAGGGTACGGGTTAGGTTTAGGATACGGGTTAGGGTTAGGGTTAGGGTTAGGGTTAGGGTTAGGGTTAGGAAAGGGTTAGGGTTAGGGTTAGGGTTAGGGTTAGGGTACGGGTTAGGGTTAGGTTTAGGGCACGGGTTAGGGTTAGGGTTAGGATTAGGTTTAGGTTTAGGATACGGGTTAGGGTTAGGATAGGGTTAGGGTTTAGGTGTTAGGGTTAGGGTTAGGGTTAGGGTGATGGTTAGGGTACGGGTTAGGGTACGGGTTAGGGTTAGGGTACGGGTTAGTGTTAGGGTTAGGTTTAGGGTTAGGGGACAGGTTAGGGTTAGGGTTAGGGTTAGGGTACGTGTTAGGGTTAGGGTACGGGTTAGGGTACGGGTTAGGGTGAGGGTTAGGGTTAGGGTTAGGTTTAGGAAAGGATTAGGGTTAGGGTTAGGGTACGGGTTAGGGTTAGGGTTAGGGTTAGGGTACAGAGTATGGTTAGGGTACGGGGTAGGGTTAGGGTACGGGTTAGTGTACGGGTTAGGTTTAGGGTTAGGTTTAGGGTACGGTTTAGGGTTAGGGTCCTGGTTAGGGTTAGGGTTAGGGTACTGGTTAGGGTTAGGGTTAGGGTACGGGTTAGGTTTAGGTTTAGGGTTAGGGTACGGGTTAGGGTTAGGTTTGGTTTAGGGTTAGGGTTAGGGTTAGGGTACGGGTTAGGGTTAGGGTACGGGTTAGGGTACGAATTAGGGTTAGGGTTAGGGTACGGGTTAGGGTACGGGTTAGGGTTAGGGTACGGGTTATGGTTAGGGTTAGGGTACTGGTTAGGGTTAGGGTTACGTTTAGGGTTAGGGTTAGGGTACGGGTTAGGGTTAGGGTTAGGTTTCGGGTACGGGTTAGGGTTAGGGTTTGGGTTAGTGTTAGGGTACGGTTAGGGTTAGGGTACGGGTTAGGGTTAGGTTTAGGGTACGGGTTAACGTTAGGGTTAGTGTTAGGGTTAGGATACGGGTTAGGGTTAGGGTTAGGGTTAGGTTTAGGGTACGGGTTAGGGTTAGGGTTAGGGTTAGGATTAGTGTTAGGGTACGGGTTAGGGTACGTGTAAGGGTTAGGGTACCGGTTAGGGTTAGGGTACGGGTTAGGGTTAGGTTTAGGGTACGGGTTAGGGTTAGTGTTAAGGGTTAGGGTTAGGGTTCGGGTTAGGGTTAGGTTTAGGATACGGGTTAGGGTTAGGGTTAGGGTTAGGGGTTAGGGGTTAGGGTTAGGGTTAGGGTTAGGGTGAGGGTTAGGGTTAGGGTTAGGGTACGGGTTAGGGTTAATGTTAGGGTTAGGGGTTAGTGTAGTGTACGGGTTAGTGTTAGGGTTACGGTTAGGGTTAGGGTACCGGTTAAGGTTAGGTTTAGGGTTAGGGTACGGGTTAGGGTTAGGGTACGGGTTAGGGTACGGGTTAGGGTGAGGGTTAGGTTTAGGTTACGGTTTAGGTTTAGGGTCCTGGTTAGGGTTAGGGTTAGGGTACTGGTTTGGGTTAGGGTTAGGGTACGGGTTAGGGTTAGGCTTAGGGTTAGGGTACGGGTTAGGGTTAGGGTTGGTTTAGGGTTAGGGTTAGGGTTAGGGTACGGGTTAGGGTTCGGGTACGGGTTAGGGTACGAATTAGCGTTAGGGCTAGGGTTAGGGTTAGGGTACGGGTTAGGGTTAGGGTACGGGTTATGGTTAGGGTTAGGTACTGGTTAGGGTTAGGGATACGGTTAGGGTTAGGGTTAGGGTACGGGTTAGGGTTAGGGTTAGGTTTCGGGTACGGGTTAGGGTTTGGGTTAGTGTTAGGGTACGGTTAGGGTTAGGGTACGGGTTAGGGTTAGGTTTAGGGTACGGGTTAGGGTTAGGTTTAGGGTTAGGGTTAGGATACGGGTTAGGGTTAGGGTTAGGGTTAGGGTTAGTGTTAGGTTTAGCGTACGGGTTAGGGTTAGGTTTAGGGTAAGGTTTAGGGTACGGGTTAGGGTTAGGGTTAGGGTTAGGTTTAGGTTTAGGGTACGGGTTAGGGTTAGGTTTAGGGTTAGGATTAGTGTTAGGGTACGGGTTAGGGTACATGTTAGGGTTAGGGTACCGGTTAGGGTTAGGGTACGGGTTAGGGTTAGGGTTAGGGTACGGGGTAGGGTTAGTGTTAAGGGTTAGGGTTAGGGTTCGGGTTAGGGTTAGGTTTAGGATACGGGTTAGGGTTAGGGTTAGGGTTAGGGGTTAGGGGTTAGGGTTAGGGTTAGGGTGAGGGTTAGGGTTAGGGTTAGGGTACGGGTTAGTGTTAGGGTTTGGGTTAGGGTTAGGGTTAGAGTACGGGTTAGGGTTAGGTTTAGGTTTAGGGTTAGGGTACGGGTTAGGGTTAGGGTTAGGGTTAGTGTTAGGGTACGGGTTAAGTTTAGGGTTAGGGTTAGGGTTAGGGTACGGGTTAGGGGTAGGGTTAGGGTACGGATTAGGGTTAGGGTTAGGGTTAGGGTTAGGGTTATGGTACGGGTTAGGGTTAGGGTTTGGGTTAGTGTTAGGGTTAGCGTTAGCGTACTGGTTAGGGTTAGGGTTAGGGTTAGGGTTAGGGTACGGGTTATGTTTAGGGTACGGGTTAGGGTTAGGGTTAGGGTTAGGGTTAGGGTTAGGGTTAGTAAAGGGTTAGGGTTAGGGTTAGGGTTAGGGTACGGGTTAGGGTTAGGTTTAGGGTACGGTTTAGGGTTAGGGTAAGGGTTAGGGTTAGGTTTAGGGTACGGGTTATGGTTAGGGTTAGGGTTAGAGGTTAGTGGTTAGGGTTAGGGTTAGGGTTAGGGTGAGGGTTAGGGTACGGGTTAGGGTACGGGTTAGGGTTAGGGTACGGGTTAGTGTTAGGGTTAGGGTTAGTGTTAGGGTACGGGTTAGGGTTAGGGTTAGGGTTAGGGTACGGTTTAGGGTTAGGTTACGGGTTAGGGTACGGGTTAGTGTGAGGGTTAGGTTTAGGGTACGGTTTAGGGTTAGGGTACTGGTTAGGGTTAGGGTTAGGGTACTGGTTAGGGTTAGGGTTAGGCTACGGGCTAGGGTCAGGTTTAGGGTTAGGGTTAGGGTACGGGTTAGGGTACGGGTTAGGGTTAGGGTTAGGGTACGGG
>JAVLSZ010000152.1:250000-262500 GCA_032313775.1 Urocyon cinereoargenteus | reverse complement strand
GGTACGGGTTAGAGTTAGGGTACGGGTTAGGGTTATGGTTAGAGTTAGGGTTAGCGTACGGGTTAGGGTTAGGGTTAGGGTTAGGGTTAGGGTACGGTTTAGGATTAGGGTTAGGGTTAGGGTTAGGGGTTAGGGGTTACTGTTAGGGTTATGGTTAGGGTTAGGGTTAGGGTACGGGTTAGGGTACGGGTTAGGGTTAGGGTTAGGTTTAGTGTTAGGGTACGGTTAGTGTTAGGGTTAGGGTTAGGGTACGGGTTAGGATTAGGGTTAGAGTTAGGGTTAGGGTTAGGGTTAGGGGTTAGGGGTTACGGTTAGGGTTAGTGTTACGGTTAGGTTTAGGGCACGGGTTAGGGTTAGGGTACCGGTTAGGTTTAGGGTACGGGTTAGGGTTAGGCTTAGCGTACGGGTTAGGTTTAGGGTTAGATGTTAGGGTTAGTTTTAGGGTTAGGGTACATGTTAGGGTTAGGGTACGTGTTAGGGTTAGGGTTAGGTTTAGGGTACGGGTTAGGGTTAGGGTACGGGTTAGGGTTAGGGTTAGGGTACGGGTTAGGGTTAGGGTTGGGGGTTAGGGTTAGGGTTAGGGTTAGGTTTAGGGTTAGGGTTAGGGTTAGGGTACGGGTTAGGGTTACTGTACGGGTTAGGTTTAGGATTAGGGTTAGGGTTAGCGTACGGTTTAGGGTTCGGGTTCGGGTTAGGGTTAAGGTACGGGTTAGGGTTAGGGTACGGGTTAGGTTACGGGTTAGGGTGAGGTTTAGGGTTAGGGTTAGGTTTAGGAAAGTGTTAGGGTTAGGGTTATGGTTAGGGTACGGGGTAGGGTTAGGGTACGGTGTAGCGTGAGGGTACGGGTTAAGGTACGGGTTAGGGTTAGGGTTAGGGTAAGGGTTAGGGTACGGGTTAGGGTTAGGGTTAGGGTTAGGGTTAGGGTTAGGGTACAGGTTAGGTTTAGGGTACGGGTTAGTGTACGTGTTAGGGTTAGGGTACAGGTTAGGGTTAGGGTACGGGTTAGGGTTAGGGATAGGGTACGGGTTAGGGTGAGGGTACGGGTTAGGGTTAGGGTACGTGTTAGGGTTAGGGTTAGGGGTTAGGGTTATGGATAGGGTTAGGGTACGGGTTAGGGATAGGGTTAGGGTACGGGTTAGGGTTAGTGTACGGGTTAGTGTTAGGGTTAGGGGTTAGGGGTTAGTGTTAGGGTAAGGGTTAGGGTTAGGGTTAGGCTACGGGTTAGGGTACAAGTTATGTTTAGGGTTAGGGTTGGGTAAGGTTTAGGGTTAGGGTTAGGGTTCGGGTTGGGGTTAGGGTTAGGGTACGTGTTAGGTTTAGATTTAGGGTTAGGGTAAGGGTTAGGGCACGGGTTAGTGTTAGGGTTAGGGTTAGGTGTAGGGTACGGGTTAGGTTTAGGGTTAGGGTAAGGGTTAGGGTTAGGGTACGGGTTACGGTATGGGTTAGGGTTAGGGTACGGGTTAGGGTACGGGTTAGGGTTAGGGTTAGGGTTAGGGTTAGGTTTAGGGCACGGGTTAGGGTTAGGGTACCGGTTAGGGTTAGGGTACGCGTTAGGGTTAGGCTTAGCGTACGGGTTAGGTTTATGGTTAGGGGTTAGGTTTAGGGTTAGGGTTAGGGTACGTGTTAGTGTTAGGGTACGGGTTTGTGTTAGGGTTAGGTTTAGGGTACGGGTTAGGGTTAGGGTACGGGTTAGGATTAGGGTTAGGGTACGGGTTAGGGTTAGGGTTTGGGGTTAGGGTTAGGGTTAGGGTACGGGTTAGGGTTAGTGTACGGGTTAGGGTTAGGGTTAGGGTTACGGTTAGCGTACAGGTAAGGGTTAGGTTTAGGGTTAGGGTACGGGTCAGGGTTAGGGTACGTGTTAGGGTTAGGTTTAGGAAAGATTTAGGGTTAGGGTTGGGGTACGGGTTAGGTTTAGGGTACGGGTTAGGGTTAGGGTTAGAGTTAGGGTTAGCGTACGTGTTAGGATTAGGGTTAGGGTTAGGGTTAGGGTTAGGGTACCGGTTAGGGTTAGGGTACGGGTTAGGGTTAGGTTTAGGGTTAGGGTTAGGGTTAGGTTTAGGAAAGGGTTAGTGTTAGGGTTAAGGTTAGGGTTAGGGTACAGGTTAAGGTTAGGTTTAGGTTACGGGTTAGGGTTAGGGTTAGGGTTAGGGTTAGGGTACGGGTTAGGGTTAGGGTTAGGGGTTACGGTTAGGGTTAAGGTTAGGGTTAGGGTTAGGGTACGGGTTAGGGTACGGGTTAGGGTTAGGGTACGGGTTAGGGTACGGGTTAGGGTACGTGTTAGGGATAGGGTTAGGGTTAGGGTTAGGGTTAGGGTACGGGTTAGGGTTAGGGTACGGGTTAGGGTTAGGGTTAGGGTTTAGGCTTAGGGTTAGGGTTAGGGTTAGGGTACGGGTTAGGGTTAGGGTACGGGTTAGGGTTAGGGATAGGGTACGGTTTAGGGTGAGGGTACGGGTTTGGGTTAGGGTTAGGGTACGTGTTAGGGTTAGGGAGAGGGGTTACGGTTAGGGTTAGGGTTAGGGTACGGGTACGGGTTAGGGTTAGGGTTAGGGTACGGGTTAGGGTTAGGGTACGGGTTAGGGTTAGGTTTAGGGTACAGGTTAGGTTTAGGGTTAGGGGTTAGGGTTAGGGTTAGGGTTAGGGTAGGGTTAGGGTACGGGTTAGGATTAGGGTACGGGTTACGGTTAGGGTTAGGGTTAGGGTTAGCGTAACGGTTAGGGTTAGGTTAGGGTTAGGGTTAGGTTTAGGGTTAGGGTACGGGTTAGGATTAGGGTACGGGTTAGGGTTAGGGTACGGGTTAGGGTTAGGGTTAGGTTTAGGGTTAGGGTTAGGTTTAGGAAAGGGTTAGAGTTAGGGTTAGGGTACGGGTTAGGGTTAGGTTTAGGGGTAGGGTTAGGGTTAGGGTACGGGTTAGGGTTAGGGTACGGTTTAGGGTTAGGGTACGTTTTAGGGTACGGGTTAGCGATAGGGTTAGGGTATGTGTTTGTTTAGGGTACGGTTTAGGGTTAGGGTTAGGGTATGGGTTAGGGTCAGGGTACGGGTTAGGGTACGGGTTAGGGTACTGGTTAGGTTTAGGGTACGCGTTAGGGTTAGGGTACGGGTTAGGGTTAGGGTACGGGTTAGGGTTAGGGTTAGGGTTAGGGTTAGTGTACGGGTTAGGGTATGGATTAGGGTTAGTGTACGGGTTAGGGTACGGGTTAGGGTATGGGTTAGGTTTAGGGTACGGGTTAGGGTTAGGGTACGGGTTAGGGTTAGCGTACGGGTTCGGGTTAGGGTACGGGTTAGGGTTAGGGTACGGGTTAGGTTTAGGGTTAGTGTACGGGTTAGGGTACGGGTTAGGGTTAGGGTTAGCGTACGGGTTAGGGTTAGGGTTAGGGGTTAGGGTACGGGTTAGTGTTAGGGTACGGGTTAGGGGTAGGGTACGGGTTAGTGTTAGGGTTAGGGTTAGGGTTAGGGTTAGGGTTAGGGTACGGGTTAGGGTTAGTGTACGGGTTAGGGTTAGGGTTACGTTTAGGGTACGGGTTAGGTTTAGGGTTAGGTTTAGGGTACGGGTTAGGGTTAGGGTTAGGGGTTAGGGTAGTGTACGGGTAAGGGTTAGGGTTAGGGTTAGGGTACGGATTAGGGTTAGGGTTAGGGTTAGTGTTAGGGTTAAAGTACGGCTTAGGGTTAGGGTTAGGGTTAGGGTTAGGGTTAGGGGTTAGGGGTTAGTGTTAGGCCAAGGGTTAGGGTTAGGGTTAGGGTTAGGGTTAGGGTTAGGGTACGGGTTAGGGTTAGGGTTAGGGTTAGGGTACGGGTTAGGGTTAGGGTTAGGGTTAGGGTTAGGGTACGGGTTAGGGTTAGGGTTAGGGTAAGGGTTAGGGTAAGGGTTAGGGGACGGGTTAGGGTTAGGGTACGGGTTAGGGTTAGGGTTATGGGTTAGGGGTTATTGTTAGGGTAAGGGTTAGGGTTAGGGTTAGGGTACGGGTTAGGGTTAGGGTTAGGGTTAGGGTACGGGTTAGGGTACGAGGTAGGGTTAGGGTTAGGGTTGGGTACGGTTTAGGTTTAGGTTTAGGTTTCAGGTTGGGGGTAGGGTTAGGGTACGGGTTAGTGTTACAGTTAGGGTTAGGGTAAAGGTTAGGGTACTGGTTAGGGTTAGAGTTAGGGTTAGGTTTAGGTTTAGGGTACGGGTTAGGGTTAGGGTTAGGGTAATTGTTAGGGTTAGGGTACGGGTTAGGTTATGGGTTAGGGTTAGGGTACAGGTTAGGGTACGGGTTAGGGTACGGGTTAGGGTTAGGGTTAGGGTTAGGGCACGGGGTAGGGTTAGGGTACCGGTTAGGGTTAGGGTACGGGATAGGGTTAGGCTTAGTGTACGGGTTAGGTTAATGGTTAGGGGTTAGGGTAGGTTTAGGGTTAGGGTACGGGTAAGTGTTAGGGTACGGGTTAGGGTGAGGGTTAGGTTTAGGGTACGGGTTAGGGTTAGGGTACGGGTTAGGATTAGGGTTAGGGTACGGGTTACGGTTAGGGTTTGGGGTTAGGGTTAGGGATAGGGTTAGGGTTAGGGTTAGGGTACGGGTTAGGGTTAGGGTACGGGTTAGGGTTAGGGTTAGGAAAGAGTTAGGGTTAGGGTTCGGGTACGGGTTAGGGTTAGGGTACGGGTTAGGGTTAGGGTTAGAGTTAGGGTTAGCGTACGGTTTAGGGTTAGGGTTAGGGTTAGGGTACGGGTTAGGGTTAGGGTACGGGTTAGTGTTAGGGTTAGGGTTAGGGTACGGGTTAGGGTTAGGTTTAGGGTTAGGGTTAGGGTACGTGTTAAAGTTAGGGTTAGTGTACGGGTTAGGGTACGGGTTAGGGTTAGGGTTATTGTACGGGTTAGGGTTAGGGTTAGGGTTAGGGTTAGGGGTTAGGGGTTACGGTTAGGGTTATGGTTAGGGTTAGGGTTAGGTACGGTTTAGGGTACGGGTTAGGGTTAGGGTACGGGTTAGGGTACGGGTTAGGTTTAGGGTTAGGGTTAGGGTTAGGGTACGGGTTAGGGTTAGGGTTAGGGTACGGGTTAGGTTTAGGGTTAGGTTTAGGGTACGGGTTAGGTTTAGGGTTAGGGTTAGGGTACGGGTAGGGTTAGGGTTAGGGGTTAGGGTTAGGGTTAGGATTAGGGTTAGGGTACAGGTTAGGGTTAGGTTTAGGGTAAGGGTTAGGGTACGGGTTAGGGTTAGGGTTACGGTTAGGGTTAGGGTTAGGGTACGGGTTAGGGAACGGGTTAGGTTTAGGGTTAGTGTTAGGGTACGGGTTAGTGTACGTGTTAGGGTTAGGGTACCGGTTAGGGTTAGGGTACGGGTTAGGGTTAGGGTTAGGGTACGTGTTAGGGTTAGTGTTAGGTGTTAGGGTTAGGGTTAAGGTTAGGGTACGGGTTAGGGTTAGGGTCCAGGTTAGGTTTAGGGTTAGGGTTAGGATTAGGTTTAGGGTACGGGTTAGGGTTAGGGTACGGTTTAAGGTTAGGGTTAGGGTACAGGTTAGGGTTAGAGTTAGGGTTAGGTTAAGGTTTAGGGTACGGGTTAGGTTTAGGGTTAGGGTTAGGGTTAGGTTTAGGGTACGGTTCAGGGTTAGGGATAGGGTAAGGTTTAGGGTTAGGGTTAGGGTTATTGTTAGGGTTAGGGCACGGTTTAGGGTTAGGGTACCGGTTAGGGTTAGGGTACGGGTTAGGGTTAGGCTTAGCGTACGGGTTAGGGTTAGGGTTAGGGGTTAGGGTTAGGGTTAGTGTTAGGGTATGGTTTAGTGTTAGGGTTAGGGTATGGGTTAGGGTTAGGGTTAGGTTTAGGGTACGGGTTAGGGTTAGGGTACGTGTTAGGATTAGGGTTAGGGTACGGGTCAGGGTTAGGGTTGGGAGTTAGGGTTAGGGTACGGGTTAGGGTTAGGGTACGGGTTAGGGTTAGGGTACGGGTTAGGGTTAGGTTTAGGTTTAGGGTACGGGTTAGGGTTAGGGTACGGGTTACGGTTAGGTTTAGGAAAGGGTTAGGGTTAGGGTAAGGGTACGGGTTAGGGTTAGGGTACGGGTTAGGGTTAGGGTTAGGGTTAGCGTACGGGTTAGGGTTAGTGTTAGGGTACGGGTAAGGTTTAGGGTTAGGGTTAGGGTTAGTGTACGGGTTAGGGTTAGGGTTAGGGATAGGGTACGGGTTAGGGTACGGGTTAGGGTTAGGGTTAGGGTACGGGTTAGGGTTAGGGTTAGGGTACGGGTTAGGGTTAGGGTTAGTGATAGTGTTAGTGTTAAAGTACGTGTTAGCGTTAGTGTTAGGGTTAGGGTTAGGGTTAGGGGTTAGGGGTTAGGGTTAGGGTTAGGGTACGGGTTAGGGTACGAGTTAGGGTTAGGGGAGGGTTAGGGTATGGGTTCGGGTTAGGGTTAGGGTACGGGTTAGGGTTAGGGTTAGGGGTTAGGGTTAGGGTTAGGGTTAGGGTATGGTTTAGTGTTAGGGTTAGGGTATGGGTTAGGGTTAGGGTTAGGTTTAGGGTACGGGTTAGGGTTAGGGTACGTGTTAGGATTAGGGTTAGGGTACGGGTCAGGGTTAGGGTTGGGGGTTAGGGTTAGGGTACGGGTTAGGGTTAGGGTACGGGTTAGGTTTAGGGTACGGGTTAGGGTTAGGTTTAGGTTTAGGGTACGGGTTAGGGTTAGGGTACGGGTTACGGTTAGGTTTAGGAAAGAGTTAGGGTTAGGGTAAGGGTACGGGTTAGGGTTAGGGTACGGGTTAGGGTTAGGGTTAGGGTTAGCGTACGGGTAAGGGTTAGGGTTAGGGTACGGGTAAGGTTTAGGGTTAGGGTTAGGGTTAGTGTACGGGTTAGGGTTAGGGTTAGGGTTAGGGTACGGGTTAGGGTACGGGTTAGGGTTAGGGTTAGGGTACGGGTTAGGGTTAGGGTTAGGGTACGGGTTAGGGTTAGGGTTAGTGATAGTGTTAGTGTTAAAGTACGTGTTAGCGTTAGTGTTAGGGTTAGGGTTAGGGTTAGGGGTTAGGGGTTAGGGTTAGGGTTAGGGTACGGGTTAGGGTACGAGTTAGGGTTAGGGTGAGGGTTAGGGTACGGGTTAGGGTTAGGGTAAGGGTTAGGGTACGGGTTAGGGTTAGGGTACGGGTTAGGGTTAGGGTTATGGGTTAGGGGTTATTGTTAGGGTAAGGGTTAGGGTTAGGGTTAGGGTACGGGTTAAGGTACGAGGTAGGGTTAGGGTTAGGGTTGGGTGGTTTAGGTTTAGGTTTAGGGTTCAGGTTGGGGGTAGGGTTAGGGTACGGGTTAGTGTTACAGTTAGGGTTAGGGTAAAGGTTAGGGTACTGGTTAGGGTTAGGGTTAGGGTTAGGTTTAGGTTTAGGGTACGGGTTAGGGTTAGGGTTAGGGTAATTGTTAGGGTTAGGGTACGGGTTAGGTTATGGGTTAGGGTTAGGGTACAGGTTAGGGTACGGGTTGGGGTACGGGTTAGGGTTAGGGTTAGGGTTAGGGCACTGGGTAGGGTTAGGGTACCGGTTAGGGTTAGGGTACGGGATAGGGTTAGGCTTAGTGTACGGGTTAGCTTAATGGTTAGGGGTTAGGGTAGGGTTAGGGTTAGGGTACGGGTAAGTGTTAGGGTACGGGTTAGGGTGAGGGTTAGCTTTAGGGTACGGGTTAGGGTTAGGGTACGGGTTAGGATTAGAGTTAGGGTACGGGTTACGGTTAGGGTTTGGGGTTACGGTTAGGGATAGGGTTAGGGTTAGGGTTAGGGTACGGGTTAGGGTTAGGGTACGGGTTAGGGTTAGGGTTAGGAAAGAGTTAGGGTTAGGGTTAGGGTACGGGTTAGGGTTAGGGTACGGGTTAGGGTTAGGGTTAGAGTTAGGGTTAGCGTACGGGTTAGGGTTAGGGTTAGGGTTAGGGTACGGTTTAGGGTTAGGGTACGGGTTAGGGTTAGGGTTAGGGTTAGGGTTTGGAAAGGGTTAGTGTTAGGGTTAGGGTTAGGGTTAGGGTACGTGTTAAGGTTAGGGTTAGGGTACGGGTTAGGGTACGGGTTAGGGTTAGGGTTATTGTACGGGTTAGGGTTAGGGTTAGGGTTAGGGGTTAGGGGTTACGGTTAGGGTTATGGTTAGGGTTAGGGTTATGTACGATTTAGGGTACGGGTTAGGGTTAGGGTTAGGTTTAGGGTACGGGTTAGGGTTAGGGTACGTGTTAGGATTAGGGTTAGGGTACGGGTCAGGGTTAGGGTTGGGGGTTAGGTTTAGGGTACGGGTTAGGGTTAGGGTACGGGTTACGGTTAGGTTTAGGAAAGGGTTAGGGTTAGGGTAAGGGTACGGGTTAGGGTTAGGTTTAGGGTTAGGGTTAGGTTGAGGGTACGGGTTAGGGTTAGGGTTAGGGTTAGCAAAGGGTTAGGGTTAGTTTTAGGGTTAGGGTTAGGGTTAGGGTTAGGTTACGGGTTAGGGTTAGGGTTAGGGTTAGGGTACGGGTTAAGGTTAGGGTTAGGGTACGGGTTAGGGTTAGGGTTAGGGTTAAGGTTAGGTACAGGGTACGGGTTAGGGTTAGGGTTAGGTTTAGGGGTTAGGGGTTAGTTTTAGGGTTAGGGTTAGGGTTAGGGTACGGGTTAGGGTTAGGGTACGGGTTAGGGTTAGGGTTAGGGTTAGGGTTAGGGTTAGTGTTAGGGTTAGCAAAGGGTTAGGGTTAGGGTTAGGGTTAGGGTACGGGTTAGGGTTAGGTTTAGGGTACGGGTTAGGGCTAGGGTTAGGGTTAGGCTTAGGTACAGGGTACGGGTTAGGGTTAGGGTTAGGTTTAGGGGTTAGGGGTTAGTTTTAGGGTTAGGGTTAGGGTTAGGGTACGGGTTAGGGTTAGGGTACGGGTTAGGGTTAGGGTTAGGGTTAGGGTTAGGGTTAGGGTTAGGGTACGGGTTAGGGTTAGGGTACTGGTTAGGGTTAGGGTTAGGGTTAGGGTTAGTTTTAAGTTTAGGAAAGGGTTAGGGTTAGAGTTAGGGTTAGGGTTTGGGTTAACGGTAGGGTTAGGGTACGGGTTAGGGTTAGGGTTAGTGTTAGGGTTAGGGTTAGGGTACGGGTTAGGGTTAGGGTTAGGGTACCGGTTAGGGTTAGGTTACGGGTTAGGGTTAGGGTAAGGATTAGGTTTAGGATTAGGGTTAGGTTACGGGTTAGGGTACGAGTTAGGGTTAGGGTTAGGGTTAGGGTTGGGGTTAGGTTTATGGTACGGGTTAGGGTTAGAGTTAGGGTTAGGGGAAGGTTGAGGGTACGGGTTAGGGTTAGGGTTAAGGTTAGGTTTAGGTTTAGGGTACGGTTTAGGGTTAGGGATAGGGTAAGGTTTAGGGTTAGGGTTAGGGTTAGTGTTAGGGTTAGGGCACGGTTTAGGGTTAGGGTACCGGTTAGGGTTAGGGTACGGGTTAGGGTTAGGCTTAGCGTACAGGTTAGGGTTAGGTTTAGGGGTTAGAGTTAGGTTTAGGGTAAGGGTACGGGTTAGGGTACGGGTTAGGGTATTGGTTAGAGTTAGGGTACGGGTTAGGGTTAGGGTACGGGTTAGGGTTAGGGTTAGGTTACGGGTTAGGTTTAGGTTACGGGTTAGGGTACGTGTTAGGGTTAGGGTACGGTTTAGGGTTAGGGTTAGGGGTTAGGGTTAGGGTTAGGGTTACGGTTAGGGTACGGGTTAGGTTTAGGGTTAGGGTTAGGGTTAGGGTACGGGTTAGGGTACGGGTTAGGGTTAGGGTACGGGTTAGGCTACGGGTTAGGTTTAGGGTACGGGTTAGGGTTAGGGTACGGGTTAGGGTTAGGGCACGGTTTAGGGTTAGGGTACGGGTTAGGGTTAGGGTTAGGGTTAGGGTTAGGGTACGGGTTAGGGTTAGGGTACGGGTTAGGGTTAGGGTTAGTGTACGGGTTAGGGTAAGGGTTAGGGGTTAGGGTTAGGGTTAGGGTTAGGGTACGGGTTAGGGGTAGGGTACGGGTTAGGGTTAGGGTTAGGGTTAGGGTTAGAGTTAGGGTTAGCGTACGGGTTAGGGTTAGGGTTAGGGTTAGGGTACGGGTTAGGGTTAGTGTACGGGTTAGGGTTAGGGTTAGGGTTAGGGTTAGGGTACGGGTTAGGGTTAGGGTTAGGGTTAGGGTACGGGTTAGGGTTAGGGTTAGGGGTTAGGGTAGTGTACGGGTTAGGGTTAGAGTTAGGGTTAGGGTACGGATTAGGGTTAGGGTTAGGGTTAGTGTTAGGGTTAAAGTACGGGTTAGGGTTAGTGTTAGGGTTAGGGTTAGGGGTTAGGGGTTAGTGTTAGGGTAAGGGTTAGGGTTAGGGTTAGGGTACGGGTTAGGGTACGAGTTAGGGTTAGGGTTAGGGTTGGGTACAGTTTAGGGTTAGGGTTAGGGTTCGGGTTGGGGTTAGCATTAGGGTACCGGTTAGGGTTAGAGTTAGGGTTAGGGTAAGGGTTAGGGTACAAGTTAGGGTTAGGGTTAGGGTTAGGGTTAGGTTTAGGGTACGGGTTAGGGTTAGGGTTAGGGTTAGGGTTAGGGTTAGGTTTAGTGTACGGGTTTGGGTTAGGGTTAGGGTAAGGGTTAGGGTTAAGGTACGGGTTAGGGTACTGGTTAGGGTTAGGGTACGGGTTAGGGTACGGGTTAGGGTTAGGGTTAGGGTTAGGGTTATGGTGAGGGCACGGTTTAGGGTTAGGGTACCGGTTAGGTTTAGGGTACGGGTTAGGGTTAGGCTTAGCGTACGGGTTAGGGTTAGGGTTAGGGGTTAGTGTTAGGGTTAGGGTTAGGGTACGGGTTAGTGTTAGGGTACGGGTTAGGGTTAGGGTTAGGTTTAGGGTACGGGTTAGGGTTAGGGTACGGGTTAGGATTAGGGTTAGGGTACGGGTTAGGGTTAGGGTTTGGGGTTAGGGTTAGGGTTAGGGTTAGGTTTAGGTTTAGGGTACGGGTTAGGGTTAGTGTACGGGTTAGGGTTAGGGTTAGGGTTACGGTTAGCCTACGGGTTAGGGTTAGGGTTAGGGTTAGGTTTAGGGTACGGGTTAGGGTTAGGGTACGGATTAGATTTAGGGTAGGTAAGGGTTAGGGTTAGGGTTAGGGTATGGGTTAGGGTTAGGGTACGGTTTAGGGTTAGGGTTAGAGTTGGGGTTAGGGTTAGGAAAGGGTTAGTGTTAGGGTTAGGGTAGGGTTAGGGTACGGGTTAAGGTTAGGGTTAGGGTACGGGTTAGGGTTAGGGTTTGGATTAGGGTTAGGGTACGGGTTAGGGTTAGGGTTAGGAAAGGGTTAGTGTTAGGGTTAGGGTAGGGTTAGGGTACGGGTTAAAGTTAGGGTTAGGGTACGGGTTAGGGTTAGGGTTTGGGTTAGGGTTAGGGTACGGGATAGGGTTAGGTTTAGGGTTAGGGTTAGGGGTTAGGGCTTACGGTTAGGGTTATGGTTAGGGTTAGGGTTAGGGTACGGGTTAGGGTACGGGTTAGGGTTAGGGTTAGGTTTAGTGTTAGGGTACGGGTTAGTGTTAGCGTTAGAGTTAGGTTTAGGGTTAGAGTTAGGGTACGGGTTAGGGTACGCGTTAGGGTTAGGGTACGGGTTAGGGTTAGGGTTAGGTTTAGGTTTAGGAAAGGGTTAGGTTTAGGGTTAGGGTACGGGTTAGGGTTAGGTTTAGGGTTAGGGTAAGGGTATGGGTTAGGGTTAAGGTACGGGTTAGGGTTAGGGTACGGGTTAGGGTTAGGGTATGGGTTAGGGTTCGGGTTAGGGTACGGGTTAGGTTTAGGTGTTAGTTAGGGTTAAGGTTAGGGTTAGGGTACGGGTTAGGGTTAGGTTTAGGGTTAGTGGTAGGGTAGGTAGCGTACAGGTTAGGGTTAGGGTTTGGGTTAGGGTTAGGGTACGGTTTAGGGTTAGGGTACGGGTTAGGGGTAGGGTTAGGGTTAGGGTTAGGGTTAGCAAAGGGTTAGGGTTAGGGTTAGGGTTAGGGTACGGTTTAGGGTTAGGTTAAGGGTACGGGTTAGGGATAGGGATAGGGTTAAGTTTAGGGTTAGGGTACGGGTTAGGGTTAGGGTTATTGTTAGGGGTTAGGGATTAGTTTTAGGGTTAGGGTTAGTGTTGGGGTACGGGTTAGGGTTAGGGTACGGTTTAGGGTTAGATTTAGGGATAGGGTTAGTGTACGGGTTAGGGTTAAGGTACGGGTTAGTGTTAGGGTTTGTGTTAGGGTACGGTTTAGGGTTAGGGTTAGGGTATGGGTTAGGATTAGGGTTGAGTTAGGGTTAGGGTTAGGGTACAGGTTAGGGTTAGGGTACGGGTTAGGGTACGGGTTAGGGTACGGGTTAGGGTTAGGGTACGGGTTAGGGTTAGGGTTAGGGTACCGGTTAGGGTTAGGGTTAGGGTTAGTGTTAGTGTTAAAGTACGGGTTAGGGTTAGGGTTAGGGTTAGGGTTAGGGTTAGGGGTTAGGGGTTAGGCCTAGTTTAGGGTTAGGTTTAGGGTAAGGGTTAGGGTACGGGTTAGGTTTAGAGTTAGGGTTAGGGTTAGGGTACGGGTTAGGGTACGGGTTAGGGTTAGGGTACGGGTTAGGGTACGTGTTAGGGTTAGAGTACCGGTTA
>JAVLSZ010000152.1:235000-245000 GCA_032313775.1 Urocyon cinereoargenteus | reverse complement strand
CAGGTTAGGGTTAGGTTTAGGGTAAGGGTTAGTGTACGGGTTAGGGTTAGGTTTACGGTTAGGGTTAGGGTTAGGGTACGGGTTAGGGAACGGGTTAGGTTTAGGGTTAGTGTTAGGGTACGGGTTAGTGTACGTGTTAGGGTTAGGGTACCGGTTAGGGTTAGGGTACGGGTTAGGGTTAGGGTTAGGGTACGTGTTAGGGTTAGTGTTAGGTGTTAGGGTTAGGATTAAGGTTAGGGTACGGGTTAGGGTTAGGGTCCAGGTTAGGTTTAGGGTTAGGGTTAGGATTAGGTTTAGGGTACGTGTTAGGGTTAGGGTACGGTTTAAGGTTAGGGTTAGGGTACAGGTTAGGGGTAGAGTTAGGGTTAGGGTAAGGTTTAGGGTACGGGTTAGGTTTAGGGTTAGGGTTAGGGTTAGGTTTAGGGTACGGTTTAGGGTTAGGGATAGGGTAAGGTTTAGGGTTAGGGTTAGGGTTAGTGTTAGGGTTAGGGCACGGTTTAGGGTTAGGGTACCGGTTAGGGTTAGGGTACGGGTTATGGTTAGGCTTAGCGTACGGGTTAGGGTTTGGGTTAGGGGTTAGGGTTAGGGTTAGGGTTAGGGTATGGTTTAGTGTTAGGGTTAGGGTATGGGTTAGGGTTAGGGTTAGGTTTAGGGTACGGGTTAGGGTTAGGGTACGTGTTAGGATTAGGTTTAGGGTACGGGACAGGGTTAGGGTTGGGGGTTAGGGGTTAAGTGTTAGGGTTAGGGTTAGGATTAGGGTTAGGGTACGGGTTAGGGTAAGGGTTAGTGTTAGGGTTAGGATTAGGGTTAGGGTACAGGTTAGGGTTAGGTTTAGGGTAAGGGTTAGGGTACGGGTTAGGGTTAGGGTTACGGTTAGGGTTAGGGTTAGGGTACGGGTTAGGGTACGGGTTAGGTTTAGGGTTAGGGTTAGGGTACGGGTTAGTGTACGTGTTAGGGTTAGGGTACCGGTTAGGGTTAGGGTACGGGTTAGGGTTAGGGTTAGGGTACCTGTTAGGGTTAGTGTTAGGTGTTAGGGTTAGGGTTAGGGTTAGGGTACGGGTTAGGGTTAGGGTCCAGGTTAGGGTTAGGGTTAGGATTAGGATTAGGTTTAGGGTACGGGTTAGGGTTAGGGTACGGATTAGGGTTAGGGTTAGGGTACGGGTTAGGGTTAGGGTTAGGGGTTAGGGTTAGGATTAGGGTTAGGGTTAGGGTACGGGTTAGGGTTAGGGTACGGGTTAGGGTTAGGGTTAGGGTTAGGGTTAGGTTTTAGGTTAGGAAAGGGTTAGGGTTAGGGTTAGGGTTAGGGTTAGGGTATGGGTTAACGGTAGGGTTAGGGTACGGGTTAGGGTTACGGTTAGTGTCAAGGTTAGGGTTAGGGTACGGGTTAGGGTTAGGGTTAGGGTACCGGTTAGGGTACGGGTTAGGGTTAGGGTTTGGGTGCGGATTAGGTTTAGGATTAGGGTTAGGTTACGGGTTAGGGTACGATTTAGGGTTAGGGTTAGGGTTCGGGTTGGGGTTAGGTTTAGGGTACGGGTTAGGGTTAGAGTTAGGGTTAGGGTAAGGTTTAGGGTACGGGTTAGGGTTAGGGTTAGGGTTAGGGTTAGGTTTAGGGTACGGTTTAGGGTTAGGGTTAGGGTAAGTTTTAGGGTTCGGGTTAGGGTTAGTGTTAGGGTTAGGGCACGGTTTAGGGTTAGGGTACCGGTTAGGTTTAGGATACGGGTTAGGGTTAGGCTTAGCGTACGGGTTAGGGTTAGGGTTAGGGGTTAGGGTTAGGGTTAGGGTACGGGTTAGGGTTAGGGTTAGGGTATGGGTTAGGGTTAGGGTTAGGTTTAGGGTACGGGTTAGGGTTAAGGTACGGGTTGGGATTAGGGTTAGGGTACGGGTCAGGGTTAGGGTTGGGGGTTAGGGTTAGGGTAAGGGTTAGGGTTAGGGTAAGGGTTAGGGTTAGGTTACGGGTTAGGGTTAGGGTTAGGTTTAGGGTTAGCGTACGGGTTAGGGTTAGGTTTAGGGTTAGGGTACGGGTTAGGGTTAGGGTACGGGTTAGGGTTAGGGATAGGAAAGGGTTAGGGTTAGGGTAAGGGTACGGGTTAGGTTTAGGGTACGGGTTAGGGTTAGGGTTAGGGTTAGGGTTAGGGTTAGCGTACGGGTTAGGTTTAGGGTTAGGGTACGGGTTAGGTTTAGGGTTAGGGTTATGGTTAGGGTACGGGTTAGGGTTAGGGTTAGGGTTAGGGTACGGGTTAGGGTTAGGGTTAGTGTTAGTGTTAGGGTTAAAGTACGTGTTAGGGTTAGTGTAGGGTTAGGGTTAGGGTTAGGGGTTAGGGGTTAGGGTTAGGGTTAGGGTTAGGGTATGGGTTAGGGTACGAGTTAGGGTTAGGGTGAGGTTTAGGGTACGGGTTAGGGTTAGGGTTAGGGTTAGGAAAGGGTTAGGGTTAGGGTTAGGGTACGGGTACGGGTTAGGTTTAGGGTTAGGGTTAGGGTTAGGTTACGGGTTAGGGTTAGGGTTAGGGTTAGGGTTAAGGTACGGGTTAGGGTTAGGGTTAAGGTTAGGGTTAGTGTTAGGTGTTAGGGTTAGGGTTAGGGTCAGGGTACGGGTTAGGGTTAGGGTACGGGTTAGGGTTAGGGTTAGGGATGGGTTAGGGTTTGGAAAGGGTTAGTGTTAGGGTTAGGGTTAGGGTTAGGGTACGTGTTAAGGTTAGGGTTAGGGTACGGGTTAGGGTACGGGTTAGGGTTAGGGTTATTGTACGGGTTAGGGTTATTGTTAGGGTTAGGGTTAGGGGTTAGGGGTGACGGTTAGGGTTATGGTTAGGGTTAGGGTTAGGGTACGGTTTAGGGTACGGGTTAGGGTGAGGGTACGGGTTAGGGTACGGGTTAGGGTTAGGGTTAGGGTTAGGGTTAGGGTACAGGTTAGTGTTAGGGTTAGGGTACGGGTTAGGGTTAATGTTAGGTTTAGGGTACGGGTTAGGGTTAGGGTTAGGGTTAGGGTTAGGGTTAGGGTACGGGTAGGGTTAGGGTTAGGGGTTAGGGTTAGGGTTAGGATTAGGGTTAGGGTACAGGTTAGGGTTAGGTTTAGGGTAAGGGTTTGGGTACGGGTTAGGGTTAGGGTTACGGTTAGGGTTAGGGTTAGGGTACGGGTTAGGGAACGGGTTAGGTTTAGGGTTAGTGTTAGGGTACGGGTTAGTGTACGTGTTAGGGTTAGGGTACCGGTTAGGGTTAGGGTACGGGTTAGGGTTAGGGTTAGGGTACGTGTTAGGGTTAGTGTTAGGTGTTAGGGTTAGGGTTAAGGTTAGGGTACGGGTTAGGGTTAGGGTCCAGGTTAGGTTTAGGGTTAGGGTTAGGATTAGGTTTAGGGTACGGGTTAGGGTTAGGGTACGGTTTAAGGTTAGGGTTAGGGTACAGGTTAGGGTTAGAGTTAGGGTTAGGGTAAGGTTTAGGGTACGGGTTAGGTTTAGGGTTAGGTTTAGGGTTAGGGTTAGGGTAAGGTTTAGGGTTAGGGTTAGGGTTAGTGTTAGGGTTAGGGCACGGTTTAGGGTTAGGGTACCGGTTAGGGTTAGGGTACGGGTTAGGTTTAGGCTTAGCGTACGGGTTAGGGTTAGGGTTAGGGGTTAGGGTTAGGGTTAGGGTTAGGGTATGGTTTAGTGTTAGGGTTAGGGTATGGGTTAGGGTTAGGGTTAGGTTTAGGGTACGGGTTAGGGTTAGGGTACGTGTTAGGATTAGGGTTAGGGTACGGGTCAGGGTTAGGGTTGGGGGTTAGGGTTAGGGTACTGGTTAGGGTTAGGGTACGGGTTAGGGTTAGGGTACGGGTTAGGGTTAGGTTTAGGTTTAGGGTACGGGTTAGGGTTAGGGTACGGGTTACGGTTAGGTTTAGGAAAGGGTTAGGGTTAGGGTAAGGGTACGGGTTAGGGTTAGGGTACGGGTTAGGTTTAGGGTTAGGGTTAGCGTACGGGTTAGGGTTAGGGTTAGGGTACGGGTAAGGTTAGGGTTAGGGTTAGGGTTAGTGTACGGGTTAGGGTTAGGGTTAGGGTTAGGGTACGGGTTAGGGTACGGGTTAGGGTTAGGGTTAGGGTACGGGTTAGGGTTAGGGTTAGGGTACTGGTTAGGGTTAGGGTTAGTGATAGTGTTAGTGTTAAAGTACTTGTTAGCGTTAGTGTTAGGGTTAGGGTTAGGGTTAGGGGTTAGGGGTTAGGGTTAGGGTTAGGGTACGGGTTAGGGTACGAGTTAGGGTTAGGGTGAGGGTTAGGTTATGGGTTAGGGTTAGGGTTAGGGTACGGGTTAGGGTTAGGGTTAGGGTAAGGGTTAGGGTAAGGGTTAGGGTTAGGGTACGGGTTAGGGTACGGGTTAGGGTACGGGTTAGGTTTAGAGTTAGGTTTAGGGTACGGGTTAGGTTTAGGGTACAGGTTAGGGTTAGGGTACGGGTTAGGGTTAGGGTACGGGTTAGGTTTAGGGTACAGGTTAGGTTTAGGGTACGGGTTAGTGTACGTGTTATGGTTAGGGTACGGGTTAGGGTTAGGGTTAGGGGTTAGGGTTAGGGTTAGGGTTAGGGTTAGGGTTAGGGTACGGGTTAGGCTTAGGGTACGAGTTAGGGTTAGGGATAGGGTACGGGTTAGGGTGAGGGTACGGTTAGGGTTAGGGTTAGGGTACGTGTTAGGGTTAGGGTTAGGGGTTAGGGTTACGGTTAGGGTTAGATACGGGTTAGGGTACGGGTTAGGGTTAGGGTACGGGTTAGGGTTAGGGTACGGGTTAGGGTTAGGGTTATGGGTTAGGGGTTATTGTTAGGGTAAGGGTTAGGGTTAGGGTTAGGGTACGGGTTAGGGTACGAGTTAGGGTTAGGGTTAGGGTTGGGTACGGTTTAGGTTTAGGGTTAGGGTTCAGGTTGGGGTTAGGGTTAGGGTACGGGTTAGGGTTACAGTTAGGGTTAGGGTAAAGTTTAGGGTACGGGTTAGGGTTAGGGTTAGGGTTAGGTTTAGGTTTAGGGTACGGGTTAGGGTCAGGGTTAGGGTAATTGTTAGGGTTAGGGTACGGGTTACGGTTAGGTTTAGGAAAGGGTTAGGGTTAGGGTAAGGGTACGGGTTAGGGTTAGGGTACGGGTAAGGCTTAGGGTTAGGGTTAGGGTTAGTGTACGGGTTAGGGTTAGGGTTAGGGTTAGGGTACGGGTTAGGGTACGGGTTAGGTTTAGGTTTAGGGTACGGGTTAGGGTTAGGGTTAGGGTAATTGTTAGGGTTAGGGTACGGGTTAGGGTACGGGTTAGGGTTAGGGTTAGGGTACGGGTTAGGGTTAGGGTTAGGGTACGGGTTAGGGTTAGGGTTAGTGATAGTGTTAGTGTTAAAGTACGTGTTAGCGTTAGTGTTAGGGTTAGGGTTAGGGTTAGGGGTTAGGGGTTAGGGTTAGGGTTAGGGTACGGGTTAGGGTACGAGTTAGGGTTAGGGTGAGTGTTAGGGTACGGGTTAGGGTTAGGGTTAGGGTTAGGGTACGGGTTAGGGTTAGGGTTAGGGTAAGGGTTAGGGTAAGGGTTAGGGTACGGGTTAGGGTTAGGGTACGGGTTAGGGTACGGGTTATGGGTTAGGGGTTATTGTTAGGGTAAGGGTTAGGGTTAGGGTTAGGGTACGGGTTAGGGTACGAGGTAGGGTTAGGGTTAGGGTTGGGTACGGTTTAGGTTTAGGTTTAGGGTTCAGGTTGGGGGTAGGGTTAGGGTACGGGTTAGTGTTACAGTTAGGGTTAGGGTAAAGGTTAGGGTACTGGTTAGGGTTAGGGTTAGGGTTAGGTTTAGGTTTAGGGTACGGGTTAGGGTTAGGGTTAGGGTAATTGTTAGGGTTAGGGTACGGGTTAGGTTATGGGTTAGGGTTAGGGTACAGGTTAGGGTACGGGTTAGGGTACGGGTTAGGGTTAGGGTTAGGGTTAGGGCACGGGGTAGGGTTAGGCTTAGTGTACGGGTTAGGTTAATGGTTAGGGGTTAGGGTAGGGTTAGGGTTAGGGTACGGGTAAGTGTTAGGGTACAGGTTAGGGTGAGGGTTAGGTTTAGGGGTTAGGGGTTAGGGTTAGGGTTAGGTTACGGGTTAGGATTAGGGTTAGGGTACGGGTTACGGTTAGGGTTTGGGGTTAGGGTTAGGGATAGGGTTAGGTTTAGGGTTAGGGTACGGGTTAGGGTTAGGGTACGGGTTAGGGTTAGGGTTAGGAAAGAGTTAGGGTTAGGGTTAGGTTACGGGTTAGGTTTAGGGTACAGGTTAGGGTTAGGGTTAGAGTTAGGGTTAGCGTACGGGTTAGGGTTAGGGTTAGGGTTAGGGTACGGGTTAGGGTTAGGGTACGGGTTAGGGTTAGGGTTAGGGATGGGTTAGGGTTTGGAAAGGGTTAGTGTTAGGGTTAGGGTTAGGGTTAGGGTACGTGTTAAGTTTAGGGTTAGGGTACGGGTTAGGGTACGGGTTAGGGTTAGGGTTATTGTACGGGTTAGGGTTAGGGTTAGGGTTAGGGTTAGGGGTTAGGGGTTACGGTTAGGGTTATGGTTAGGGTTAGGGTTAGGGTACGGTTTAGGGTACGGGTTAGGGTGAGGGTACGGGTTAGGGTACGGGTTAGGGTTAGGGTTAGGGTTAGGGTTGGGGTACGGGTTAGGGTTAGGGTTAGGGTATGGGTTAGGGTTAGGGTTAGGTTTAGGGTACGGGTTAGGGTTAGGGTTAGGGTTAGGGTACGGGTAGGGTTAGGGTTAGGGGTTAGGGTTAGGGTTAGGATTAGGGTTAGGGTACAGGTTAGGGTTAGGTTTAGGGTAAGGTTTAGGGTACGGGTTAGGGTTAGGGTTACGGTTAGGGTTAGGGTTAGGGTACGGGTTAGGGAACGGGTTAGGTTTAGGGTTAGTGTTAGGGTACGGGTTAATGTATGTGTTAGGGTTAGGGTACCGGTTAGGGTTAGGGTACGGGTTAGGGTTAGGGTTAGGGTACGTGTTAGGGTTAGTGTTAGGTGTTAGGGTTAGGGTTAAGGTTAGGGTACGGGTTAGGGTTAGGGTCCAGGTTAGGTTTAGGGTTAGGGTTAGGATTAGGTTTAGGGTACGGGTTAGGGTTAGGGTACGGTTTAAGGTTAGGGTTAGGGTACAGGTTAGGGTTAGAGTTAGGGTTAGGGTAAGGTTTAGGGTACGGGTTAGGTTTAGGGTTAGGGTTAGGGTTAGGTTTAGGGTACGGTTTAGGGTTAGGGATAGGGTAAGGTTTAGGGTTAGGGTTAGGGTTAGTGTTAGGGTTAGGGCACGGTTTAGGGTTAGGGTACCGGTTAGGGTTAGGGTACGGGTTAGGGTTAGGCTTAGCGTACGGGTTAGGGTTAGGGTTAGGGGTTAGGGTTAGGGTTAGTGTTAGGGGATGGTTTAGTGTTAGGGTTAGGGTATGGGTTAGGGTTAGGGTTAGGTTTAGGGTACGGGTTAGGGTTAGGGTACGTGTTAGGATTAGGGTTAGGGTACGGGTCAGGGTTAGGGTTGGGGGTTAGGGTTAGGGTACGGGTTAGGGTTAGGGTACGGGTTAGGGTTAGGGTACGGGTTAGGGTTAGGTTTAGGTTTAGGGTACGGGTTAGGGTTAGGGTACGGGTTACGGTTAGGTTTAGCTAAGGGTTAGGGTTAGGGTAAGGGTACGGGTTAGGGTTAGGGTACGGGTTAGGTTTAGGGTTAGGGTTAGCGTACGGGTTAGGGTTAGGGTTAGGGTACGGGTAAGGTTTAGGGTTAGGGTTAGGGTTAGTGTACGGGTTAGGGTTAGGGTTAGGGTTAGGGTACGGGTTAGGGTACGGGTTAGGGTTAGGGTTAGGGTACGGGTTAGGGTTAGGGTTAGGGTACGGGTTAGGGTTAGGGTTAGTGATAGTGTTAGTGTTAAAGTACTTGTTAGCGTTAGTGTTAGGGTTAGGGTTAGGGTTAGGGGTTAGGGGTTAGGGTTAGGGTTAGCGTACGGGTTAGGGTACGAGTTAGGGTTAGGGTGAGGGTTAGGGTATGGGTTAGCGTTAGGGTTAGGGTACGGGTTAGGGTTAGGGTTAGGGTAAGTGTTAGGGTAAGGGTTAGGGTTAGGGTACGGGTTAGGGTACGGGTTAGGGTACGGGTTAGGTTTAGAGTTAGGGTTAGGCTACGGGTTAGGGTTAGGGTACAGGTTAGGGTTAGGGTACGGGTTAGGGTTAGGGTTAGGGTTAGGTTTAGGGTACAGGTTAGGTTTAGGGTACGGGTTAGTGTACGTGTTATGGTTAGGGTACGGGTTAGGGTTAGGTTTAGGGGTTAGGGTTAGGGTTAGGGTTAGGGTTAGGGTTAGGGTTAGGGTACGGGTTAGGGTTAGGGTACGAGTTAGGGTTAGGGATAGGGTACGGGTTAGGGTGAGGGTACGGTTAGGGTTAGGGTTAGGGTACGTGTTAGGGTTAGGGTTAGGGGTTAGGGTTAGGGTTAGGGTTAGATACGGGTTAGGGTACGGGTAAGGGTTAGGGTACGGGTTAGGGTTAGGGTACGGGTTAGGGTTAGGGTTATGGGTTAGGGGTTATTGTTAGGGTAAGGGTTAGGGTTAGGGTTAGGGTACGGGTTAGGGTACGAGTTAGGGTTAGGGTTAGGGTTGGGTACGGTTTAGGTTTAGGGTTAGGGTTCAGGTTGGGGTTAGGGTTAGGGTACGGGTTAGGGTTACAGTTAGGGTTAGGGTAAAGGTTAGGGTACGGGTTAGGGTTAGGGTTAGGGTTAGGTTTAGGTTACGGTACGGGTTAGGGTTAGGGTTAGGGTTAGGGTACGGGTAGGGTTAGGGTTAGGGGTTAGGGTTAGGGTTAGGATTAGGGTTAGGGTACAGGTTAGGGTTAGGTTTAGGGTAAGGGTTAGGGTACGGGTTAGGGTTAGGGTTACGGTTAGGGTTAGGGTTAGGGTATGGGTTAGGGAACGGGTTAGGTTTAGGGTTAGTGTTAGGGTACGGGTTAGTGTACGTGTTAGGGTTAGGGTACCGGTTAGGGTTAGGGTACGGGTTAGGGTTAGGGTTAGGGTATGTGTTAGGGTTAGTGTTAGGTGTTAGGGTTAGGGTTAAGGTTAGGGTACGGGTTAGGGTTAGGGTCCAGGTTAGGTTTAGGGTTAGGGTTAGGATTAGGTTTAGGGTACGGGTTAGGGTTAGGGTACGGTTTAAGGTTAGGGTTAGGGTACAGGTTAGGGTTAGAGTTAGGGTTAGGGTAAGGTTTAGGGTACGGGTTAGGTTTAGGGTTAGGGTTAGGGTTAGGTTTAGGGTACGGTTTAGGGTTAGGGATAGGGTAAGGTTTAGGGTTAGGGTTAGGGTTAGTGTTAGGGTTAGGGCACGGTTTAGGGTTAGGGTACCGGTTAGGATTAGGGTACGGGTTAGGGTTAGGCTTAGCGTACGGGTTAGGGTTAGGGTTAGGGGTTAGGGTTAGGGTTAGTGTTAGGGGATGGTTTAGTGTTAGGGTTAGGGTATGGGTTAGGGTTAGGGTTAGGTTTAGGGTACGGTTTAGGGTTAGGGTACGTGTTAGGATTAGGGTTAGGGTACGGGTCAGGGTTAGGGTTGGGGGTTAGGGTTAGGGTACGGGTTAGGGTTAGGGTACGGGTTAGGGTTAGGGTACGGGTTAGGGTTAGGGTTAGGTTTAGGGTACGGGTTAGGGTTAGGGTACGGGTTACGGTTAGGTTTAGCTAAGGGTTAGGGTTAGGGTAAGGGTACGGGTTAGGGTTAGGGTACGGGTTAGGTTTAGGGTTAGGGTTAGCGTACGGGTTAGGGTTAGGGTTAGAGTACGGGTAAGGTTTAGGGTTAGGGTTAGGGTTAGTGTACGGGTTGGGGTTAGGGTTAGGGTTAGGGTACGGGTTAGGGTTAGGGTTAGTGATAGTGTTAGTGTTAAAGTACTTGTTAGCGTTAGTGTTAGGGTTAGGGTTAGGGTTAGGGGTTAGGGGTTAAGGTTAGGGTTAGGGTACGGGTTAGGGTACGAGTTAGGGTTAGGGTGAGGGTTAGGGTATGGGTTAGGGTTAGGGTTAGGGTACGGGTTAGGGTTAGGGTTAGGGTAAGTGTTAGGGTAAGGGTTAGGGTTAGGG
>JAVLSZ010000152.1:225000-230000 GCA_032313775.1 Urocyon cinereoargenteus | reverse complement strand
GTTAGGGTTAGGGTTATTGTACGGGTTAGGGTTAGGGTTAGGGTTAGGGGAAGGTTTAGGGTACGGGTTAGGGTTAGGGTTAGGGTTAGGGTTAGGTTTAGGGTACGGTTTAGGGTTAGGGATAGGGTAAGGTTTAGGGTTAGGGTTAGGGTTAGTGTTAGGGTTAGGGCACGGTTTAGGGTTAGGGTACCGGTTAGGGTTAGGGTATGGGTTAGGGTTAGGCTTAGCGTACAGGTTAGGGTTAGGTTTAGGGGTTAGGGTTAGGTTTAGGGTAAGGGAACGGGTTAGGGTACGGGTTAGGGTATTGGTTAGATTTAGGGTAAGGGTTAGGGTTAGGGTACGGGTTAGGGTTAGGGTTAGGTTACGGGTTAGGGTACGGGTTAGGGTTAGGGTACGGGTTAGGGTACGGGTTAGGTTTAGGGTACGGGTTAGGGTTAGGGTACGGGTTAGGGTTAGGGCACGGGTTAGGATTAGGGTACGGGTTAGGGTTAGGGTTAGGGTTAGGTTTAGGGTACGGGTTAGGGTTAGGTTACGGGTTAGGGTTAGGGTTAGTGTACGGGTTAGGGTAAGGGTTAGGGGTTAGGGTTAGAGTTAGGGTTAGGGTACGGGTTAGGGGTAGGGTACGGGTTAGGGTTAGGGTTAGGGTTAGGGTAAGAGTTAGGGTTAGCGTACGGGTTAGGGTTAGGGTTAGGGTTAGGGTACGGGTTAGGGTTAGTGTACGGGTTAGGGTTAGGGTTAGGGTTAGGGTTAGGGTACGGGTTAGGGTTAGGGTTAGGGTTAGGGTACGGGTTAGGGTTAGGGTTAGGGGTTAGGGTAGTGTACGGGTTAGGGTTAGGGTTAGGGTTAGGGTACGGATTAGGTTTAGGGTTAGGGTTAGTGTTAGGGTTAAAGTACGGTTTAGGGTTAGTGTTAGAGTTAGGGTTAGGGTTAGGGGTTAGGGGTTAGTGTTAGGGTAAGGGTTAGGGTTAGGGTTAGGGTACGGGTTAGGGTACGAGTTAGGGTTAGGGTTAGGGTTGGGTACAGTTTAGGGTTAGGGTTAGGGTTAGGGTTAGGTTTAGGGTACGGGTTAGGGTTAGGGTTAGGGTTAGGGTTAGGTTTAGTGTACGGGTTAGGGTTAGGGTTAGGGTAAGTGTTAGGGGTAAGGTACGGGTTAGGGTACTGGTTAGGGTTAGGATACGGGTTAGGGTACGGGTTAGGGTTAGGGTTAGTGTTAGGGTTAGGGTTAGGGCACGGTTTAGGGTTAGGGTACCGGTTAGGTTTAGGGTACGGGTTAGGGTTAGGCTTAGCGTACGGGTTAGGGTTAGGGTTAGGGGTTAGTGTTAGGGTTAGGGTTAGGGTACGGGTTAGTGTTAGGGTACGGGTTAGGGTTAGGGTTAGGTTTAGGGTACGGGTTAGGGTTAGGGTACGGGTTAGTATTAGGGTTAGGGTACGGGTTAGGGTTAGGGTTTGGGGTTAGGGTTAGGATTAGGGTTAGGTTTAGGTTTAGGGTGCGGGTTAGGGTTAGTGTACGGGTTAGGGTTAGGGTTAGGGTTACGGTTAGCGTACGGGTTAGGGTTAGGGTTAGGGTTAGGTTTAGGGTACGGGTTAGGGTTAGGGTACGGATTAGGGTTAGGGTAGGAAAGGGTTAGGGTTAGGGTTAGGGTATGGGTTAGGGTTAGGGTACGGGTTAGGGTTAGGGTTAGAGTTGGGGTTAGGGTTAGGAAAGGGTTAGTGTTAGGGTTAGGGTAGGGTTAGGGTACGGGTTAAGGTCAGGGTTAGGGTACGGGTTAGGTTTAGGGTTTGGGTTAGGGTTAGGGTACGGGTTAGGGTTAGGAAAGGGTTAGTGTTAGGGTTAGGGTAGGGTTAGGGTACGGGTTAAAGTTAGGGTTAGGGTACGGGTTAGGGTAAAGGTTTGGGTTAGGGTTAGGGTACGGGATAGGGTTAGGTTTAGGGTTAGGGTTAGGGGTTAGGGCTTACGGTTAGGGTTATGGTTAGGGTTAGTGTTAGGGTACGGGTTAGGGTACGGGTTAGGGTTAGGGTTAGGTTTAGTGTTAGGGTACGGGTTAGTGTTAGCGTTAGAGTTAGGTTTAGGGTTAGAGTTAGGGTACGGGTTAGGTTACGGGTTAGGGTTAGGGTACGGGTTAGGGTTAGGGTTAGGGTTAGGTTTAGGAAAGGGTTAGGTTTAGGGTTAGGGTACGGGTTAGGGTTAGGTTTAGGGTTAGGGTTAGGGTATGGGTTAGGGTTAAGGTACGGGTTAGGGTTAGGGTACGTGTTAGGGTACGGGTTAGGGTTAGGGTTAGGGTACGCGTTAGGGTTAGGGTTGGGTTAGGGTTAGGGTTAGGGTTAGGGTAAGGGTTAGGGTTAGGGTACGGGTTAGGGTACGGGTTAGGGTTAGGGTTAGGGTACGGGTTAGGGTTAGGGTACGGATTAGGGTTAGGGTTAGGGTTAGTGTTAGGGTTAAAGTACGGGTTAGGGTTAGGGTTAAGGTTAGGGTTAGGGTTAGGGGTTAGGGGTTAGTGTTAGGGTAAGGGTTAGGGTTAGGGTTAGGGTACGGGTTAGGGTACGAGTTAGGGTTAGGGTTAGGGTTGGGTACGGGTTAGGGTTAGGGTTCGGGTTGGGGTTAGGGTTAGGGTACGGGTTAGTGTTAGAGTTAGGTTTAGGGTACGAGTTAGGGTTAGGGTACGGGTTAGGATTAGGGTTAGGGTACGGGTCAGGGTTAGGGTTATGGGTTAGGGTTAGGGTTAGGGTTAGGGTTAGGGTTAGGGTACGGGTTAGGTTTAGGGTACGGGTTAGGGTTAGGGGTTAGGGATTACGGTTAGTGTTATGGTTAGTGTTAGGTTTAGGGTACGGGTTAGGGTACGGGTTAGGGTTAGGGTACTGGTTAGGGTACGGGTTAGGGTACGGGTTAGGGTTAGGGTTAGGGTTAGGGTACGGGTTAGGGTTAGGGTACGGGTTCGGGTTAGGGTTACGGTACGGGTTAGGTTTAGGGTACGGGTTAGGGTACGTGTTAGGGTTAGGGTTCGGGTCAGTGTTAGGGTTGGGGGTTAGGGTTAGGGTTAGGGTTAGGGTTAGGGTACGGGATAGGGTTAGGGTACGGGTTAGGGTTAGTGTTAGGGTTAGGGTTAGCGTACGGGTTAGGGTTAGGTTTAGGGTTAGGGTACGGGTTAGGTTTAGGGTACGGTTTAGGGTTAGGTTTAGGAAAGAGTTAGGGTTAGGGTTAGGGTATGGGTTAGGGTTAGGGTACGGGTTAGCGTTAGGGTAAGAGTTAGGGTTAGCGTATGGGTTAGGGTTAGGGTTAGGGTTACGGTTAGTGTTAGAGTACGGGTTAGGGTTAGGGTACGGGTTAGGGTTAGGGTTAGGATGAGGGTTAGGGTTAGGAAAGGGTTAGTGTTAGGGTTAGGGTTAGGGTACGGGTTAGGGTTAGGGTTAGGGTTAGGGTTAGGAGTTAGGGGTTATGGTTAGTGTTATGGTTAGGGTGAGGGTTAGGGTACGGGTTAGGGTACGGGTTAGGGTTAGGGTACGGGTTAGGGTATGGGTTAGGGTGCGGGTTAGAGTTAGGGTTAAGGTACGGGTTAGGGTTAGGGTACGGGTTAGGGTTAGGGTTAGGGAACGGGTTAGGTTTAGGGTACGGGTTAGGGTACGTGTTAGGGTTAGGGTACGGGTTAGGGTTAGGGTTAGGGGTTAGGGTTAGGGTTAGGGCACGGTTTAGGGTTAGGGTACCGGTTAGGTTTAGGGTACGGGTTAGGGTTAGGCTTAGCGTACGGGTTAGGGTTAGGGTTAGGGGTTAGTGTTAGGGTTAGGGTTATGGTACGGGTTAGTGTTAGGGTACGGGTTAGGGTTAGGGTTCGGTTTAGGGTACGGGTTAGGGTTAGGGTACGGGTTAGTATTAGGGATAGGGTACGGGTTAGGGTTAGGGTTAGGGTTAGGTTTAGGGTTAGGGTACGGGTTAGGGTTAGTTTACGGGTTAGGGTTAGTTTACGGGTTAGGGTTAGGGTTAGGGTTACGGTTAGCGTACGGGTTAGGGTTAGGTTTAGGGTTGGGTTTAGGGTACGGGTTAGGGTTAGGGTACGGATTAGGGTTAGGGTAAGAAAGGGTTAGGGTTAGGGTTAGGGTATGGGTTAGGGTTAGGGTACGGGTTAGGGTTAGGGTTAGAGTTGGGGTTAGGGTTAGGAAAGAGTTAGTGTTAGGGTTAGGGTAGGGTTAGGGTACGGGTTAAGGTTAGGGTTAGGGTACGAGTTAGGGTTAGGGTTTGGGTTAGGGTTAGGGTACGGGTTAGGGTTAGGGTTAGGAAAGGGTTAGTGTTAGGGTTAGGGTAGGGTTAGGATACGGGTTAAAGTTAGGGTTAGGGTACGGGTTAGGGTTAGGGTTTGGGTTAGGGTTAGGGTACGGGATAGGGTTAGGTTTAGGGTTAGGGTTAGGGGTTAGGGCTTACGGTTAGGGTTATGGTTAGGGTTAGGTTTAGGGTTAGGGTACGGGTTAGGGTACGGGTTAGGGTTAGGTTTAGGTTTAGTGTTAGGGTACGGGTTAGTGTTAGGGTTAGAGTTAGGTTTAGGGTTAGAGTTAGGGTACGGGTTAGGGTACGGGTTAGGGTTAGGGTACGGGTTAGGGTTAGGGTTAGGGTTAGGTTTAGGAAAGGGTTAGGTTTAGGGTTAGGGTACGGGTTAGGGTTAGGTTTAGGGTTAGGGTTAGGGTATGGGTTAGGGTTAAGGTACGGGTTAGGGTTAGGTTACGTGTTAGGGTACGGGTTAGGGTTAGGGTTAGGGTACGGGTTAGGGTTAGGGTTGGGTTAGGGTTAGGGTTATGGTTAGGGTATGGGTTAGGGTTAGGGTACGGGTTAGGGTACGGGTTAGGGTTAGGGTTAGTGTACGGGTTAGGGTTAGGGTACGGATTAGGGTTAGGGTTAGGGTTAGTGTTAGGGTTAAAGTACGGGTTAGGGTTAGGGTTAAGGTTAGGGTTAGGGTTAGGGTACGGGTTAGGTTTAGGGTACGGGTTAGGGTACGTGTTAGGGTTAGGGTACGGGT
>JAVLSZ010000152.1:220000-222500 GCA_032313775.1 Urocyon cinereoargenteus | reverse complement strand
GTTAGGGTACGAGTTAGGGTTAGGGTTAGGGTTAGGTTTGGGGTTAGGTTTAGGGTACGGGTTAGGGTTAGAGTTAGGGTTAGGGGAAGGTTTAGGGTACGGGTTAGGGTTAGGGTTAGGGTTAGGGTTAGGTTTAGGGTACGGTTTAGGGTTAGGGATAGGGTAAGGTTTAGGGTTAGGGTTAGGGTTAGTGTTAGGGTTAGGGCACGGTTTAGGGTTAGGGTACCGGTTAGGGTTAGGGTACGGGTTAGGGTTAGGCTTAGCGTACAGGTTAGGGTTAGGTTTAGGGGTTAGGGTTAGGTTTAGGGTAAGGGTACGGGTTAGGGTACGGGTTAGGGTATTGGTTAGATTTAGGGTAAGGGTTAGGGTTAGGGTACGGGTTAGGGTTAGGGTTAGGTTACGGGTTAGGGTACGGGTTAGGGTTAGGGTACGGGTTAGGGTACGGGTTAGGTTTAGGGTACGGGTTAGGGTTAGGGTACGGGTTAGGGTTAGGGCACGGGTTAGGATTAGGGTACGGTTTAGGGTTAGGTTTAGGGTTAGGTTTAGGGTACGGGTTAGGGTTAGGTTACGGGTTAGGGTTAGGGTTAGTGTACGGGTTAGGGGTTAGGGTTAGAGTTAGGGTTAGGGTACGGGTTAGGGGTAGGGTACGGGTTAGGGTTAGGGTTAGGGTTAGGGTAAGAGTTAGGGTTAGCGTACGGGTTAGGGTTAGGGTTAGGGTTAGGGTACGGGTTAGGGTTAGTGTACGGGTTAGGGTTAGGATTAGGGTTAGGGTTAGGGTACGGGTTAGGGTTAGGGTTAGGGTTAGGGTACGGGTTAGGGTTAGGGTTAGGGGTTAGGGTAGTGTACGGGTTAGGGTTAGGGTTAGGGTTAGGGTACGGATTAGGTTTAGGGTTAGGGTTAGTGTTAGGGTTAAAGTACGGGTTAGGGTTAGTGTTAGAGTTAGGGTTAGGGTTAGGGGTTAGGGGTTAGTGTTAGGGTAAGGGTTAGGGTTAGGGTTAGGGTACGGGTTAGGGTACGAGTTAGGGTTAGGGTTAGGGTTGGGTACAGTTTAGGGTTAGGGTTAGGGTTAGGGTTAGGTTTAGGGTACGGGTTAGGGTTAGGGTTAGGGTTAGGGTTAGGTTTAGTGTACGGGTTAGGGTTAGGGTTAGGGTAAGTGTTAGGGGTAAGGTACGGGTTAGGGTACTGGTTAGGGTTAGGGTACGGGTTAGGGTACGGGTTAGGGTTAGGGTTAGGGTTAGGGTTAGGGTTAGGGCACGGTTTAGGGTTAGGGTACCGGTTAGGTTTAGGGTACGGGTTAGGGTTAGGCTTAGCGTACGGGTTAGGGTTAGGGTTAGGGGTTAGTGTTAGGGTTAGGGTTAGGGTACGGGTTAGTGTTAGGGTACGGGTTAGGGTTAGGGTTAGGTTTAGGGTACGGGTTAGGGTTAGGGTACGGGTTAGTATTAGGGTTAGGGTACGGGTTAGGGTTAGGGTTTGGGGTTAGGGTTAGGATTAGGGTTAGGTTTAGGTTTAGGGTGCGGGTTAGGGTTAGTGTACGGGTTAGGGTTAGGGTTAGGGTTACGGTTAGCGTACGGGTTAGGGTTAGGGTTAGGGTTAGGTTTAGGGTACGGGTTAGGGTTAGGGTACGGATTAGGGTTAGGGTAGGAAAGGGTTAGGGTTAGGGTTAGGGTATGGGTTAGGGTTAGGGTACGGGTTAGGGTTAGGGTTAGAGTTGGGGTTAGGGTTAGGAATGGGTTAGTGTTAGGGTTAGGGTAGGGTTAGGGTACGGGTTAAGGTCAGGGTTAGGGTACGGGTTAGGTTTAGGGTTTGGGTTAGGGTTAGGGTACGGGTTAGGGTTAGGAAAGGGTTAGTGTTAGGGTTAGGGTAGGGTTAGGGTACGGGTTAAAGTTAGGGTTAGGGTACGGGTTAGGGTAAAGGTTTGGGTTAGGGTTAGGGTACGGGATAGGGTTAGGTTTAGGGTTAGGGTTAGGGGTTAGGGCTTACGGTTAGGGTTATGGTTAGGGTTAGTGTTAGGGTACGGGTTAGGGTACGGGTTAGGGTTAGGGTTAGGTTTAGTGTTAGGGTACGGGTTAGTGTTAGCGTTAGAGTTAGGTTTAGGGTTAGAGTTAGGGTACGGGTTAGGTTACGGGTTAGGGTTAGGGTACGGGTTAGGGTTAGGGTTAGGGTTAGGTTTAGGAAAGGGTTAGGTTTAGGGTTAGGGTACGGGTTAGGGTTAGGTTTAGGGTTAGGGTTAGGGTATGGGTTAGGGTTAAGGTACGGGTTAGGGTTAGGGTACGTGTTAGGGTACGGGTTAGGGTTAGGGTTAGGGTACGCGTTAGGGTTAGGGTTGGGTTAGGGTTAGGGTTAGGGTTAGGGTAAGGGTTAGGGTTAGGGTACGGGTTAGGGTACGGGTTAGGGTTAGGGTTAGGGTACGGGTTAGGGTTAGGGTACGGATTAGGGTTAGGGTTAGGGTTAGTGTTAGGGTTAAAGTACGGGTTAGGGTTAGGGTTAAGGTTAGGGTTAG
>JAVLSZ010000152.1:210000-212500 GCA_032313775.1 Urocyon cinereoargenteus | reverse complement strand
AGGTTTAGGGTTAGGGTTAGGGGTTAGGGCTTACGGTTAGGGTTATGGTTAGGGTTAGTGTTAGGGTACGGGTTAGGGTACGGGTTAGGGTTAGGGTTAGGTTTAGTGTTAGGGTACGGGTTAGTGTTAGCGTTAGAGTTAGGTTTAGGGTTAGAGTTAGGGTACGGGTTAGGTTACGGGTTAGGGTTAGGGTACGGGTTAGGGTTAGGCTTAGGGTTAGGTTTAGGAAAGGGTTAGGTTTAGGGTTAGGGTACGGGTTAGGGTTAGGTTTAGGGTTAGGGTTAGGGTATGGGTTAGGGTTAAGGTACGGGTTAGGGTTAGGGTACGTGTTAGGGTACGGGTTAGGGTTAGGGTTAGGGTACGCGTTAGGGTTAGGGTTGGGTTAGGGTTAGGGTTAGGGTTAGGGTAAGGGTTAGGGTTAGGGTACGGGTTAGGGTACGGGTTAGGGTACGGGTTAGGGTACGGGTTAGGGTTAGGGTACGGATTAGGGTTAGGGTTAGGGTTAGTGTTAGGGTTAAAGTACGGGTTAGGGTTAGGGTTAAGGTTATGGTTAGGGTTAGGTGTTAGGGGTTAGTGTTAGGGTAAGGGTTAGGGTTAGGGTTAGGGTACGGGTTAGGGTACGAGTTAGGGTTTGGGTTAGGGTTGGGTACGGGTTAGGGTTAGGGTTAGGGTTCGGGTTGGGGTTAGGGTTAGGGTACGGGTTAGTGTTAGAGTTAGGTTTAGGGTACGAGTTAGAGTTAGGGTACGGGTTAGGATTAGGGTTAGGGTACGGGTCAGGGTTAGGGTTATGGGTTAGGGTTAGGGTTAGGGTTAGGGTTAGGGTTAGGGTTAGGGTACGGGTTAGGTTTAGGGTACAGGTTAGGGTTAGGGGTTAGGGATTACGGTTAGTGTTATGGTTAGTGTTAGGTTTAGGGTACGGGTTAGGGTACGGGTTAGGGTTAGGGTACTGGTTAGGGTACGGGTTAGGGTACGGGTTAGGGTTAGGGTTAGGGTTAGGGTACGGGTTAGGGTTAGGGTACGGGTTCGGGTTAGGGTTACGGTACGGGTTAGGTTTAGGGTACGGGTTAGGGTACGTGTTAGGGTTAGGGTTCGGGTCAGTGTTAGGGTTGGGGGTTAGGGTTAGGGTTAGGGTTAGGGTTAGGGTACGGGTTAGGGTTAGGGTACGGGTTAGGGTTAGTGTTAGGGTTAGGGTTAGCGTACGGGTTAGGGTTAGGTTTAGGGTTAGGGTACGGGTTAGGTTTAGGGTACGGTTTAGGGTTAGGTTTAGGAAAGAGTTAGGGTTAGGGTTAGGGTATGGGTTAGGGTTAGGGTACGGGTTAGCGTTAGGGTAAGAGTTAGGGTTAGCGTATGGGTTAGGGTTAGGGTTATGGTTACGGTTAGGGTTAGAGTACGGGTTAGGGTTAGGGTACGGGTTAGGGTTAGGGTTAGGATGAGGGTTAGGGTTAGGAAAGGGTTAGTGTTAGGGTTAGGGTTAGGGTACGGGTTAGGGTTAGGGTTAGGGTTAGGGTTAGGAGTTAGGGGTTATGGTTAGTGTTATGGTTAGGGTTAGGGTTAGGGTACGGGTTAGGGTACGGGTTAGGGTTAGGGTACGGGTTAGGGTATGGGTTAGGGTGCGGGTTAGAGTTAGGGTTAAGGTACGGGTTAGGGTTAGGGTACGGGTTAGGGTTAGGGTTAGGGAACGGGTTAGGTTTAGGGTACGGGTTAGGGTACGTGTTAGGGTTAGGGTACGGGTTAGGGTTAGGGTTAGGGGTTAGGGTTAGGGTTAGGGCACGGTTTAGGGTTAGGGTACCGGTTAGGTTTAGGGTACGGGTTAGGGTTAGGCTTAGCGTACGGGTTAGGGTTAGGGTTAGGGGTTAGTGTTAGGGTTAGGGTTAGGGTACGGGTTAGTGTTAGGGTACGGGTTAGGGTTAGGGTTCGGTTTAGGGTACGGGTTAGGGTTAGGGTACGGGTTAGTATTAGGGATAGGGTACGGGTTAGGGTTAGGGTTAGGGTTAGGTTTAGGGTTAGGGTACGGGTTAGGGTTAGTTTACGGGTTAGGGTTAGTTTACGGGTTAGGGTTAGGGTTAGGGTTACGGTTAGCGTACGGGTTAGGGTTAGGTTTAGGGTTGGGTTTAGGGTACGGGTTAGGGTTAGGGTACGGATTAGGGTTAGGGTAAGAAAGGGTTAGGGTTAGGGTTAGGGTATTGGTTAGGGTTAGGGTACGGGTTAGGGTTAGGGTTAGAGTTGGGGTTAGGGTTAGGAAAGTGTTAGTGTTAGGGTTAGGGTAGGGTTAGGGTACGGGTTAAGGTTAGGGTTAGGGTACGAGTTAGGGTTAGGGTTTGGGTTAGGGTTAGGGTACGGGTTAGGGTTAGGGTTAGGAAAGGGTTAGTGTTAGGGTTAGGGTAGGGTTAGGATACGGGTTAAAGTTAGGGTTAGGGTACGGGTTAGGGTTAGGGTTTGGGTTAGGGTTAGGGTACGGGATAGGGTTAGGTTTAGGGTTAAGGTTAGGGGTTAGGGCTTA
>JAVLSZ010000152.1:202500-207500 GCA_032313775.1 Urocyon cinereoargenteus | reverse complement strand
TTAGGGAACGGGTTAGGGTTAGAGTTAGGGTTAGGGTAAGTTTTAGGGTACGGGTTAGGGTTAGGGTTAGAGTTAGGGTTAGGTTTAGGGTACGGTTTAGGGTTAGGGATAGGGTAAGGTTTAGGGTTAGGGTTAGGGTTAGTGTTCGGGTTAGGGCACGGTTTAGGGTTAGGGTACCGGTTAGGGTTAGGGTACGGGTTAGGGTTAGGCTTAGCGTACGGGATAGGTTTAGGGTTAGGGGTTAGGGCTAGGGTTAGGGTAAGGGTACGGGTTAGGGTTAGGGTATGGGTTAGGGTAAGGGTCAGGTTTAGGGTACGGTTTAGGGATAGGGTACGGGTTAGGATTAGGTTTATGGTACGGGTCAGGGTTAGGGTTGGGGGTTAGGGTTAGGGTTAGCGTACGGGTTAGGGTTAGGTTTAGGGTTAGGGTACGGGTTAGGGTTAGGGTACGGGTTAGGGTTAGGGTTAGGAAAGGGTTAGGGTTAGGGTTAGGGTACGGGTTAGGGTTAGGGTACGGTTTAGGGTTAGGGTTAGGGTTAGGGTTAGCGTACGGGTTAGGGTTAGGGTACGTGTTAGGTTTAGGGTTAGGGTTAGGGTTAGGGTACGGGTTAGGGTTAGGGTTAGGGTTAGGGTTAGGGTACGGGTTAGGGTTAGGGTTAGGGTTAGGGTACGGGTTAGGGTTAGGGTTAGGTTATGGGTTAGGGTTAGGGTTAGTGTTAGTGTTAGGGTTAAAGTACCTGTTAGGGTTAGTGTTAGGGTTAGGGTTAGGGGTTAGGGGTTAGGGTTAGGGTTAGGGTACGGGTTAGGGTACGAGTTAGGGTTAGGGTGAGGGTTAGCATACGGGTTAGGGTTATGGTTAGGGTTAGAGTTCGGGTACGGGTTAGGTTTAGGGTTAGGGTAAGGGTTAGGGTATGTGTTAGGGTTAGGGTTAGGGTTAGGTTTAGGGTACGGGTTAGGGTTAGGGTTAGGGTTAGGGTTAGGGTATGGGTTAGGGTACGGGTTAGGGTTAGGGTATGGGTTAGGGTACGGGTTAGGGTACGGGTTAGGGTTAGGGTTAGGGTACGGGTTAGGGTTAGGGTAGGGTTTAGGGTTAGGGTACGGGTTAGGGTTAGGGTTAGGTTTAGGGTTCAGGTTAGGTTTAGGTTACGGGTTAGGGTACGTGTTAGGTTTAGGGTACGGGTTAGGGTTAGGGTTGGTTAGGGTTAGGGTTAGGGTTAGGGTTAGGGTACGGGTTAGGGTTAGGGTACGGGTTAGGGTTAGGGATAGGGTACGGGTTAGGGTGAGGGTACGGGTTAGGGTTAGTGTTAGGGTACGTGTTAGGGTTAGGGTTACGGGTTAGGGTTAGGGTTAGGGTTAGGGTACGGGTTAGGGTTAGGGTTAGGGTTAGGGTACAGGTTAGGGTTAGGGTACGGGTTAGGGTTATGGTTAGGGGTTAGGGGTTATTGTTAGGGTAAGGGTTAGGGTTAGGGTTAGGGTACGGGTTAGGGTACGAGTTAGGGTTAGTGTTAGGGTTGGGTACGGTTTAGGGTTAGGGTTAGGGTTCAGGTTGGGGTTAGGGTTAGGGTACCGGTTAGGGTTAGGATACGGGTTAGGGTTAGGCTTAGCGTACGGGTTAGTTTAATGTTTAGGGGTTAGGGTAGGGTTAGGGTTAGGGTACGGGTAAGTGTTAGGGTACGGGTTAGAGTGAGGGTTAGGTTTAGGGTACGGGTTAGGGTTAGGGTACGGTTTAGGATTAGGGTTAGGGTACGGGTTAGGGTTAGGGTTTGGGGTTAGGGTTAGGGATAGGGTTAGGGTTAGGGTTAGGGTACGGGTTAGGGTTAGTGTACGGGTTAGGGTTAGGGTTAGGGTTACGGATAGCGTACGGGTTAGGGTTAGGGTTAGGGTTAGGTTTAGGGTATGGGTTAGGGTTAGGGTACAGGTTAGGGTTAGGGTTAGGAAAGAGTTAGGGTTAGGGTTAGGGTACGGGTTAGGGTTAGGGTACGGGTAAAGGTTAGGTTTAGAGTTAGGGTTAGCGTACGGGTTAGGGTTAGGGTTAGGGTTAGGGTTAGGGTTAGGGTACGGGTTAGGGTTAGGGTACCGGTTAGGGTTAGGGTACGGGTTAGGGTTAGGCTTAGCGTACGGGTTAGGGTTAGGGTTAGGGGTTAGGGTTAGGGTTAGTGTTAGGGGATGGTTTAGTGTTAGGGTTAGGGTATGGGTTAGGGTTAGGGTTAGGTTTAGGGTACGGGTTAGGGTTAGGGTACGTGTTAGGATTAGGGTTAGGGTACGGGTCAGGGTTAGGGTTGGGGGTTAGGGTTAGGGTACGGGTTAGGGTTAGGGTACGGGTTAGGGTTAGGTTTAGGTTTAGGGTACGGGTTAGGGTTAGGGTACGGGTTACGGTTAGTTTTAGCTAAGGGTTAGGGTTAGGGTAAGGGTACGGGTTAGGGTTAGGGTTCGGGTTAGGTTTAGGGTTAGGGTTAGCGTACGGGTTAGGGTTAGGGTTAGGGTACGGGTAAGGTTTAGGGTTAGGGTTAGGGTTAGTGTACGGGTTGGGGTTAGGGTTAGGGTTAGGGTACGGGTTAGGGTACGGGTTAGGGTTAGGGTTAGGGTACGGGTTAGGGTTAGGGTTAGGGTACGGGTTAGGGTTAGGGTTAGTGATAGTGTTAGTGTTAAAGTACTTGTTAGCGTTAGTGTTAGGGTTAGGGTTAGGGTTAGGGGTTAGGGGTTAGGGTTAGGGTTAGGGTACGGGTTAGGGTACGAGTTAGGGTTAGGGTGAGGGTTAGGGTATGGGTTAGGGTTAGGGTTAGGGTACGGGTTAGGGTTAGGGTTAGGGTAAGTGTTAGGGTAAGGGTTAGGGTTAGGGTACGGGTTAGGGTACGGGTTAGGGTACGGGTTAGGTTTAGAGTTAGGGTTAGTGTACGGGTTAGGGTTAGGGTACAGGTTAGGGTTAGGGTACGGGTTAGGGTTAGGGTTAGTGTTAGGTTTAGGGTACAGGTTAGGTTTAGGGTACGGGTTAGTGTACGTGTTATGGTTAGGGTACGGGTTAGGGTTAGGGTTAGGGGTTAGGGTTAGGGTTAGGGTTAGGGTTAGGGTTAGGGTACGGGTTAGGGTTAGGGTACGAGTTAGGGTTAGGGATAGGGTACGGGTTAGGGTGAGGGTACGGTTAGGGTTAGGGTTAGGGTACGTGTTAGGGTTAGGGTTAGGGGTTAGGGTTAGGGTTAGGGTTAGATACGGGTTAGGGTACGGGTTATGGTTAGGGTATGGGTTAGGGTTAGGGTACGGGTTAGGGTTAGGGTTATGGGTTAGGGGTTATTGTTAGGGTAAGGGTTGGGGTTAGGGTTAGGGTACGGGTTAGGGTACGAGTTAGGGTTAGGGTTAGGGTTGGGTACGGTTTAGGTTTAGGGTTAGGGTTCAGGTTGGGGTTAGGGTTAGGGTACGGGTTAGGGTTACAGTTAGGGTTAGGGTAAAGGTTAGGGTACGGGTTAGGGTTAGGGTTAGGTTTAGGTTTAGGGTACGGGTTAGGGTTAGGGTTAGGGTAATTGTTAGGGTTAGGGTACGGGTTAGGGTATGGGTTAGGGTTAGGGGTACGGGTTAGGGTACGGGTTAGGGTACAGGTTAGGGTTAGGGTTAGGGTTAGCGCACGGGTTAGGTTTAGGGTACCGGTTAGGGTTAGGGTACGGGTTAGGGTTAGGCTTAGCGTACGGGTTAGGTTAATGGTTACGGGTTAGGGTAGGCTTAGGGTTAGGGTACGGGTAAGTGTTAGGGTACGGGTTAGGGTGAGGGTTAGGTTTAGGGTACGGGTTAGGGTTAGGGTACGGGTTAGGATTAGGGTTAGGGTACGGGTTAGGGTTAGGGGTTTGGGGTTAGGGTTAGGGATAGGTTTAGGGTTAGGGTTAGGGTACGTGTTAGGGTTAGGGTACGGGTTAGGGTTAGGGTTAGGAAAGAGTTAGGGTTAGGGTTAGGGTACGGGTTAGGGTTAGGGTACGGGTTAGGGTTAGGGTTAGAGTTAGGGTTAGCGTACGGGTTAGGGTTAGGTTTAGGGTTAGGGTTAGGGTACGGGGTTAGGGTTAGGGTACGGGTTAGGGTTAGGGTACGGGTTAGGGTTAGGGTTTGGAAAGGGTTAGTGTTAGGGTTAGGGTTAGTGTTAGGGTACGGGTTAAGGTTAGGGTTAGGGTACGGGTTCGGGTACAGGTTAGGGTTAGGGTTATTGTACGGGTTAGGGTTAGGTTTAGGGTTAGGGTTAGGGGTTAGGGGTTACGGTTAGGGTTATGGTTAGGGTTAGGGTTAGGGTACGGGTTAGGGTACGGGTTAGGGTTAGGGTACGGGTTAGGGTACGGGTTAGGGTTAGGGTTAGGTTTAGGTTTAGGGTACGGGTTAGGGTTAGGGTACGGGTAAGTGTTAGGGTTAGGGTACGGGTTAGGTTTAGGGTACGGGTTAGGATACGTGTTAGGGTTAGGGTACGGGTTAGGGTTAGGGTTAGGGTTAGGGTTAGGTTTAGGGTTAGGTTACGGGTTAGGGTTAGGGTACGGCTTAGTGTTAGGGATAGGGTACGTGTTAGCGTGAGGGTACGGGTTAGGGTTAGGTTTAGGGTACGGGTTGGGGTTAGGGTTAGGGTACGTGTTAGGTTTAGGGTACGGGTTAGGGTACGTGTTAGGGTTAGGGTTAGAGTTGGGGGTTAGGGTTAGGAAAGTGTTAGTGTTAGGGTTAGGGTAGGGTTAGGGTACGGGTTAAGGTTAGGGTTAGGGTACGAGTTAGGGTTAGGGTTTGGGTTAGGGTTAGGGTACGGGTTAGGGTTAGGGTTAGGAAAGGGTTAGTGTTAGGGTTAGGGTAGGGTTAGGATACGGGTTAAAGTTAGGGTTAGGGTACGGGTTAGGGTTAGGGTTTGGGTTAGGGTTAGGGTACGGGATAGGGTTTAGGTTTAGGGTTAGGGTTAGGGGTTAGGGCTTACGGTTAGGGTTATGGTTAGGGTTAGGTTTAGGGTTAGGGTACGGGTTAGGGTACGGGTTAGGGTTAGGTTTAGGTTTA
>JAVLSZ010000152.1:195000-197500 GCA_032313775.1 Urocyon cinereoargenteus | reverse complement strand
TGGTTAGGGTTAGTGTTAGGGTACGGGTTAGGGTACGGGTTAGGGTTAGGGTTAGGTTTAGTGTTAGGGTACGGGTTAGTGTTAGCGTTAGAGTTAGGTTTAGGGTTAGAGTTAGGGTACGGGTTAGGTTACGGGTTAGGGTTAGGGTACGGGTTAGGGTTAGGGTTAGGGTTAGGTTTAGGAAAGGGTTAGGTTTAGGGTTAGGGTACGGGTTAGGGTTAGGTTTAGGGTTAGGGTTAGGGTATGGGTTAGGGTTAAGGTACGGGTTAGGGTTAGGGTACGTGTTAGGGTACGGGTTAGGGTTAGGGTTAGGGTACGCGTTAGGGTTAGGGTTGGGTTAGGGTTAGGGTTAGGGTTAGGGTAAGGGTTAGGGTTAGGGTACGGGTTAGGGTACGGGTTAGGGTTAGGGTTAGGGTACGGGTTAGGGTTAGGGTACGGATTAGGGTTAGGGTTAGGGTTAGTGTTAGGGTTAAAGTACGGGTTAGGGTTAGGGTTAAGGTTAGGGTTAGGGTTAGGGGTTAGGGGTTAGTGTTAGGGTAAGGGTTAGGGTTAGGGTTAGGGTACGGGTTAGGGTACGAGTTAGGGTTAGGGTTAGGGTTGGGTACGGGTTAGGGTTAGGGTTAGGGTTCGGGTTGGGGTTAGGGTTAGGGTACGGGTTAGTGTTAGAGTTAGGTTTAGGGTACGAGTTAGGGTTAGGGTACGGGTTAGGATTAGGGTTAGGGTACGGGTCAGGGTTAGGGTTATGGGTTAGGGTTAGGGTTAGGGTTAGGGTACGGGTTAGGTTTAGGGTACGGGTTAGGGTTAGGGGTTAGGGATTACGGTTAGTGTTATGGTTAGTGTTAGGTTTAGGGTACGGGTTAGGGTACGGGTTAGGGTTAGGGTACTGGTTAGGGTACGGGTTAGGGTACGGGTTAGGGTTAGGGTTAGGGTTAGGGTACGGGTTAGGTTTAGGGTACGGGTTCGGGTTAGGGTTACGGTACGGGTTAGGTTTAGGGTACGGGTTAGGGTACGTGTTAGGGTTAGGGTTCGGGTCAGTGTTAGGGTTGGGGGTTAGGGTTAGGGTTAGGGTTAGGGTTAGGGTACGGGTTAGGGTTAGGGTACGGGTTAGGGTTAGTGTTAGGGTTAGGGTTAGCGTACGGGTTAGGGTTAGGTTTAGGGTTAGGGTACGGGTTAGGTTTAGGGTACGGTTTAGGGTTAGGTTTAGGAAAGAGTTAGGGTTAGGGTTAGGGTATGGGTTAGGGTTAGGGTACGGGATAGCGTTAGGGTAAGAGTTAGGGTTAGCGTATGGGTTAGGGTTAGGGTTAGGGTTACGGTTAGGGTTAGAGTACGGGTTAGGGTTAGGGTACGGGTTAGGGTTAGGGTTAGGATGAGGGTTAGGGTTAGGAAAGGGTTAGTGTTAGGGTTAGGGTTAGGGTACGGGTTAGGGTTAGGGTTAGGGTTAGGGTTAGGAGTTAGGGGTTATGGTTAGTGTTATGGTTAGGGTTAGGGTTAGGGTACGGGTTAGGGTACGGGTTAGGGTTAGGGTACGGGTTAGGGTATGGGTTAGGGTGCGGGTTAGAGTTAGGGTTAAGGTACGGGTTAGGGTTAGGGTACGGGTTAGGGTTAGGGTTAGGGAACGGGTTAGGTTTAGGGTACGGGTTAGGGTACTTGTTAGGGTTAGGGTACGGGTTAGGGTTAGGGTTAGGGGTTAGGGTTAGGGTTAGGGCACGGTTTAGGGTTAGGGTACCGGTTAGGTTTAGGGTACGGGTTAGGGTTAGGCTTAGCGTACGGGTTAGGGTTAGGGTTAGGGGTTAGTGTTAGGGTTAGGGTTAGGGTTAGGGTACGGGTTAGTGTTAGGGTACGGGTTAGGGTTAGGGTTCGGTTTAGGGTACGGGTTAGGGTTAGGGTACGGGTTAGTATTAGGGATAGGGTACGGGTTAGGGTTAGGGTTAGGGTTAGGTTTAGGGTTAGGGTACGGGTTAGGGTTAGTTTACGGGTTAGGGTTAGTTTACGGGTTAGGGTTAGGGTTAGGGTTACGGTTAGCGTACGGGTTAGGGTTAGGTTTAGGGTTGGGTTTAGGGTACGGGTTAGGGTTAGGGTACGGATTAGGGTTAGGGTAAGAAAGGGTTAGGGTTAGGGTTAGGGTATGGGTTAGGGTTAGGGTACGGGTTAGGGTTAGGGTTAGAGTTGGGGTTAGGGTTAGGAAAGTGTTAGTGTTAGGGTTAGGGTAGGGTTAGGGTACGGGTTAAGGTTAGGGTTAGGGTACGAGTTAGGGTTAGGGTTTGGGTTAGGGTTAGGGTACGGGTTAGGGTTAGGGTTAGGAAAGGGTTAGTGTTAGGGTTAGGGTAGGGTTAGGATACGGGTTAAAGTTAGGGTTAGGGTACGGGTTAGGGTTAGGGTTTGGGTTAGGGTTAGGGTACGGGATAGGGTTAGGTTTAGGGTTAGGGTTAGGGGTTAGGGCTTACGGTTAGGGTTATGGTTAGGGTTAGGGTTAGGGTTAGGGTACGGGTTAGGGTACGGG
>JAVLSZ010000152.1:187500-190000 GCA_032313775.1 Urocyon cinereoargenteus | reverse complement strand
GGATTAGGGTTAGGTTTAGGTTTAGGGTGCGGGTTAGGGTTAGTGTACGGGTTAGGGTTAGGGTTAGGGTTACGGTTAGCGTACGGGTTAGGGTTAGGGTTAGGGTTAGGTTTAGGGTACGGGTTAGGGTTAGGGTACGGAATAGGGTTAGGGTAGGAAAGGGTTAGGGTTAGGGTTAGGGTATGGGTTAGGGTTAGGGTACGGGTTAGGGTTAGGGTTAGAGTTGGGGTTAGGGTTAGGAAAGGGTTAGTGTTAGGGTTAGGGTAGGGTTAGGGTACGGGTTAAGGTCAGGGTTAGGGTACGGGTTAGGTTTAGGGTTTGGGTTAGGGTTAGGGTACGGGTTAGGGTTAGGAAAGGGTTAGTGTTAGGGTTAGGGTAGGGTTAGGGTACGGGTTAAAGTTAGGGTTAGGGTACGGGTTAGGGTAAAGGTTTGGGTTAGGGTTAGGGTACGGGATAGGGTTAGGTTTAGGGTTAGGGTTAGGGGTTAGGGCTTACGGTTAGGGTTATGGTTAGGGTTAGTGTTAGGGTACGGGTTAGGGTACGGGTTAGGGTTAGGGTTAGGTTTAGTGTTAGGGTACGGGTTAGTGTTAGCGTTAGAGTTAGGTTTAGGGTTAGAGTTAGGGTACGGGTTAGGTTACGGGTTAGGGTTAGGGTACGGGTTAGGGTTAGGCTTAGGGTTAGGTTTAGGAAAGGGTTAGGTTTAGGGTTAGGGTACGGGTTAGGGTTAGGTTTAGGGTTAGGGTTAGGGTATGGGTTAGGGTTAAGGTACGGGTTAGGGTTAGGGTACGTGTTAGGGTACGGGTTAGGGTTAGGGTTAGGGTACGCGTTAGGGTTAGGGTTGGGTTAGGGTTAGGGTTAGGGTTAGGGTAAGGGTTAGGGTTAGGGTACGGGTTAGGGTACGGGTTAGGGTTAGGGTTAGGGTACGGGTTAGGGTTAGGGTACGGATTAGGGTTAGGGTTAGGGTTAGTGTTAGGGTTAAAGTACGGGTTAGGGTTAGGGTTAAGGTTATGGTTAGGGTTAGGTGTTAGGGGTTAGTGTTAGGGTAAGGGTTAGGGTTAGGGTTAGGGTACGGGTTAGGGTACGAGTTAGGGTTTGGGTTAGGGTTGGGTACGGGTTAGGGTTAGGGTTAGGGTTCGGGTTGGGGTTAGGGTTAGGGTACGGGTTAGTGTTAGAGTTAGGTTTAGGGTACGAGTTAGGGTTAGGGTACGGGTTAGGATTAGGGTTAGGGTACGGGTCAGGGTTAGGGTTATGGGTTAGGGTTAGGGTTAGGGTTAGGGTTAGGGTTAGGGTTAGGGTACGGGTTAGGTTTAGGGTACAGGTTAGGGTTAGGGGTTAGGGATTACGGTTAGTGTTATGGTTAGTGTTAGGTTTAGGGTACGGGTTAGGGTACGGGTTAGGGTTAGGGTACTGGTTAGGGTACGGGTTAGGGTACGGGTTAGGGTTAGGGTTAGGGTTAGGGTACGGGTTAGGGTTAGGGTACGGGTTCGGGTTAGGGTTACGGTACGGGTTAGGTTTAGGGTACGGGTTAGGGTACGTGTTAGGGTTAGGGTTCGGGTCAGTGTTAGGGTTGGGGGTTAGGGTTAGGGTTAGGGTTAGGGTACGGGTTAGGGTTAGGGTACGGGTTAGGGTTAGTGTTAGGGTTAGGGTTAGCGTACGGGTTAGGGTTAGGTTTAGGGTTAGGGTACGGGTTAGGTTTAGGGTACGGTTTAGGGTTAGGTTTAGGAAAGAGTTAGGGTTAGGGTTAGGGTATGGGTTAGGGTTAGGGTACGGGTTAGCGTTAGGGTAAGAGTTAGGGTTAGCGTATGGGTTAGGGTTAGGGTTATGGTTACGGTTAGGGTTAGAGTACGGGTTAGGGTTAGGGTACGGGTTAGGGTTAGGGTTAGGATGAGGGTTAGGGTTAGGAAAGGGTTAGTGTTAGGGTTAGGGTTAGGGTACGGGTTAGGGTTAGGGTTAGGGTTAGGGTTAGGAGTTAGGGGTTATGGTTAGTGTTATGGTTAGGGTTAGGGTTAGGGTACGGGTTAGGGTACGGGTTAGGGTTAGGGTACGGGTTAGGGTATGGGTTAGGGTGCGGGTTAGAGTTAGGGTTAAGGTACGGGTTAGGGTTAGGGTACGGGTTAGGGTTAGGGTTAGGGAACGGGTTAGGTTTAGGGTACGGGTTAGGGTACGTGTTAGGGTTAGGGTACGGGTTAGGGTTAGGGTTAGGGGTTAGGGTTAGGGTTAGGGCACGGTTTAGGGTTAGGGTACCGGTTAGGTTTAGGGTACGGGTTAGGGTTAGGCTTAGCGTACGGGTTAGGGTTAGGGTTAGGGGTTAGTGTTAGGGTTAGGGTTAGGGTACGGGTTAGTGTTAGGGTACGGGTTAGGGTTAGGGTTCGGTTTAGGGTACGGGTTAGGGTTAGGGTACGGGTTAGTATTAGGGATAGGGTACGGGTTAGGGTTAGGGTTAGGGTTAGGTTTAGGGTTAGGGTACGGGTTAGGGTTAGTTTACGGGTTAGGGTTAGTT